>OY987329.1:103347941-103871462 GCA_963920685.1 Polydrusus tereticollis
GTATTTCATTGGTCGAGATCAGGTTATGGATCTTGAGGGTATTAAATCTGATAAACGAAATGTATGCATTGGTGTTCCGCAGGGATCCATCCTGTTATTCCTATTATTTGCGAATGATCTCCCAGACTTGGCTTATAACGAAAGAGAACTTGTTATGTTTGCTTATGATAATTCTTATTTGAGTTGTAACAGTACCGCCGAAAGTTCAATTATATTATTGCGTGATATGCTTGCAAGATTCAACATATGGTTTGGCGGCAAGGGGTTATGTTTAAATATAACCAAAAGTGTTTATCAGCTTCACTACGGGTCGGTAAACTTTTAATGAGAGTTTTCTTGTCAGGGCGAATGGTGGATCGATTGCACAGATTGTTTAAACAAAAGTAGTGGGTATACATATTGACAATGCCTTATCGTGGAGCTTTCTAAAATTTCTCCGGTATGTTATGTTATTATGTGTGGTCGGCAGGAATATTCTCTTGTCTTATTACCACGCCCGATTTGTTTCTCGAGTGAAAAGTAGAATTTTGTTTTGGGGTTCCTCTCCGTCGAATTTAAATAGAGTGCTTTTAATCCAAAAGAAAGCTATAAGAAGTATGATCGGAGTGTTTTGTCGTCATTCATGCCGGAGGCTATTTAAGACACTTAAACTGCTCACTTTACCGAGTTTATACATTTTAGAAATTCTCAGGTATATACGTAAAAAATAATCTAAATAATTCTTTATCCATGAAAGAAGTTTATAATTATGAGACGCGTAACAATATGAGCTTTGTTGTACCAGCGCACAACATGGCGTTACTTGTGAGAAGCCCATTCTACATGGGAGTACTGTACAATAAGTTGCCTAGGGAAATCAAAAACGTAGCGATAAAAGTACTTGTTAAGAAAATCGTATGCAATTTACCAATTTCTCATTTTCAACAATGTTCGTGAGTATATGGATTGTGAGTTGTTATCTTAACTGTAATTTAGTATACAGGGCTGCCCAGAAGTCCGGAATAAAATTAATATAGCCATAACCTGTAACTTTTGTGGAAAATGCTCGGACACGTCAATTTGGTTTTATATATACTCACGTTTTGACGTTATTCGTTTGTTTTTTTATAGACATTTGTCAAATATATGACGACATCGATCTTTTTTTTTAAATGGAAACATACAGCTTGTGATACATCATTTGAAAGCTTATATCTCATGCAGTATGCTCATAAATTTTGGCGCGATTCTGTCAAGCTATTTCAAAATGGCGACTGGTAAAAGTTAAAAAAAAATCCTTATTTAAATAAGCGGAAATGATAAATTATTGATGTTTTTTTTACCTTTCAAGGTAAGAAATCTTCATTGGTTTACGTTCTGACATTTTCTGACATATACATGACAGGCTATATTAATTTTATTCCGGACTTCTGGGCAACCCTGTATATATTTTGTACTTATAAATTTAAATAGTCGTTTTTCCACAGTAGTCTGTAGATGAAATTGACTTTTTCTATACCAATGTAAATGTTGGTCTCTTGAAATAAAAATTTATTTATTTATTAATTGAAAATGGTTAACCTTATAGAGACTTATTATTGTAATTGGTAAAAATTACCAGCAGATATTTACCTTTAAAGAAATGAGTAAAATTTTGTCTTTTTTCCTCAATATATTTGGGCATATTTAGTATTACTGAAAATACCTACTATCTTGAAATTTCCTTTGGTATGCCGGATTATCGGGAAACTTTACAGTTCGAGATCATGAATTTATGAATCTTAAATCGAACCGGTCGGTGCCCGCAGGCTTCGGTCGGCACAATTCGAATATTTCAGCGATAAACGGATAAGCGACACGGCTTGCTGTTCCGGAGAAAGATAGTCGTGCCGATAATCGCACCTCCCGATAAAGATGTATTTATAGTTTCTGAAATCATCGCGCATCGGTTCAATCTTACAAGGGTTTAAGGAACTGGCTATTGACTATTGTCAATAAACTATGCCATAGGCAATATCGCTGTTTTTTGGCTAACACAGGCATCTAAGAAACGAAACTAAATTCATTTTTATAAAATACTTATAAACTTAATTTTAGAACTAGTTGTGGTTGTGTTTATTGTTCGCCTATAGGCCGCTAACCTAAGCTAGCCTACTTTTTCACTAAAATAATTTCTGAGAACAATAATTTATTCAAAACAATATAGGAATGAAGCACAACGGCGACATCCCATGGTAATCGAGCGTACCACCGATTTTTCATTTTTTGAAACCCAATCATAGCAAAGCAAAGATTATTCACTGTCCAGAGCAACAATTTCTTTTTAGATAAGCTAATCCAAGAGCGGTTTAAACCAGCTGCCGACTTCAGTTCTTGTTTTGCATTCACAACTTAAACCTATATTTCGTCTTTTGGAGGGTGTGTACGGCCATATAAATAGAGACGGGGTTACCGTGGCAGTGTTTTGTGACTTATCAAAAGCCTTTGACTGAGTGAGTCATGGGATACTGGTGCGGAAGCTCAGTCGCTATGGTTTCAGGGAGAAAACATTTAGCTGGTTTGAATCCTATCTTGTGGGCAGAAATCACAGAGATTTCAGAGGTTCTGTTTGTTCTGAGAGTCGAGTGATTGACTGAGTTCAGTGCTGGGACCAGACTTTATTTTATATATTACCGATTTGACGTCTATCGACATTAGGGGAGAGTTCACACTTTTCGCTAACGATATTATAATATCATGGCACTCTAACAATGCTCTTACCTTAAAAAATATTATTACATCAGATTTGGTAAGGGTTAAGGAATGGTGTGATTCGAACTAAACGTCGATACAACAAATGTAATTAGTTTTAAGTGTACTATGGAGGGGTTGGTCATTGGTGACTCACCCCTTGTGAATTGCCCTAGTACTAAGTTTCTGGGCCTTGTCATTGACAGTGGTCTTAAATTTAACAATTATATAAAGGCACTGAGCAGGAAATTGGCTTCGGCGTGTCTTGCGGTCAAAGTGGTAGTCGATGAACTATTCAAATATTGGAAAATCAGTTTACCATGCGCTTATAGAATCTTATCTCAGTACAAATTAGCTCTTGAAAGTTGATAAAAACAGTTACCTACACGCCTACCGAGGGGTGCGATACTACACACACAAATAGGTGTAGAAATTGTCGAAATGTATTTATATAAATACATTTAAATACATTAATACACATTTAAATACAAATGAATAGAAATGGATACAAGTGAATACACACAAGTACACATAAATAGAAAGAAATACATGCATGGGATTTAAATGTATTAATAATTTAAAAACATTTAAATATATATATTATAAGTTTATTATTTATTTTACACATTTGAGAACTTAAAAAAAACATAGTTTTCAAATTTAAAATAAGCAATTATTTTGTATGTTTTATTTAGGTATGTATATACATGCACATAGGTATACCTACTTTTGGCGCTAATCTACATATCATTTAGTAAGTAATATAAAGAAATAGCAGATCTAAAGAATAAATATTTTAAAACAAAGTAAATAAATATTGTATACTAACCACAGAGTAGTTATCACAATAAATATTGCTTCTCTTTTATGTTGAAATATCTTTCAAAAATATTTCATATTGAATCTTTTTTTGGGTAAATTATAACTGAAAGAGGAATGAAAACGATTATAAATTTAATCAATGTAACTTGCACTTATATTAACTTAAGTGACAAAGGTATTACCTGCTAATATTAATTGACTATGATGTTAAAACGACTGGAAAGAAAGTTAATTCCTAAAAATTGATTTTAACTAAACATAAAATAGTTAAAATAACTTTCTGTTTTAAGGTAGTTGTGATTCGTTCAAATTGACTATCAGATTTTTTGATTAACACGGCCAGAATTTCTAATAGTGTAATAGTGAAGAAATAATGGTTTCTGGATAGCAGATTAGCTATGAATGTATGAATCTAGAAAAAAAAATTGTTTTTGACGCAAATGCAGTAATAACGAGATTCCACAGCGAATTCACTGATAGCAAGTGTGGTCCTGAATAAAAACACAAAATTTCTGAGTGTCCATATAAACCAAAACTAGACTGAACTACTAACCCAAACTCGGCATGTTAACTGTGATCCATTCCACAATAATTCGTTGATTTCTCGACCGCAATAAAATTTAAATGACAACCCTCAGTCGTCATCCCAACTATAAATAAGCTGCCTCACAAATATCTATTGTGTAGGCACCGGACCTTTTGAAAGGGTACAGGTCCTAATTACCTACTAATTTCAATAGTTAAGGTTAGCTATTTTCAATAAAACAACAAATATAAAATAATAGGTAAGTATCTTTATTTTAATCATGTAATTAAATAGCTTATATTGAACACCTGCAATTTGCCATTAACCTACCTAATATACCAATATAATAACATAATTAATAGTAACGGAAGGCCCTTAATAATTAGTTTAGGCATAGATGATATTATAATATTGTAGATTAGTATTTTTGTATAAATATTAATAGCTATTTAATTACATGATGAAAATAAAAACACTTACCTATTATTTTATATTTGTTGTTTTGTTGAAAATAGCTAACCTAAACTATTGAAATTAGAAGGTAATCAGGACCTGTACCCTTTCAAAGGGGACTTATTTATGGCTGGGTTTAAATTTTATTGAGGTCGGGAAATCAACGAATTATTGTGGAATGGAGCATACTAAGAATTATGTCTAAATGTCTAGATCTCAATAACCTACAAATAGTGTATTTTGCCAATATACATTCAATATTAGGCTTCGGACTTATACTCTTGGGGGAGCTATAGAGATGAAACGGGATTTTGTGGGGCAAAAACGGGCAGTGTACATCTTGTTGGCGATGAGGAGAAGAGATACCTGCAGGGAAAAATTTAAAATAATGTATATTACTACTCTGACTTTGCCGGGTCTGTATGGTGCTTGAATTCTTAATATTTATTTTTAGCTATTTTTGACAAAAAAGAAAAGTTCTCGAAATATGTAAATATATATATATATTTAATACCAAGTCGACTCAATACAATGTGCCAGCACACAGAATTACTGCAACGAAAAGAGGTTCAACCTATTCTTGTGTAAAACTTTTTAATAAATTGCCCAATGAGTACTTAAGGGTAGAAAGCAACTTCAGGATCTTAAAACGAAAAATCTTTAATTTAATTTTAAACATAGAATCCTTTACGACTGAAGAATTTGTCTAATATAATGATTTTATTATGTTGTAATAGGTTTGTTTTTCAAAGGTTTTAAGTTTTTGTAATGACAAATATTTTACAGTTCTTATTAACAAATAGAGTTTTTTTCTAGTTTATATCCATTTATGTGACGCAATTTTTATTCAATTGTCTGTTGTCATCGGCATGATAATTTGCCCAATAAATATTTCTTATTTTATTGTACTGTTACCAAATTAGCCATTATGGTTAATTTTTTTTAAGAGGGAGAAACAATCGTTTTCGTGTATTAAGTGTATAATCTTCTAAAAATTACTGAAGAGCAGAGCCCTTTCGGCCTTAGGCCGTCATCAATGCTTCCTAAATAGCAAGGAAAATCCAATTTGTAGAAATATTTATTTGAAAATTTCGTTTTACGAAATGTAATTATAAAGTTGTGTGAAATCAGTTAAATGTTACCTATTTTTTGTTGTTGAAAAGTTGTTCTTAGAAGTAATATAAAAATGTATTTTGGTTTTACTCACTTCGTCAGGAAACAGGAACACTTCATTGATAAAATATCTTTTTTCTCCAAGTGGGCCATCAACACCACAATGCAAAAACTGATTACATAAAACAATTAACACGTAAAAATGTAAATGACGAACATCTGGGACAAACCACTTTTTAGAAAATTTCAATCAATAATTAGCATTTTTCTTTTTCTTTTTCGTTTTTTCGCTTTACGTGAAAACGTGGTTTTGAATCAAAATTTGACGGCTATTTAAATTAAAAGATTAAATCTATCTTGACATTGAAATGACATTGTTGACGTTATTGAGAATAAAATGCGGGCTATTTAAAAATTATGTTAAGGCTGGAAGATATTTAAATTTTAAATGTTAATTTAAAAGGCGTGGGGGGAATATAACCTGTTTAGGTTAACTTGTGTATTTAAACTCTGTGCTCTTTAGTAATTTTTAGAAGATTATACACAATAACGATTGTTTCTCCCTCTTAATTCAAACAGTGTACACAGCCCCACCTTATCAATTTTTTTTAGGCAGATCACGTATCTTATTTGGAATAATTTCTCTGCAATAATGCATTTTTTTCATATAATGTGAACGATTTTTTTAAATACCCTATAAAAATGGTCTTACCTGTTTAACAGCAACAACCAGTAATTAGCCCGAAACATTCTTGCTCCATAACGACCTCTAAATTTTAATAAAGTACAGGTCTTCGAGATAATTAAGTTCCTTAAATAACTTTAGGGTATCTATTAATTAGTAACATTGATAAAGTTTCCGAAATGTTACTGCAGTTCTAGGTAAATTCGGAGCGGTGCATAGCGAATGAAAAATTTTACGGTTATCTGTCTAATTAAATTTTCAGTGCAGTCGTGAAGCCGACAAACTTCCCTGGATTCGGGGGCAATAAGTTTTCCACAAAGCAATATGGCGAATGTAACGGCGGACCTGGTGCGGTTTTTACGCGGTCCGGAATTTATCGGCTTCGTACGGACGAAGAACCAAAAAGCTCCACTATCACGACACGGGCGTCGACAAAAAGTGACATATTTGAAGATGTGATTATTTAAAAAGTGCGGACCGAGAAAATATAGGTACGTACATAGGTGTGAATTGTTAATGTTTATCAGGCTCAGGCTCGAAGAACCACAAGCTTTTTTTGTCTTTCTGGCCAGTAAGTAACCTTGGTGATGTGAACATAGCTCCGGAAAGCTGGTCTCAAAAGTTAACTTTCGCGAAGAACGCTTTTTTCATTGAAAGAAATAACAACAAAATATACAGCCGAAATTCAAAATGATCGTAAACCGGGATATAAGGAATATAAAGGTAGATTGGAAGCTCGTTGGTGCCAATAGGTAGAGCCGATGTAACGTTGATTAATATAATATATTGCAAAAGAAGTTCAGCGCTAAAACAGCTGGGGCCAAGATGTATATTTGGAAATTTTAAACAATTTTATTTTGGCTAAACTAGTGGACGAAAATGTAAAGAAAACTTATTCCCTAATAAGACGGATATTCTGCGCCCTGCGCACTGGATTGCTCTGGCCAGCTCAATCTTCCGATCTAACCTCATTATACCGGGTGGTGCCCCGCAAAACTGACCATATTAAATCCCATATAAATTTTGCTACCCTCAAATATTGGTTTCGCTATTATTTTACATCAAAATTGAATTCGACTTTATTTAAGGTCCTTGTACGATGAACCTGTACACCAAATTTTATTATTTTCTAATAAGTCAATTCAAAGATATGTAGAGAAAACTCTTCGTAGAATTCTGAAAAATTAAATACGGTTCCATCTATGAGACCACCAGTAATAATAATGATAATACCTAATGTTACTAGACGTTTTAATTTTTATTAGTCTCAACATGTTTTTCAGTATTCAAGAAGGAATAATGGTTGTACTAAGTTAATAAACGAAATTAATAAATGGCTTATTAGAAATTAATCGAATTTGGTGTGCGAGTTAGGGCCTTTAAAAGAGTTTAATACAATTTTGATGTAAAATGAATAGCCAATATTTGAGGGTAGTAAAATTTATATGGGATTTCCTATGGCCAGTCTGACGGTGCACCGCCCGGTATAAATTTCCTTGGGGGTTACGTAAAGCAGAAAGTCTACAACAATGATTTCATAATAATCTCGGCCTACTGAAAAAAATTATGGAAGTTGTTGAGTTAAATCTAATAGGGATATGATGTCTACAAGGAATTTCGAAAAAGATAAGAAAAATATCTTCTGGTAGGAGGTCTATATGTTGAATCCTGATTCCTCTATTACTTTCAACTTATCGTTAGTTCACTACAAGAGCCATTATTGAATAATGATTGTATTTTCTGTTTTCTTAAACAAGGTAAATTTTTTTCTGAAGTTGTTTTAGTAAAAATTCGTATTTAGGCTTTGCCTTTAATTTGGACCGATTTTGGTAAAACGTTTTATTTTCTAAAAGTCTAAAATCTATAGTAAGAACTATTTTTTTCTTAACCTATTAACTTCAGTATTGTCGGATCTTTAGGCTGTGTTATTGCTACCAAAGAAAGAATCATTGGTAAAAGGTACTACAATAGATTTGAGGAATCATGAAATATTGTATTATGGAACAGTGTTTCGAGTTCGGAAAAGTCATTTGAGTATTATCATAATATATTAATTATCATAAAGGTCAGAGGGAAAAACCCTGGCTTATTTCCGCCATTAAAACAGGTGCAATGAATCTAATGTCGCTACACACAATACAAAACTTGGTAAAAAGGTGATAATGACTATAAAAAACTATTTTAATAAACGATGATTTAGGCAAATTTATTGAAAGCTCATCAGAACGGGTAAAAATATCTTTTATAAAATAAACTACAAAAATGCAAATATCAAAACTAAGTAATACTGGGAAATAATTAATAACTTAAGAGGCAAAAATAGCCTAATACGAAAAGATGTGAAAATTGAAAAATTAAGAAAAATTAACTTTAAATCCAAAACCTGAAAAAGCGCCTCTTGAATATCCTAAAAATGTTCATGTTAATAATATATTTTTAATTCATAGTATTGATATAAATTAGGTTATGATGGAATTTCAGTAAAAATTCTGGAGGGTTTTCCTAAGACTGTATGTACTTATTTACTCCATTATTGAATCATTAGGGATGAGCGAATTTCCATCAAGCTTTAAGCGAGCGGTGGTTATTCCATTGTTTAAAGGAGGTAATTCTACTGATTCTTTTAGTTTCCGACCCATTTCTCTATTATTGAAATCATAGTTAAAAGAGAATACGAATATTTCTGGAAGATGAAAGCATCCAGTTTCGCTTTTTATCAGGTAAAAATACAGATTTCCTACTGCACGATATTTTCCTTCAAATAAATGGTGGTTTTGACCAGCTCACAGTTAGACGATGTTCTTTATATCTTCAAGAAAGAAGACAAGTGGCAAACTTATCAAACCGGGTATTGAGCTATGGACCTCACAGATTTTTATCCGTATCGTATCTAGACTTGTCATGATCGCTGATCAAATCACCGCCAAATTTGAGGCAATTTTTATAAGTGTGTCTGTCTTTATTTTTATAGTTGGTTTGTTATTTTTATTGTTGTTGACACTGAATTTTATGTTTGTATAGGTGTATGTACATAAGTGCATATTATGTATATATTACAGGGTGTTTATTAAACATACGGCAAAAATTGAAGGGGTTATTCAAAATTACATGTAAAGTTTCTCAATCTATAAGAACTGTTGAAAATGACTCCACCTCCAGGTAGGATGTAAGAATCCAATCTTCTCCTCATTGACTGCCGAACTCTTTCAAAAACACTAGGGTCGTTTCTTATTAAGTACGTAAGTGAGTAACAAGAGTAGTATAAACTAATGACTTTAGATGGCCTAATAGGAAATAATCCAGAGGGTTTAAGTCCGAGGATCGAGCAGGCCATAAGTGAGGTCCACCTCGACCAATCCAGCGATTTCCGTAAGTTACTGCATCTTCAAAGCGGCTTTTCAAAAATCATCAAAGGACGAAATACTCTTAGAATTGTGCAGGGAATAACTCCTTCAATATTTGCTGTATGTTTAATAAATACCCTGTATATTATATGATTTCCGTTTTTAATTATTTGTAAAGATTTAATTTATACTCGCTTTGTTTATAGGAATTTAGTTTACTTCCTTGAACAATAAGCCTTGATTGATTGACATTTAAGAGCAATTCCATATTTTTTAAAAGACAGAGTCTGTAAATGTAAAAGGTCTTTACAAGAACCTACCACATATTCTTCAGACCAAAACTAGCCGATTTAAGTAAATTTACCTTAGTACAAAGTTGCTTAGTTTGGGCTCTTGACGGCGCTGAAGTAACAATTTTTAAATCGTTTTTCTGGATTAATTCAAAAACTGCTCATACTATTTTTCGAAATTTGGTACGTTGGCATAGCTTTATGGGGCAAAAAAAAACATGCCACAATTCTGATTAATATCAGTCCATGGGCGTAGAACCTGGGTTTTTTACTAATTGCTTGTTTCAGATTTCTATGCCAATGGAACAAGAGGGGTTTGGGCACAATATTCAGGTCATCCAACCCATTTGCTACAAAAAAAGGAACTCTTGATAAGACTCGATTCCTCTGACGGTTTTCGAGAAATTTGCATTTTATTACTTAATATTAGTTTTTTCAAAAAAAGAAAAAATAGAAATATCATAAAAATTGCTCAAAAGGTCCACCATTTTCATAAATACAAAGACTTACACGTCGAAGAAAATAAAACACACTCTTTGCAGAACTTGTTCATTTTTAAGAATATTTATTGCATCTTGAATACGTCCCCATAGTTGTTCTGCGTTATCTGGAATTGTCCTGTAAACCACTGTCTTAAGATGCCCCCATAAGAAATATTTCAATGGATTTAAGTCCGGAGATCGTGGTGGCGAATTTACAGGGGCATTACCTCTACCAATCCATTTATTTGGGTACTGCTGATTCAAAAAGTTAATGCAAAATGTGGCGGAGCTTCATCGTGCATAAACCACATATCTCCCCGAAGTTGTAAAGGTAAATCTTGTAGCAAATCTGGCAGCGTATTTTGTAGATGTTGCAAATAAATTTCCCCGGTTAATCTTTGTGGAATAATGACAGGACCAACAATGTGATTACCGCAATTATTTCAGCCCACACATTAATTCTAAACTCATTTTGAAAATGTTTTACCTTCATAGCATATGGATTTTCATCCGCATAAACATGTTCATTATAAAAATTTCTAATCCCTCTTCTTGTGAAACATGCTTAATCAGTAACCAAAATGTTGTTGGCAAAGTTTCTCTTCTTTCTGCCTATGAACAAGCCGACTAAAAACCAGGCGCATTTTAGGATCATTAGGTAACAGATCTTGAACTGGCATCTTATGGTATGGATATAGCAACTGTTCTTAAGGAACTTCATGAGCAATATCTTTGGACACTCCTATTTCCCTACCTAGCTTCCTGGTGCTTATTTCTGGATCTTCTGCAACACGTTCTAAAATGTCTTCCTCGACTTCCGGAACCCTTACAAAACGCTGCCTTCCATTATCAATGGCTTCAGGAGTAAATTGGCCGTTTTCCCGCAGGCGTCTTTCAACAGCAGCAAACGTCTGGTGGCTTGGTATACGACGATTTAGAAACCTTTCGGAGTAGACACTGACACGTTCTCGACCATTTTCTTGGCAATACCCAAACACCAATATCATAACGGTATATTCTGCATTAGTGTATTGCACCGCCATGATAATTCACGATAATTAAAGTTTTCTAATAATTAATGCAAGCAGATAAAATGACTGAACGTTAGCAACAATATTAAATGTTACAAATTTGACAATAATCTTATGTGGTCAGATGAAACTAATAATAACCAACAATAACAATCGCTGGTGAGGTGTAAGGTCGTATTGTACATACCTGAAAAATACCGTGCGAACAAAAAATAGATGATAAAAAAACTGTTCAAGAGGTTTTTTGTAGTAAATAAGTTGATTTAATCTAAATTTTAAACTTAAACCTCTTATCTTTCATTGGCGTAGAAATCAAAAACTAAAAAAATCTATAAAACCCAAGTACTACGTGGTAAAAACTACTACGTATTAAGTAATAAAATGTTTTTTGAAAACCGTCAGAGGAATCGAGTCTTATCAAGACTACCTTTTTTGTAGCAAATAAGTTGATTCATCTGAATTTTGTACCCAAGCCCCTCTTATTCCATTGGCATAGAAATCTGAAACAAGCAATTAGTAAGAAACCCAGGTTCTACGCCCATGGACTGATATTAATCAGAATTGTGAGATGGGTTCTTTTGCCCCAAAAGCTATGCCAACGTACCAAATTTCGGCAAAATAGTATGAGCAGTTTTTGAACTAATCCAGAAAAACGATTTAAATATTGCCACTTCAGCGCCGTCTAGCGCCCAAACTAAGCAACTTTGTACTAAGGTAAGTTTACTTAAATCGGCTAATTTTGGTCTAGAGAATATGTGGTAGGTTCTTGTAAAGACCTTTCACAGACCCTGTATACTGTACACTTTATTGTCACTTTAATTACTGATTAAAACTTCCGAAAATAAGTTATTTGTAAGGGGTCGGTGGGGTCTATTTTGAAAAAAACAAAAATAAAAAAAGTTTACTGAAGTGCGGCCCCCCACTGTATGCAATTCTTTAATACAATTTTTAAGGTAAATTTGTGTTATTTCTTTAAAAATATGGCCACTATGGCAATAATAAATTAGTACTCTTTTTGGGGCAATTTATTCCCAAAGACAACGCCACTGGACACGGATGTTTCTGTACAAATTGGTTCCAATAGCTATCTAGCCTCGGTCACCGAGTCATGCGGCCGCCTTATTCCAGACTTATCGCCGGCACTTTGGAAAACTGTTTTCTTGAGTATTTTACTACAGATCCAAGGAAAACATATTTTCTTTTTATACCTGTGCAATTGACCATGCTATCGGTGCTTTCAGTATAGATTGCTTTTTAATAATCGAAGCGATATAAAACTCTTTATTGCATTTTATCGCCGTATTTTGTGGTTAAATGTATTTATGGCTTCTTTGGGTGTTTATACGATACTTATACGTGATAGTGATTATACAGGGTGATTCAGGAGGAAATGTCAATATTATAGGAACGTATTCAGGGACCCAAAATAAACATAAAATTTCAATAAACATGGGTCCTATTCCCGGCCGTTACCGAAATACAAAGGTAAACAATATTCGAATTACAATTTTAATAAATTATTTATAACAAGTACGCTAGGTTTTATAGTTTTCAAAAATGTCACCGTTTATTTTTAAGCACAAATCAACTCTCTGATGAATAGCTCGGGTCGCTCTATGAATGGATGCGAGTATGTTTTTTATAGTAGCTGCTGCATTTATTATTCGATCGAGTAATGCATTTCTAGTGTTTACTTTATTTGCATATACCAAAGACAACAATCCAGAGGATTAAGGTCTGCTGATCTAGCTGGCCAGTTATGCGGACCACCTTGACCAATCCACCGGTTTGGAAAGTTATTGTTTAAAAAATTTCGTACTTGTAAACTGTAGTGTGCAGAGGCTCCATCATGTTGTAAATACATGTTCGTCGTCCATTAAGTGGAACATCTTCTAATAGGTTTTGCAAGTGATTTTGTAGAAAATTTAAGTATACTTGTCCCGTGAGATTACCGTCGATTATGAATGGATCGATTAATTGACTATTTAACATATCACACCACACATTAATGCTGAATTTATGTTTAAAATTAAACATACTTATACAGTCTTCGGTTTGCATTAATCCAATTGCAGAATTGCATCCTTAACGCAAAATCACCATCTTGCAAATGTTGAGCTCGTTGTAAGTGATATGAGTATAAACAATTAATGTGAAGATCCCTCCAAGCAGACGATTGTATAATTTGATAAGTATCGAAAATTCGCCCTGTACATAAGCTTGAAACATTTTCGACGGCGTTAAAGATAGCCTTTTCTAGTTGAACATCAAGTCCAGACTCCCGCTCAGATACAGTTCTCGCACTTGGAAACATACCAGATTCTCCACCAGTAGTAAAAACTTGTTGAAACCCCCTTCTATCTGGTACTCTCCGTTTCGGAAATCGACGCTGGTAAACTCCATTCAATGCAATGCATTCAAGCCTCAGTCGTAATCCCAACCATAAATAAGTTGCCTGACAAATATCTATTGTGTAGGCACCGGACCTTTTGAAAGGGTACAGGTCCTGATTGCCTACTAATTTCAATAGTTTAGGTTAGCTACTTTCAACAAAACAATAAATATAAAATAATAGGTAAGTATCTTTATTTTAATCATTTAATTAAATAGCTATTAATATTTATACAAAAATACTAATCTACAATATTATAATAATACAATATTCAACTTAACCTACTCTATATTTAGCTCTGTTACACTATCACTATCGTCTTCATCTATGCCTAAACTAATTATTACGGGCCTTACGTTACTATTAATTATGTTATAGGAATCTTCGACTTGGATCACGTGGCTCACAGAATTTTTCCAACTTTCTACTGGGATATTATTTACACATTTTCTAATTAATCCTATAACAGAACTACTTAGTGTAGGGGATGTGTTTTCTCTTCTAATCATCGTCTTTAACTGGCTCCATATATGTTCTATTGGGTTAAAAATACAGTAATGCGGAGGAAGGCGTAAAACTGTGTGACCATTAGCACTTGCGAGATTGTCAGAGATATATTCTTCTTCAATATTGAATGTTTTTAAAACATTTAAAAGGTCCTTTTTTGTATAGGTTTCCTCGAAATATATATTATTTTCCATCATATAGTTTTGAATTTCCACTTTTGTATTATTTGAATTCGGCACTTTACTTAGTTGGCGACTGTGGTAACTAGCGTTGTCCATCACAATAACACTATTTTTGGGCACATTCGGAAGCAGACGATTCTGAAACCAATCTTCAAACAATGTAGCATCCGTGTCTTAATGGTAATCCAAAGATAAATTGGCAATTTTCTTCGCAGATAATAATAGAGCGTTCTGAACCTGCATGTAATATCGTAATTCTTTGTCCTTTGTTTGAGGGAGCTTTAGTTTGACATTTGATTGTTGAATTGCTCCAACCTTTTTTAGGAGTGTCGTGGTTATCAAACCAAGTTTCGTCCAAGTATATAATTGAACGATTTTCTTCCCTATTGTCTGATAAGATTCAAATAATCTGTACGCCATACTTGTAAACGCTGCGATTCCATTAGTACTTGTCGTTTGTCAATGGTACGATATTTAAAACCCATTGCTTTTACTATTCTCCAAAGGCTTGTCCTACCACATGAAATGTCGGTTTCGTCTGCTGTAAGTACCTTTTTTAGCGTATCTATTGTTGGGACTATTTGTTTACTGTTAATGTCATAAATTTTCCTCCGAATCAAGTGTTTATCAGCTTCTTCGATGCTTCTCAATTTTCCGCTGTCACACCGTTTTTTCCTTGGCTGGATGGGTTTTGGTCACTATATATTTTACTGTCGTTAATGCAACTTTGGTCAAAATAACTCGTTTCACTAAAACTTGCACTTCGGTCATACCCTTTTTCTAAAAGGGTACAGTAAACGCTCTTTATGATGTTTTTCGAATCAAGTGATAAATGTTTTTTCTTCGTTACACCATAACTTCCGGAAGCAATATTATCTGAAGTTTTACACGAATGTGACAGATTTTGGATGCTCGATAACACACACGAAAATACCTTTAACGCACAGCTTGACAAACACCAAACGACTGATGAACTGAGACGAAAAGACTCTGCTTTATATTGAACACCTGCAATTTGCCATTAAACCTAATATACCAATATAATAACATAATTAATAGTAAAGTAAGGCCCTTAATAATTAGTTTAGGCATAGATGATATTATAATATTGTAGATTAGTATTTTTGTATAAATATTAATAGCTATTTAATTACATGATTAAAATAAAGATACTTACCTATTATTTTATATTTGTTCTTTTGTTGAAAATAGCTAACCTAAACTATTGAAATTAGTAGGTAATCAGAAACTGTTGTACCCTTTCAAAAGGCACTTATTTATGGCTGGGTTTAAATTTTATTGCGGTCGGGAAATCAACGAATTATTGTGGAATGGAGTATACTCGGTGACCGCAAGATTTGAGCTTTAGTTGCAGAAGCCATAAACGAATATCATATCAACATATTCACGATGAGGTAATGTCGCAGGCATAATGAAACGCAAATGCAGACAAATCTTATTCTTATTAGTACCTAATGGGATAACATTGCTATAAAACAATCATAAAACCTAGCCTACTTGTTATAAATAATTTAATAAAAATTTTAATTTGAATATTGTTTACCCCTGTATTTCGTTAACGGCAGGAAATAGGACCCGTGCTTATAGGGACTTTTATGTTTATCTTGGGTCCCCGAATACGCAACTTAAATATCGACATTTCTTCCTGAATCACCCTGTATAATAGATAATAATAACAGATAACCTAGAAAAATTATTTTAAATATTTTACAATCCCTTTGCGATATCCAGCCAACATATTGCCAAACTTCGTTAGTGGTACCACTGACCGGTAATCAATTAAATTTAGTTAACAACTTACCGTGATTTAATATAAACCAAAATAAACTTTAAACAAAACACCTATTGATTCCACAAGGCGCTAAAACCTCTTAACGCCCTTCTGAGATTCCTTAAGTTGAGTGGGTAACTTTCAATTGTATCACATTTGCATATCTAATTACGCGTTGTTTCCGAGAGACTGCGGCAGGTATATAATTAAATATTCTTTTGAGAAAGCCTTCAGTAAAGCAGAAATCAGCCCCTTCTACCGCAATTTACATCTTTATTTCAACAATTTGCATCCTTTTCCCTCTGGTTTCAGTTAAAACCACTTTGGTCCTCGCCCTATACAAGTCTATAAATAAACCTCTATCTTATCTGACTAAATGGTAGGGGTGAATGCTGCAAGTGCTCTATTGGCAGTGAACCACATTTATAGAGGACCAAACAAGGAATATGTTTTATAATAAAAGTTGTATGCAACCGGACCGTATCCTAGCTAACTATAGAATTAAATAAATTTTATAATAAAATTTAAAGTTTCAAAAACTTGATTCCCTATCGATGAAATATGCTTGATTTGTAAGTTCCACAAATCGATACTCTGGGTAATCCACGGAAATAAAGACCGTAAGGGAATCGAAACGCGTTTAGCGAGATGTTGAAAATGGATCACTTGGTTAGCCATCATGGCCTTACTTCTGTACAGCTTCAAATCAAAGATATGTAATTTTCCATACAAAGAGGCCAATTTAAATAAGGAATGGAAATAAGATTTACTTTGCCTTCTTAACCTAAAGCTTAAGGAGGCTTTAGAACAGATATACATGCCTTGTATCAAAAATTAGACCAGCCCGCTTTAAGCGCCTTTGTGAAAATAAAATGTTGGTTTTAAGGCTTTAATGGGGAGATTTTCCTTGACGCTTATTTATTTTAAAGATTATGCTTAACAGGACCTTGTAAAATTGATTATCAAACTAAAATTGTTTTTATGAATAAACATTGAGGAAGGATAATATACAGGGTGTTGCTTAATGATGTGGCGTAATTTCAAGGGAGTATTCCTGAACCAAATTCAAATAGAAAAGTTCATATAAACATGTGTCCTGAAGAGTCTGGTTTTCAAGATACAGGGTGTTAAAGTTTAAAAAAAAATTGTTTTTTTATTAATATCTAAATGATCCTTTTACCGATTTTGTTGAAATCAGGCAGGGTTATTCATTGTAATAAGACGCTAAGTTGGCACTAACTAAAAGACAATTATAAGTTCCAGTGGCGTCTCGGGGGGCAGTGTCACGAATAATATTGACAAAAAAAACGTACGCTACTGAGTTTTTTGAAAAATTTAAATTTTTTTCAGATTGGGCATCTACAAATACAACTTTTTTGTCTCTTAATATATTTTCGTATATTACTTGCTTTTCGAGGAAAAAAATTAAAACGACTTCATTGCATGTCGGAAAATTGGTAAAATAAAATCAAGTTAACTTTGATCGTTGCTAGGAAATGTTGTTTTGTTATTATGAACATAATGGTTTTGACTTTCGCTAACAGTTTGTTATTATTTTTCCTCTGGTCAAAAGGTTAATAATTGTGCTATTTAAAAAATGGCAAATAATTATTCTAATTTGGAGATGACACAAATGCATTTCCTTTATGGTCTTGCCAATGGTAATTCGGCGGAGGCCCGGCGGCTCTATCAAGAAAGGTATCCTGACCGTGTCCTTCCATGTACACAAATATTTATAAACATTCATCGTCGTCTGACTGAATCTGGCAGTTTTAAACGTAATACCTCAGAGGGAAGACCTCGTACAATTCGAACTCCCGCAGTTGAGGAGGCTGTCCTACATACGGTCGAAGTGAATCCTGCAACTAGTACCCGAAAAATAGGTAGGGAATTAAATATTTGTTATAAAATGTCATGGGAAATTTTAAGAGATTCCCTGTTGTATCCTTATCACGTACAAAGAGTTCAGGCACTTCTGCCAAGAGATTTTGAACCGCGTACGCAATTTTGTAGATGGTATCATGAAAGACTTGCAGAAAATCCTCACTTTGATTCCATCATTATGTTTACGGAGGAAGCCCATTTTTCCAGAAATGCAATAATTAATTTCCATAATAATCATAACTGGGCCCAAGAAAATCCTCATGCTATTACAGAGTCAAATATTCAGGAACAATTTTCTGCCAACGTTTGGATCGGTATCTTAGATGACTATTTGATTGGACCTTTTTTTTTACCACGACATCTTAACGGACAATCTTACAGTCATTTTCTACAAAATGATTTGCCTCTGCTTCTTGAAAATGTTCCTTTATATTTACGTCAACAACATTGGTTCATGCATGACGGTGCTCCTGCCCACTTTAGCATATTGGCTCGTGAGTATTTGAATGGAGCTTACCAAAATCGTTGGATAGGTCGTGGAGGACCACAATTCTGGCCACCTAGATCGCCTGACTAAAACAGCCTAGATTTCTATTTGTGGGGGTACCTAAAAGCATTAGTTTATGTTACACCAATCGAGACAGAAGAACAACTAAGGAATAGAATTATTGACGGGTGTGAAACCATTCGTAACACTAATGGAATTTTCGAAAGAGTTCGTCGCTCGATGAGAAGGAGAGCAGAAGCCTGCATAGAAGCGGGAGGTAGTAATTTCCAACATTTCTTGTAAATAGTCATTACATAAAAAACCAATTTTATTTTAAAACTTTGACACCCTGTATCTTGAAAACCAGACTCTTCAGGACACATGTTTATATTAACTTTTCTATTTGAATTTGGTTCCGGAATACTCCCTTGAAATTACGCCACATCATTAAGTAACACCCTGTATAAAAAAAAACTCTTAAGCGAGTTTTAAAAAATAAGATTTTAAATTTATTTTTACTTTTTCTCAAAATATTATCATATCCGTTAGCGTTACGTTAATTTAACGCTTTTCGTAAAAATAGGGCAATTTAAATACGGAATACAAATAAAGTGTATTTTGGCTTTCCTAATCGTATGTTTATAAAGGTTTTAAAATAAATCCATGCTTCGTATACCAAAAATAAGAAGAGAGAGCGAAGGCTGAATTAATCGGCTATAAAAATAGAATGTTGCCTTTAAAGCCTGAATAGGAATACTTTGTTTTGGCTAAAATGTTTCACAGTTAGATTTTATTTGAATTGTGGAAAATGCTGCCAACCTATTAATGTGGCAAAATAAAATTGATTTTCTGTAACTACATATTAACTAACTGTTGGGGAAACGTGTATCAACACGTCAAAGAGAATAGGTTGATAAATGCTGTGTGCGTGCGATTGTAATCTCTGCTATTTTTGTTTGGAAATTACATAAGGGTTATAATTTTTTTACGTAGATATAACGTCATTATTGAGACGCTAGCTCCCCTTTGGACGAAATATGTGATCAGATCGCATCACGCGCCGGTCGATCGAGAGACAAGAAGCACGGCGCAAAGGGGAAGATAGTCAGTCTTCCAAGACGGCTCGGTGAAGCAAGCGTGCTCTTACACGCGCTTCAAGTTTTAAGGCCTTTTTGGGCAATTAAGTAGTGCATTCCAAGATGGCTCCGTGAAGCAAGTGATTTTACGTACGCCCCGCTATTTTTAGACCATTTTAGGCAATTATTGGTTTCTTCTTAAGTAAAACTAAGCAGCTAGCGATTCCGCGATATATAACATAACATAATATAAGTCCCTACGATACCGAGGGCGTTTTCGTGATGTACTGTAAAGTGATAGTTAGGGCAAAAATATAAAGAAGCAGTTAGTAATGTAACGTTAAGTGTCGACCAGTGTGTTTGTCGTAAATGCTTGTAATATGCTACCATAACCTGCATTAAGGAATAAAAACACAAGTGTTTAAGTAAGCAATTGTTTTAATCAAAGGTAGCAGAAAATTAACGAACCAGTGAGCAACCTTATAGGCCACGCAGTAAAAATGAATGTAACCACTAGGAAATTAACCCAGTGCGCCATCACTAACTAAATCGGTTAAGAAGATTTCGACGGCGCGGATAGAGTTGACATAATGTAACATAAAGTCTAAATACAAATTTTGAAATAACAATTTGATACCACACATTCTAATATTCATTTTCAAATTAGCGTCAAAAGTAAAAATACTCCAATCTTTGGAAGGTAAAGTAGGTAGGTATATACGGTATGCCCAAATTCGGTCTACATGTATGGGGATCTTAAAAACTATAGAAGATATAGTAGAGATTATTTAAAAAGACCGAAAGGGCAATAAAACCTGCAACAAAGAAAGCTACAGCTTTTAATCATCTTTCTCTCTTCTAAACAAATCATAGGAATGAAATTAGCAAGTACCAACCTTTAATTGCCGCTCCTTGTCAGGTGTGAGAAATTGAAGCGGAACAAAGAACCTTTTTTCAGGTACCCAAAAATTCAGGTACGGGCGAGGAATTTTGGAGGTTATTTTTTTTATTTTAGGGACAGTGAAAGGCGCTACATTATGGAGAAACCGGATATTGTTTCAAAATATATAAAATTCTTGAGACACTATACAGAAAACTTGTTATCAGAAACTCCGTTAGATGTGGTTTTTATAGACGAAACATGGATATTTCAAAATGGTAGCGACACTAGAACATGGCATGATGACAACATCAAATCAGTTTTAAATAAAAGACAATAAGACGGCAAAAGATATACAGTTTTGCATTTCTCAAATACAAACAGCTCTCAATCAACTGGTGGTTGAAACACAACTAACTAATAATTTAGGATGTATGTTATATGTATTTAAACCTCTTATAAAGTACACCTGGTATAATAAATCCAGGTACTTCTCATTTAATAGTCGAATTTTCCCATATATTACGGGCAGGTAGGAATTATCATAATTAGCATGGATTTATAAAACCGGAGCCAACTGAGACTTTTGCAAGACAGATTGTTAGTTAGTATAATAAAATAAGTAAGATTTTGCTATTTTGTCTCGGAAACATTTTTGCTGTTCCCCAGTGTAATTACCGGGCATTATGAACTTTATCGCCCCCTATGATATTATGATGATGTTTATAGCAACCGTTTGTAAGGTATTAGGTATAAGTAAATAATTGATAGATGAAAAACAAACAAATTTAAAATCTAATTAACCCTGCCTGAGGCGTTGTTGTCATGTTTGACGTGTTGCGAACATTAATTTTCTTATTTTTTTAAATCAATTTAATTTATTTACCAATAAGTGATACATCGCTGCAAAGCTGGCATCAACGGCTACCTTCTAAGTGCAAGATATAATATGGCGTCCATAAAAAAAAATTATCTGATGATGGTATGAAAGAACTGAAACGTCGTATTTAACATCAAATTACATAACTGAAACCTATTTACAAAGTTGCTTTATACATGTTTTTATAGATTAAAATAAAAAAAGTATTTTCAAAAATGCAACTTTTTGGTTATTTTAAAATGGCTCAAAAACAAAAAAAAAATAGAATCGCGTGCTAAGCGACTTGAAGTTGCAAATACATTCGTCTAAAACTTGATGATTTGAAAATGGTTAAGCGGAATTAATCATATTTGGTGTAGTTATGTTTTTGAAGGCAATAAAGACGATTTCATAGATTAGATTAGATTAGATTAGATTAGGTTCCTGTTTGAGCCGCACTGTACTACACTAGTCTTATTTGAGCTCGGACGGAAGTAATATGTTAACTGTTTTAAAATCTGACATACATTTGCATTAGTTATTAATGTGAACTAAAAGGGCAGCAATCTGAGCGACTGTTCTTATAACACTGTGCGAAGGAATATAGAGCAATTTATACCATTTGAAGGTGACTTCTGAAGCATCCTCTTCAAAATGCCTATTCATTCCAATGAAACAAACGACACGCATCATCGTAGAAAATTTAGTAGAAGCTATTAATTTGAGTACCGAGTAAAACTTCCCGTTTAACTTCATTGTCGGAAATAATGTTTACAATATAAAATGATTTTAATAAGTACCGAAAAATACGAAAATTTTGCATCGAAACTATTTAGCAAACATCGATGCTGACAATTTCAATTCGGAAACACGTTGAAATAAAAGACGATTATTCCTTTCAATACCTGTATCATTGTTGATGCGATCAAGCTCCCTTGTTTCTACAATAATTATTCCGCGAACGGATGATTTTATTCAGCGCACAAACAATAATCAAAGAGACTAAGATCAGGCATAGTTTAAAGAATAAATATAAGTTGCGTCCCTTCGTCAAATTATCAATACGACCTGCCTCTCACCCCGCCTGATCGGTCTACCAGCACCGGTGGACCAGTCGATACAGAGCGTCTCACTGTGTGGTTTAAATTATATTACGAGGAAGTGTAGTTACACGTTGTCCGAGAAATTTAATTTACTTAATGTTCGTTAAAAAATAAAATGCCGGGTAATAGCGTTTACTCAGTGGACGGTTGTGAGAGTCGAATAAAAGGCGGACTATAATTTTTTAGATGCCCAAGATCAAGAAACGATACCACGATATTTAATAATTTATACTGAAGGTTAGTTATTATTTTTGGAGCGTTATTAGGAAGCTGTCTATGGTATTACTTATTAAATAATTATTTAAATCATAAAACAAATTAATAATAATGTAACGAATGCATGGATGTATGTAGGTAGGTATATATTAGATGATTTTCTTCTAAGTAAATAAAAGAATATTCAGAAAAACACGGAAACATTTTAAACTACAGATGGTGCTGGCTTGTACTTAATGAAAATTCATTATAAATAATTGTAATAAGGACAAACTCGGTCTAATTTCCACATTCAATATTCCCGACGAGTTTCGCTACACTGCACTGTAGCTTTATCGAGGCATTTTATAAATCGAATGAATAAGTGCTATAATATTAAAGTACTTAAGTATTTGTGTTTACAATTATTTATTTGTTAAATAGGTCATTATTATTAAGGGAATTTCCACCGAGTTGTACTTCAGGTACGGTCAATTAATAAAAATATTTAATTTTTGCAGGTGTCATACATGGAAAAAATGCAGTAGGATTTACAGGGTCACACAACACACAAATAATCTAATATTACACCAGAACAATGTTACAGCTGCATTCGAATTCTTCTAGAAGTCGAATTCACAGTTATTCAGTTCCACTTCTAATATTACCGACTAACTCAGACAGCATAGGTAAAGTTTATATTATTTTTTCTTATTTCTATACCGGGTGTTGCATCGTCGAGCGGGACATAGGAAATCCCATGTAATTTTAAATGGGGTCAATTATTGGCTTCCCTAATTATTTTAGAGAAAAATTCTATTTAGGTTTATTAAAGAGCACTAAAACCCACATTTAAAAGAATAACTTTAGATATTTTTGATGAGCCTGTTTACGGGTTATCGCCGATTTCTTTTTAACTATTTCTCCTTTTTATGGCCCCGTATTTGCGGGCACCAGTCAAGGTAAAAGATGACTGTCAAATAAAGTTGTCATTTTGAGGAATATTTGAACATCTTCTTAAATCCTAAAGTTCTAACAATTTAAAAGTACCTACCTATTAATTAGTAAAATATTGAAACATGTAAAATGTCATAATTAACCTTCGAAGAATTCGTCCATTTTTCCCAAAGAGACCTGTTATTAAATATGTTTTTAACAAAGGACACAAAGCCTCGGCCTCAAATAAGTAAATTTTTGTCTTTATTGTTACATGTTTCGCCTTAAACAGGCATCATCAGACCTTACAAACAGTCAATAAATTACATATAAAATAAACATAAAATAATATAAAAATATAAGCACATCACGGTAGTCGGAGTCTAAATAATATGTTACCGTGATGTGCTTATATTTTTATATTATTTTATGTTTATTTTATATGTAATTTATTGACTGTTTGTAAGGTCTGATGATGCCTGTTTAAGGCGAAACATGTAACAATAAAGACAAAAATTTACTTGTTTGAGGCCGAGGCTTTGTGTCCTTTGTTAAAAATATATAATTAACCTTGTAATTGGATACTTTATTTTAGTTTTATTCAGATTAATTTGTACTCATAAATACACCTTTAATATTTTCGATGTACGAGTTTTTATAACAATAAAGCACACATTTCAAAATTACAACTTTATTTGACAGTCATCTTTTACCTTGACTGGTGCCCGCAAATACGGGGCCATAAAAAGGAGAAATAGTTAAAAAGAAATCGGCGATAACCCGTAAACGGGCTCATTAAAAATATCTAAAGTTATTCTTTTGAATGTGGGGTTTAGTGCTCTTTAATAAACCTAAATAGAATTTTTCTCTAAAATAATTAGGGAAGCCAATAATTGACCCCATTTAAAATTACATGGGATTTCCTATGTCCCGCTCGACGATGCAACACCCGGTATATAGTATTATACCTATTAGAAATAGGTATTCTAGTTTACAATAACTTATAGGTCTAAAGCTATAGCATGCAAAGCAGTTCGTTAGTTTTTTCAAATTTTAGGCAAGCTAGCGTCTAACATACAAACGAACGAGGCTTGTGCTCAAACAGACTGCGTCGAATTCAAAGATTTCAATCAGGTGCTTTATAAAGGTAAGCAGAAATAGTCCTTATTCTCCAATTTTTGACAGTTTCTAGACACGTACAAATATAGGCAGATAAATAAATGAGTAATTAATTTTTAGATGCAGGTGTTCAAACGTCAGTAAAGCGTTCAGAACGAACGCCCAGGAAATTATAATTATTTTTAAATTTGTATAAGTACTATGGTTCGTATTTATTTTACAATAAAATTTATAAACAGCGATGTTAAAACAATAAAATTAAATAAAGGTAATATTAAAGTAAGTATTTTAAAAAAATTGTAAGATTTTATGTCATTTTGTATTTGTGAACTGTATTTTTAATATTAAAACTAATTAAACATGCAATGCGCTTTTCATATACCTAAATGTATACCTAGTTATCAAATTTGAAATGTGCCATAAGACTATTATTTCAAAATTGTATATTGCTTATATACTACAACGATATATATACGAATTAAATAATATTTTCTATTTCTAAAATAATCTTATATCACACTTTTAGAAAACTCCAGGTATACAAATGTTAATCAAGCTGGACTAAATTACGTTTTCAAGTCCTCCCCGGTAATGCGCTTGGATTAATGCAGGTAGCGGCGGCACGCTTGTGTCATGAATACATCAAAGACCCGACGGAGAGTGACGCAACTTACATTATATTCTTTAAACTATTACTATTGATCAGGTGACTTTGATGGCCAATTGTGAAGACCACCGCTGCGAGTTCAACGATCACATAAACAAATATTCAAGAAATTTCGCACTTGGAGACTAAAGTGCGGTGGGCACCATCTCGTTGGAAATGCAGTTGTGGTCTTCCATATAATATACAAAATATTAAATAAGTTGTCTTGTAAAACGAGTAAGTAGCCCTGTCCAGTAAGATGTCTATCCAATACAAAATGACCAAACAGTTGATCCTTAAGTATACATTACCGATACTAACCTGTACCTACTAGTTAGTTTAATGACTTAAATCGTTTTTGAGGTGTTATAAGAAAATTATTATACTTCTTTTTGATACCCTGTATATTGCAAACGACGCATTTTCGAACTCAAGTATATTATTATATTTTCTGTAACCTCTAGAATATGTAATACAAATAATTTCCTTTCCCCCCGAAACACCCTGTATAACAAAACCTACATGCTATAGGACTTTGCCAAAATATTTTAAATCAGCCTAAATTTCTTCAAGACTTTTGCAAATTTGAAATCCTATACGAATACATAATATAACAACAACAAAGATCTTAAGGAAGAGGCATCGATTTTGAAACTTTAGCGTCTTTTCTTAAGCTTTGAATATGCGTATTAATTCCCCGTACAAATGGGCCAATTTAAATATGGAATGGCAATAAGGGTTTCTTTAGTCTTCCTAATCTTATGTTCATAAAGGTTTTAAAATAGATGCATGCCTCCTTTTTGGAAATTAGGCGAGAAGGGGAAGGCTAATTTAAGCGCCTTTGAAAAATAAACTGTTGCCTTTAAGGCTTAAATAGGGAGATTTTGTTTATGGCATCTTTGCTTAGGGATATTGTTTTAAAAAAGAGGAATGCAGGATCCTTTGGAAATATTGTATTTTGCGAAGATAACGTAAATCTTTTACATAAATTCAAGTAGAGAGCGCAAGTTTTAATTACATAACGTGCATTGGAGTAATTGGTACCTAGTTGTACACGTATAATCCTAATTCAAATAGTTTGAGAAATAACTTCATGAGGCACATGCTTATACAGTGTTTATCAGCCAAATGGAATAAATTCGATAATAAATACATGGGAGCGTGTCCGAAAAAACGCTGGAACACGTCGATTGGTATTTCTAGTTGCGCATTTTTTTCAATAAAAACTTTTTATACAGGGTGTGTCATGTAACAGTGGCCAATACTAACTTTCTTATTTTAAATGCAACACCCTGTATATTATAAAATTTTTGGATTCTTCAGAAAATTTTAGATATATTTATGTACAATATCCTATACCTATCTTCAACTGTTTCGGAAATATTAAGTCTTTTCAGATTTATTGCAAAAATCAACAACACACTAAAAAACTAATAAGTAATACTGTTTATTTCTTGATAATGTAAAAAACACAAAAAAACATTAATGTAGGAGATGTTGAAAATTGATGTTAAAATGTTTTTACTGATATGAAATAAAAAAAACTACAAATAGTTTTGCTTACTTTTGTTTAAAACGCCTGACCTTAGCAAATTGTTGTCTGTCTGCGTGACAGTAGTTGTCAGTGTTATAGTCGTTTGAATTTCGTTAACTGCATATCAGAGAAACGATTTATTTAACAGAAATGCACAAAATAACAATTCTACAGATGATTGGTTATGGAGATAAAACACGGACGCAAATGGAAGTTGCTCGTTAATTTCATGAAAAATTTCCAAATTTGCCGCCTATAACTTAACGGACAATTAGTAAAATAGAAAAGCAGTTTCGCCAGCTTGGACATGTAAAGCAGATAAAAAAAAGTAGCTGCCAATCCAATAAGTGATGATACCAAATTAGATATTATGCTTGAGTTTCAGGAAAACCCACATAGTCGAAAAACAGCCCCAATATTCGATGTTTGCCATTCATCGATTATTCGAACATTATATACAAGAAAATAAAATGTATCCCTATAAAATGATATCTACTCATGAGCGAATGGAAGACGATTTTGATAGGAGAACGTATTTTTGTGAACAAATGATGGCAGTGTTAGATAACAATGTGATCTAATTAGAACATGTTTTGTTTTCTGATGAGTGCACCATCACACTTCACGGTCATGCTAATCTTCAGAATTGCCGCTATTGGTCTAGGGAAAATCCTCATTGGAGGAGAGAAGGACATACGCAATATCCTGAAAAGGTTAATGTTTGGGCAGGAATTGTTGGAGATCATATCATAGGTCCCTTTCTCATTAATGGCAATTTAAATGGCGATAATTATTTAGCACTGCTCCAAAATAATGTCTTGCCAACTTTGACAAACTTATAGCCTGATCCAGCAAACCCACAACTTCCAACGAATATGATATGGTTTCAGCAAGATGGAGCACCGCCCCATCAATGTCCGGCAGTACCTCAACCGAGTATTTTTAAATCGGTGGATAGGGAGGCGTGGGTCGATGGAATGGCCAGAACGATCCCCTGATCTGACGCCATTAGACTTCTTCTTATGGGGTTATGTCAAAAATATTGTATACACAACTAAACCCCTCGACCAAGCTGACTTAAGAAGACGAATAACGCTTGCGATTAGATCGGTCACGCCTGAGATGTTCAGTAACGTTAGAAGAAATTTCTATTTAAGTTAGGATGTTGCCAAGACGTTTGCGGCGAGCATTTTTAACATCTCCTACAGGCGTTTTAATAAACAAAAGTAAACAAAATTATTTATACTTTTTTTTTTATTTCATATCAGTAAAAGCATTTTAAAATCAATTTTCAACATCTCCTACATTAATGTTTTTTTTTGTTTTTTACATTATCAAGAAATAAACAGTATTACTTATTAGTTTTTTATTGTGTTCTTGATTTTTGTAATAAATCTGAAAACACTTAATATTTCTGAAACAGTTGAAGATAGGTATAGGATATTGTACATAAATATATCTAAAATTTTCTGAAGAATCCAAAAATTTTATAATATACAGGGTGTTGTATTTAAAATAAGAAAGTTAGTATTGGCCACTGTTACATGACACACCCTGTATAAAAAATTTTTATTGAAGAAAATGCGTAACTAGAAATACCAATCGACGTGTTCGAGCGTTTTTTCGGACACGCCCCCATGTATTTATTATCGAATTTATTCCATTTGGCTGAAACACACTGTATAATAATATTAAAATACTACCAATACCAGCGGTTATCGATTACTTTATTACACTGAGTAATCTTGTTCGCTTCACCACTATTATCTGTGGTTTTATGTTATTTCACGGACACCTTTTTTGTAAATACTCACCTTGCATCATGGAAGTACTCGTACAATTTATACCCTAAAATCTAAATTATCTGTTAAAGTAGATTTTCAGTTATTGGTTTAGGCTAATTCTATTATACCTACTCATCAGTTGGTATTGTGACACTTCAAGTGATATAATTACTATAATGCCATTTAAATTGGCGTTGATAGCTGAACGCTCCAGTAATTTGCTGAGTTTGAAATTATAGAAAGTATGGGATATTAACTAGCAAATCAATTTAGCAGAAATACCAGTGGTGGTGCCAGGGTTGGACGTAATAGGCGAGCGCCCAACCTAAATTATTTTTCTTGACTAACTTACTAAGTAGAGCATTTGAGGAAAAATATATAGAAGACGCAGTAGATAAAATTAAAAACCATTATCCTTCGTTGTCAATCGTATAGATAAAATAACGAATTTTTGATATATCCATATTCTATTCTACTTATTCGTTTTTATCTCATTCATTTCCTTTCCTTTCAGAAAGGCAGCTGGTCCAGATAACATCCATGCCGAAGTAATTAAATTAATATCAGACAAGGAGGGTAGAGGATTGGATACACTAACATCATTATTAAATGCTATCCGTACAACAGGCATCATACCATCCGATTGGCTGAAATCAACGTTCATAACTCTGCCAAAGAAATTGAATGCATCAAGTTGCGATGAATATCGAATGATCAGTCTCATCTCACACGTCCTTAAAATCTTTATAAGAAATATTCAGACACGTATCTTCAAAAAATGTGACTTTCAAGTGGATAGAACGCAGTTTGGGTTTAGAAATGGTTATGGCACTCGAGAAGCACTTTTTTCGTTTGCTTTATCGATTACTGTAAGCCATTCGACTGTGTAAAGCATGACATACTTATTAACATTCTCAAGGGTACTTACGGGTATTGATGATGACGAGATTAAAATTACCTCACAACTGTATTAGCATCAGAGAGCGGAGGTTCGGATTGAGAATTAAACATCGAAATCTACAGTGATAAGAAAGAGAGCCAGACAAGGCTGCATTTTGTCACCGTTATTGTTTAATATCTACTCCAAAGCTATTTTTGGAGAGGCGCTGGATAATGTTACAAAGGGCATAAAGGTGAATGGTAGCGTAATAAATAATATTAGGTATGCAGATGATACTGTAGTCCTCGCGGACAACCTGGAGGATTTGCAGTTTATGATGGATCGCATAGCGAAACACAGTGAAGAGCATGGCCTATGTATCAATATACCAAAAAACTAAGATGCTTGTTTTCGCAATAACCAATATAACTGCCAACCTAACAATAAACGGAATTAATATAGAACAGGTGAGCAGCTTTAAATATTTGGGCACAATTATAAGCAACCAATGCGATCCTAAGAAAGAAATTAGATCACGAATTGAACAAGCAAGAAAAGCATTTATAGATATGAAGCAATTTTTCACAAGACCAGAACTTAACCTACAGTTACGAGTGGCATGATCAGATGCTACATTTTTTCCGTGCTGCTGTATGGATGTGAAGGATGGACTCTCAACTCAACTATGGAGAAAAAGCTGGAGGCCTCCGAGATGTATCCATACAGGCGCATATTAAGAATATCGTGAGCACGAAGGGTGACGAACGAGGCAGTGCTTGCCAGAATGCGAAAGTCACATACATCGGACACGTAATGAGGGGGGAAAATATGAGCTGCTCAGACTGATTATTGAGGGCAAGATTCAGGGCAAAAGATTAATCGGACGACAGAATTCTTGCTTAAAGGGGATGCGAAGATGGTTCGGCTGTACTTCCACCGACATTTTCAGAGCCGCAGCTTCTAGACTAATGATTGCCAGATGGATCGCCAACCTTCGACAGGAGACGGCGAACTAAGAAGAAGAAGATTTCGTTTTTGGGAAGCAATACCAATGCGTCCTTTTTGTTTTAAGTCGCTTGTTGATCCAGTAGACCGGAATTCGGAAGGAATACTTCAAAAAAAATTACCACATGGGTTGCAATTTTTGTCGCTTAAAATCAGTAATTTTGTTGAAACGAAACCAACATGAGTGGAATCACTAGAAAAGATATTTGTATCATTAGACAAGATTCTGAACTTGAAAAGCTATGGATTGGCGACGACTCTAGAACACGCCTTGGCTAATGATATTAACTTAGATTATGTAAATAATAAGAGATAAAAAAAATTACCTTCTAGTAAATTTAAAAATACTATAATCATTCAAAAAATTACCTTACTTGAGGAAGAGAGATGTGTTACTAAAAAAGCGATTTTTAAACTTTGTCGGAGATTTGAGAAAAATATAGGTGTTCTAACGGGATTTGGTGCCTTAAACCCACCGAGTATAATATTTTTTCTCCACGACCATTACTGAATGCAATAATTCCAAAATCATTTTTGATAATAGAATTTAAAAATTTTCGCTCTTGAGTTGGAATATTTATTCTGAAACACTTGCTTCTTATGCGTTTTGCGTGTATTTTCATTCCATAACAAGATACGGAATGAATATTCTGTAATTGATCTAAACAACATAGGTTGCCATGAATTTCGAAACTGTCAGTGTCAGATAAAAATGGCCGCGTTGTAATAATTATTTTCAGACAAATTTTAGTGCAAGTCAAAAAATGAGTGAAAAATCGGATTAATCAGATATGGAACTGGATAATACTCCACCTGAAATTACGAATATTGCGAATAAATAACTTAATTGCTTTGTACAGATTTTATTTGTTTTTATTCGTACTTTTTGGTCGTGGAGAAAATATAGTCTGCTACTCGGTTAGAATGAAAATTCGATACTCGTGGTTCCTCAACCTCGTTACAGAATCTACTATTCTACTACTAACTTGAGAAACCGCCATTATTTACTCCATTTCTCTAATTAGAAATGTAGTTTATCTACCTGGGGAGGCAACGATAAAAAATAATCATCTAGGTAAAGCATGAAAAAGTTTTTGTGTAATGAAGTTAAGTTACACACGATTTTAGCATTCTTACTCACTGCTTCTTTAACATGTTTTTAGCCTTGACTAACTATATTTTATGAAATTAAAATATACCGAAAATTATATCAAATCTTGAATAAAATAGGAATTTTCATCATAAATTGAAAGATATTTTAAAAGGAAACTGTCATATTGTCAACACGACCACAAATTTTCTACAAACTGCCATTTTAAATCGTATTTCTATAGTTCTATTTTTCAGTTTGACAAGTGAAATCCCAGGCAACTTGATTTTCAAAATATTTTAAAATTAGGCGGAAATGGCTATTATAAAGATCTTAACGAATTAAATATGTAATATTTTAGTGCTAGTAGTAGAAAAACATCTACATAATAATTACTTTAGATGGGAAAGCTGTACGTTATATCCTAATATCTGTATAATAGCTCACTCCTTAATGTAGGTATACTATACAGGGTGTTTCCCCACTTATTTATAAGGTGAAAAGTTCATATAAACATGGGTCCGCAAGCCCTTCACTTTTGATATACACAGGGTGTCAAAAATAGTTTTTATTCTTGTTTTTCGTAAATAATTTTTGAAATAATGCCTATATTTGGACGAAAATTGGTATCTAGGAGTTTTTTGAAATGCGCAGCTCGAATTTGATGTTAGTATGATTTGCACTTGCAGAGGGCGCCACCTACGTGTCTTTTTACTCTTTTGAGGAGTCATAACTTTTCTACACGTACTTGTAATACATTTTTAAGCAAAAAATGGATTTTTTTTACATGAAAAAGGCATACTTGGTAGATGCCGCTACGAGCAATCGTTCTTGAGAAAAAGAATAATAAAGAAATGAATGGCATTTATTTGCATATCGCTATGCACATATCAGAGTTTGATAAAATAGCATTTATCTCCTAAACATAGCCGAAATAAAAAAAGTATGGAAACGTGCTTTGCATTAGCCAATAAAGTGCCTACATAACAGTGTTATCAGTAGAGAAAACGGCAGTGGCGTACAAATTTTTTGTTCCTGTTAAAAATTGTAACACCCTGTATCTCAAAAATGAAGGGCTTGCGGACTCATGCTTATATGAACTTTTCACCTTAGGAATAACTGAGGAATCGACCTGTAAAATATCGGAAACTAATTAAATAACACCCTGTATAATGTACTAATTAACTCGATTTACTCTATTAGGTATTTTTTCCACTACTAACCTATAACATCGCCATTATTGACCGATTATTAACGTTAGAAATCGTTTTTCTCTACCTTATAAGTTATTATTGACCATGGTCAATAATAAGGCATTGAAATCCATTATTGACCGATCTTCAAGAATCTATTTGAAGGCAGGTAACTTGATCTTTTGATTCTACAACATGAATTCATAAACATGAATGTGGTTAGGCAACCAGATAATTATCAATACATATTAGATTACTTGATATTGCAAAATATCGATACAATCAACATTTTTCTGCTTCCATCCTTAATTCTGGAGGTGTACACATAATAATATCACTAACATTTTCTTCGCTCATTTTTTAAAAAAAACGGAAAACTCGTGAAATCTGATGACGTAAATGAACAAAAATTGACATTAACAAAGCCACCTGACAAAACAACAAAATATTTTGCCAATTCCAAAGCGCAGGTAACTTGATTAAAAAATATACTTATACCTATCTATCATTTTTTATAATTATTAATACTATAAAGATAAATGTCTTATAAAAGTTTGTAGTAGTGGAAAAAATATTATATTAACCACGGTTTAGACAGCTTATAGCCCTCGCGTCTTAAATCCCTCGTCGCTCCGCTCCTCGTGATTTAAACTTGCCGCTCGGGCAATAATGATGGCTGTCTAAACCTTGGTTAATAATATAGTATTTCATGGATGTGACATAATATAGCATCCGTCGAAAATTAATTACAATTACTACCAAGAACCATTGAAAGGTGTGAAATTAATCAAGATGTTAAAATAAAAAACTTATCAGATCTTACGATTATTTTGCAGGGATCTAGTTTAGTATTTCACGAAATAAATAAACTGTGCAGCATTACGGTAACCGCGCGATGTACCCCATTCAAAAGACAGTTGTGAAAGGTCGTTTAATAGCTTAAAAAGATTAAAAAAATATTTAAGGACTACAATGTTAGAAGGAAGGCTCACAGATTTGGGAATTTTGTATGATGAAAAAAATATTGTGTTTACAATATTGGACTTAGATGTAGTTGTAGAGCCTTTGCCACTAAACATATAATAGTTGAAAAAAAGCAATTTTTGTATGTTGACTGTTCTGTAGTCATGTGTTTCTGTGTAAAATATACTTTGAAATAATGTCACTGCTTTTACCCAATTTTTATATTTTAGTTTGGATTTCACAAATCCAAAATATCTAAATTATACAAAAATCTGTATTACCCTATGCATCATCTAAAGCACATTTTTGTTGCATACCCTAGAAATTGTTCTGCTGGGTGTCGCCCAACCAACAAGATAAAGCTGGTTCAGCCACTGCAGAATTAGAACTCGTATGTTCGGTTTGCTAAAAGTAAATTATTTGATTAAGAAATCGTCAAGAAATATTAAAAATGTGGAAAAACAATTTCAGATTAGAATCGCTAGATTTTCACTAGCTTTACAAAATTTTTTTTATAAAATTTCGGAAAGAAATATATTTACATGTGCAACCATCAAACTATTAGTTAATTTGGTATATATAAGTAGCATAGAGTGTTCAACATTTTGATTTAAACTATATATAAATAAAAAATCAAGTTTTTGTTATTTTAGTCAACGAATTTATTTTAATTGTCTTAAAAAAAAAAAAATTTAAGTGTCATTAAGAATCTGAAAATTAACACTGCGTCTGAGTAAGCAACAAATTAATTAATAATTGCAATTAGAACAGACAGATTACAATCTTTTGAACTATGAATTAGGTTAGAATGAGGATTTATCGTTGTCTACCAACTAGAAACATGTAAAATATACATATAAAAATTAAGGTTTCCCGCTTATGAGTACAAGCTTACAATATGTTCCTTATTAATGAATTAAATTTGTCGAATTTAGGTGCGTTGACAAAAGACTTTAAAGCGCATTTTCTTAACGCGTACAATTTTAATTAACTTAATGACGTGCGGTTTGATGGAGGCCATAAAAGAATACAAATAAAGTCAATTAACAAGCAATCTGACTGTCTAACTGCTTTGTAAAAAAGCATTAGTATACTTACTGTATTTTCTACTATAAAATGAAATATTTTATTTAATGGTTTTGATACTTTATTCTACACTAAATCCAGGCCCAATCATTTGACGCGTTTCGCCGTATAGTGGCTCATCAGCAAGGCTATAGGGTCTGACGAAAAGAAAGAGAACCTCAAAGTGTCTATACAACACATAATGTAAATGAACATATATGCCAAATGTAGCCCGTGGCGAAATCTCTGAATGCGTCCAATGATTGGATGTGACACAAAGGAAAACAGATAAACTTCTTTAAGTTTGTTTATTCTCTTGTTTTCGGTACGCATAAACTGGTAAACGGACTTTTAGCGCCACCTGACGTCCATACCCGTATTGGGTTCCATTCCAGCGTGTTTTGGCATTTTTAAGTCCTCGTTGGTTTGGTTGTCGAGAGGCGAGATGTCGTCACGTGCTACATTTGACATATTATGTTCAGGTTACCGATGAAAACGGATGGTATTCTAAATTTCGCGCCGGTGCCGCATGCATGGTATCGAATGGTATTTGAGAGGCAACCCCATAAGCATTGCAAGTGTATCGCGACATAACGCAATGTGTATAAGCTCCATTAGATTTGATTTAAATTTTATCTATCTTTAAATATTAATTCCGTAATTCACCTAATGACATGCTGCTAATTATAGACGAAAAAGCATATTAATTACCAATCCCATTATTAATAAGTACTTAAGTATGAAAATCCCTAAAACGGTTTAATTTTCCTGTGGTTTATTCGTCCTATCCTTTAAAACCCGGTAAATTACTACTGTGAATGATAGATAGCCAATCATTATGAGTGAATTATGTTACATTAGCGCTAGTATTAGCAACTTAATTAGTCTAATAGAGCTTTAAATTTGATTTGAAGTGAAGTTGAAATTAACTGTCAACTAGGAATCTTATTTACTAAGGTCCAATAATTGAGTGCGTTTTTTTTTAACTCAGGACGTGAGACTTTGGGTACTAAGTTTTCAACCTTGTTAGATCCTCTTCTACCCTAATATTAATATAGCTGAAACTTATAACAGGTAAAGCTTAGCGTCTCAGGACAATCTTTACAAAATCTCGATTTACACTACAGAGGGAACGTACTCAGATGGTAGATGGTATTAAACATCATTAGAGGAGGTCGGCACGAGACGTGATCGATGTCGAAAACTTTGCAGTTCGTACTCCTGATCCTGATCGTTCACTCCGATTGATAACAACAGTTAAACGGTTCCATAGAAAATAACAATGGGACTATGGCATACAAGGGCCGGGCTTTCATCTCGGGCCTTTACGCGGCCCGGCTTGATTTTCTTGTTTAGGTCAGGGTGAACCACTTAGTAAAAAAACCTTTAAGTTTTCGGGTCCTAATCAATTTTTTGCTGGCTTTTCTGACCGCCCAGGCTCTTACCAGGTACCTGCATTGAAATATACTTTTTTCAAATGGTAATCGCATTTTTGAGTTATTTATAATTTAGGAATTTTGAGCTTTATCTGATTAGCTGTGTTGACTCTGTCGAAGAGGTCCCAGTATGGGGATTAGCATTAGGAACTTGTGAGGTCCTATTCGCACTCGGTGTATTGATTCAGCGCTGTTTGGACGTTAATCAGGACGCCTATGTGTGCTCCGTCGAGTATAACAGAGCATTCGATAAGGTTCGCCAGGACCAGCTAATGAATGTCCTCAAAACGAAAAATATAGACGATAACGACCTTAGAATTATTACAAATTTATGTTATAATCAAAAAGAAAAAGTATGCATCGATAACCACCTATCAGAGGAAATATAAAGAAGAAGAGGAGTAAGGCAGGGATGTTTTCCATCACCACAGGCGCGGATACAGGGGGGAGGCAATGAGTGCAATTGCCCCCCCCCCCCTGAGCGTTGACCGAGCTTCTTATTGTTTATAAGAAAAAGCAAAAATCGTTATAAACCTATCTAATATGACTGCCCTACTTCTACTCCTTTTCGCTAAAATTCTCGCCTGTGTGCCTTTTTTCGCTATTTTAATTTGAAACCTCTAATTTCATAAATAAAGATCCATTTATTATGGGCTCTTAGAGATATGCGCATACAATACATCTCATTGTGAACCTTGATGGGTTGCAATTTTCTGTTGACCTGGTCAAAATTGTGGAAACTCTGGGCAAGATTTCGTGGCGTGACTCAAGCACAGCTGGCAGGTCTGCTTTATTGGCTACATCTTTATCAGTTCATCGTCTCAATATTGTGTTAGAGTGACGTACTGTCCCTCATGCACTGTCTAAGTACAGTACTTCAGAAGACGGCTATTGATCTTAATGGCGGTACTATTCTAGTGAATAACAGAATTTCCATTCTTACCAGTCGTCGGGGAAATTTGGCAGCTAGTTTTAAAAAATCCTGACAGCGTGCACATGATCTACCTAATAAGCTGGGTATCGAGCTGGTAATTCCTTGGATCCGTCGCGGTGGTGGATGTTAGAGTATCAATCTATGCACTCTTACCAGATTTGTACTCACATATCTGCGAAAGATTTTCAGTTGAAACGTTGGAGGCCTTTCAGCTACCAGTTTAAATTCCAGAAAATATTCTTAAAACCTCTGTTGGTGAAGAAGAAGAGAAATTTATCAAATCCCTGCTGGACCGCTTCATCATGCACGAGAGCCGCCTCCTCGGTCTTGCCCTTATGCATAACCAAAGAAATATACCAATTGATATTCAATATGTAATCACCAGATTTACGAAAACCTCTCGAGGATGTTGGAATTCAGTATTTAATATTATAGCTAAACATATTATATTCCATATTTATAAAATATACCATGCCCTGGATTTTGTATTTTATTTATTTTAGAAGGTCGAAAAACAGGTGTTTTTTTATTAGTTAGGAGGGGGCGGGGATCGAAAAATAAAAAAATATTCTGGATCCGCGCCTGTAACAGTGAACGGGAAGAACATAAAGCAAGTTGAGAACTGCACATACCTCGGAACATTAAAACTCAATAAATGACCACACCAAAGAAATTAAAAGACGCATAGAAATAGCCCGATTAAATTTCAACAAGATGACAGAGGTGCTCAGCACCAGAGACCTAACATTGAACTTGAGGGTCAGGTTGATTGGATTTTACACCTTCCCTGCACTTCTTTATGGCGTAGAAGTTTGATCGTTGAATGCTAGGACTACTAAGATATTGATTCACTCGAAATGTGGGTCTACCGAAGAATTCTGAAAATTCTGACTGATTACAGAACAAACACTGACATCAGGAAGATAATGAAAAAAGAGAGAGAGAGATAATAGAGACCATTAAGATCCGAAAGTTACAATACCTTGGACATATCTGTGGAAAGAGAAACGTTAAAAGGAGGAGAATATCCTGGCTGCGAAACTTTAGGGAATGGCTTGGATGCACCTCGGGTAATCACTTCAGAGCAGCAGCCTCCAATGTCAGGATAACCATGATGATTGTGAACTTCCATCGCAGAGATGGCACTTGAAGAAGAAGAATAATAGGTCACGGTTAATCGATGAAATGTCCTGCAATTTTCCGAGAGTAAGTTTCTAACCTTTTTCCTTTGCAATAAATATTTTTCTAGACGATAACATCCAACTATCAAAGTATATAACATTTCGGTTCAATTTTTGATCACCAAAGAGGTTAGGGGGGTGAATTTGATACGATATTAATTTTTCCATTGTATTAATAGCACTATTCAATTGTAGACCAAATTTCAACTTAATAACTCATCTTAAATCTAGGATTTCATTTCCGTACTGACTTTCAGTTCTGTTTTATTAAAATAGAAATGGAAGTTAAGCTTTACGACGATGTAAAAGATACTTTATAGTATATTATAATATATTCAATTTCATGTCAAATAATAAAAAAGAGTATTTTAAAACTCTTGAGAAAGATATTCGGGCCAATAAAGAGCTGTTATTAAAAATGCGAGACCAATAAAAACAATGAAAATAAAAGTATATGGCGAGTAACAGAACTCAATCAAAAACAACGATCCGTCTCGGCTGATGGCAAAGTCATTTAATCCCGGAATTGCCGACGATACGATGCCGTCCTCCTAAATTCTAGTAAATTCTATTTTGGGATGGTAATTAGGTTTTCCACAAAACCCGAGTTTGTTGGTTAAGATGCTGCAAACTTTATTTAGGTATTTGATTAAACGGGCATTGTATTTTGCGAAATTAAAAACAAGTCTATCTTGATGATAAATGAAGTTTGTTAATGGTAATTGAATACTTAAATATTATATTACATCTTGTCGAATTGCGGCTTGAAGAAATTAGGAAAGTTATTTTTTGCAGGGTCTCCACTGATTAATAAATAAAGTTTTACATTTAGAAGCAAAAACAGAGGCAGTTGCTTTTACTGAAAAGCGCATGGTTGGTCCTGAAATCCATACTCAAAACCATTTATTTACAATTTCCATTCAAAAATAAATAAAATAAGTTATTTAAGGAATTTACTAGGTAACTAGAATTTTCAAAAAATTCATTTTGTTTTTATTATTGATTGTTAATTGTCTATGCTTTTAGGATATTTAAAAAAATGCAGTTTACTAAAAGCTGTTTAATATTTTGCGTTATTTTCTTTGATAAACTGGAGTTTTAAGCTCAAGGAAAATTACTTGTAGATGCACAGTTGATTTGACGCGTCAGTTTAGTTTGGTTTGATCAGTTGGTTGATTAGGCCATCTCGCTCCTATTAATGTAGACTTGGATCCCCACAATTTCATTATATAGGTAATTCCTTCCCCCATCGACGGGTTATCAATGGTCTTATATCTCTGTATATAGGGCGTCCCAAAAAACATACCGACAAACTTTAAAGGCTGGTAGAGGTCATCAAAACAAACTTTTTTTGTTAAATAAACATATGTCCACAAATGAGCCGTTTGGGCTATAGAGCAATAAAATCATATCCAAATAATTAAATTAATTCGTGATTTAGTTGGACACCACTGTCTTGCTTATGGTGTGGCAAATTGTAATGGCAGAGAAGCTGCACCCTTGTATGAACACAGATATCCGGAACGCTGCCAACCTCATCATACAATCTTTGCTTCCATCCATAGTCGCCTTAGAAAAAGTGGGAACCTAAAGCGTTCTGGTAATGGTGGTCATCATCATGGAATCATATACAAGTGATTTTTTAACCAAAGTAGAGTGCGGGATTGGTAACTCTATATTTTGTGTTTACCTGGTGGCATAGCAAGAGCATAGTATCCTATTGTCTGTACTAGACTTATGTTTCTCAAGCATTAGACATACTGTCTCGAGAATAAAAAGAGACGTGAGGATTAAAATTCTGTGCGACTTAAACAGTGCTCGACACCAGCTATATCCCGAATGGCCCTCTTCTGCAAAACAAAGACCGAGTTCAACAAACTACGAGTACAAAGAAGAAAACTCCATACCTTAAGTGCAATTCTATCAAAAAAAGTAAACCATTCTCGATACAGAGGCATCCAACTCTCTAGAAATAATTCTCAAGGCATAGCAACCTTTAGCTAAACTGCTGCAGAGATTAAGGATATGTTTAGTAGAACGACAGCTTATTGCAAATGCATAAGCCCAAGAATTTAGAACATAAGGAATTGTTGATATTTTGGTTTTCTATTAAAATTTTATAAAGAGAGCACTTAAATGACAGAACATTCGTTTTTTTAATGTTAAAGGACAATAATTTCGAGTAGCACCACGTCTTTACCTTAAGGATGTCATTATTAATAATCTAGTTCAGTCGATCCTGATCCATGTCATGCCACAATATTGTGGTGTCCTCTGTAAACGTAATAAATTGGCATTAAATATTAAAGGATGCCAGGTTATTGACATAGAAGAAAAGCAAAATGGGGCCGAGTACTGACCCCTGAGGTACTCCACAATCATCGCACATTTTCTCATTTATCGAAACAACCCGTCTTCGCCCTATAAGATGGGACTCAAACCACCTCAGCAATACATCCCTAAAACCATAATGGTCGAGCTTCCGCAGCAGAATCCCGTGACTTACACAGTCAAAGGCCTTGGACAAGTCACAGAACACCACCGCGGCAGAGTCCCCATCATTAAGACTCCAGTTCAGTTGTTGTTCAAGAGAAGCGAACATTGCATCACAGGTACTCTTGTACTCCGAATTGAGCTGAAGATAACATTCTATTTCGCTCCAAAAAAGACAGGACTCTAGTCTTAAGTAGTCTCTCAACGATTTTAGACAAGGTAGGTAAAAGCGAGATCGGACGATAGTTTTAGGGATCATCACAATCTCCTCCTTTATGAATATGGATAACAACAGCAAATTTTAGATAGTCAGGAAATAAGCCATGAACGTGGGAAAGCCTCAGCAAACGCTTCTATAGCAGATGAAATAAATAGCTTTCAAACAAGACCAAATTCGATAAAATCGGTTAACGTATTCGGGAGATATCGAACTTCTTCTGCAACATGAGTCAAGCCTCCCCAATCCCTTACTACTTTAGGAGATGCAAAATGGAGGGCAAAACGTCATTTAATTAATTTTTAGAGTGTTTACAGGAGAGTCCAAAACCGTTCCGTGTAAATTACCTTCACTATTGATTTTAAGAAGGATTCTCATTTTTTGATTTTGACTTAATAATACACCATCTAACAGTAAAATTTGAAAGTTGAAGATAATTGTCGTATACCTACTATTAGGGGTCTCTTTCGTAATGATTTTTTCCCGAAAGCTGTAGGACAAATGGTTTTTGAGATACAGCCGCTGGCTGACCTTAGCGGGACACCCGATACATTCGAATTTGATCTGCTCATTAAAAAAAAACACGATATTATTTTCTTAAAATTAAGAAGGTAAAGTGTATTCACAAATATAAGAAACTAACCAAATAACTTTTATTTATTTCTACCTAAATAAGGATTTTGACACAATGCCAACTGAGCTAGGACCGTCTTAGAAAATACATAGTATTGAAATACTTAATTTAGCAGCCAATAAATGTGAAACTCATGTTTATTTAAGTTTATTAAATTCAAAATATAAAAATAGAATTATGGTCTAACACTGACACTTTATAATGCTAAATTATTATATTAATTAATAAATTACCCAACTAAATCTACTTCACTATCGCTATCATCATCTAAAGTAATAATAAACCTTTCTGTTGCATTCCTAATACAAATGAACTTAATTACTTTCTTTACATACTGTACGCAGTTTTTCCAGTTCACCTCAGAAATTTTTTTAGTTTCATCATAAATTAGAGTTAATAGACTAGAGTTAAGTGTGGGTGAAATATTATTGCGACGAATTCCAGCTTTAAGTTGGTGCCATATTTGTTCAATAGGGTTAAGTATACAGTGGTAAGGCGGTAGCCGCAATAGTATGTGCCCCATGCTTTTCGCAAGTTCACCGCAGTAATATTCTTTTTGAAAAGACATACTTCTAAGCACTTCTAATAAGTCTTTCTTTCTATAGTTTTCATGAAAATATATATCATTATCAAACATATAATCTTGAATTTTGGCGTTAGTGTCTTTTGAAGAAGGAGCTTTGTTTAATTGCCTACTATGATAACTAGCGTTATCCACAACAATGACACTATTTGGTGGAATGTTCTACAGTAATTTAGTTTCAAACCAATTTTCAAATAACTCCGCTGTTGTGTCTTCATGATAGTCAACACATGATTCACTAATATTTTGTGCCGAGAGAGATAGACCATTCGGCATCCACCCATCTTCAGAACCAGCATGTAAAATTGTTATTCTTTTTCCACGGTTTGACGGGGCACGTGTCACACATTTGCCTTTAGAATCGACCCAACCACTTGACGGGGTGTCGTGGGTGTCAAACCACGTTTCATCTAAATAAATGATCGGCCTACCTTCAGTTCTATATTCATTTACTTTTGTCAGATATTCCCACCGCCATTCTTGAAGAGGCTTGGACTCCATCAAAACCTGCTTTTTATTAATCCTTTTAAATTTAAAGCCCACGTGTTGAAGGGGCTTCCACAATGTCGTTCTTGAGCATTTAATTTCTGTTTCATCTGTTCTCAGCCTTTTCATTAAATTGTCCAACGTTGGTACACTTTGCTCTTCATACATTTTATAAATTTTTCGTCGTATAAGTTCCTCTTCTCCTTGGTCCAACGTTCTTGATTTTCCAATATCACTTCTTTTTCTGCGTTCCAATATTGTCCCTTGTGTAGATTTCCAAACTATGGAAAAGGATTTTTTCTAAGTAAAGCCGTTTCGTTTACAACTTTAGGGCACGAGTTTCTTCACGACTTTAATGTCAAAAACACATTCTTTATAATCTGTTTGGCATCTGTTGATAAATGCACTCTGTTATTTACTTCACTTCACATTGCTTTCACAAATCTTACTAGAACACCAAGGACGACACATTTTCAAAAAACAAACTAAACTCAACAGTGTACGTTGACAGACTAAAATCCAAAAGGACCCTGGTTAATCCGCATTTTTATTTACCTGAGTAAGGTACTTAAAATTTATTACGCCCATATCATTTTATTATTGTTTAATATATTTTGAATACCCTAATAATAGCAGTTATTTAGGTCGGTTTCTTATATTTGTGAACACACTTTACAACGAAAAAATATATTGTTTACGATTTTAAAGTACCTATCAAATTATCAGTCTCTCTTTTTCCTTTTTCCTCGGAATGCCGTCAACGTACCGTAAACCAACAAAACTGATGGCACATATCCCGTAATTCAATAAAAAACAATGATCCGTTTCGAACTCGAACGGTGAAGTCATTTAATCCCTCAATTGCCAACGTTACCGTCCTCCTAAATTCTATTCCAAGATGGTAATTAGGTTCGCCACAAAACCCCGACTTTGTTGTTTAAGATCGTGCAAGTTTGTTTGACGTGTCGCCGCAACTTGTGTACCCCCGTCTGATTCCTCATTGTGTAATTGCTATTCTTATTAAATTAGTTGACTTAGCATAACGGTCTCGAGAAACTAACTGTTTCTGACGGGTATGTGTTATAATAGAAAACGAACTACCCTTTTGACACTTGAAAATTTACTTGCAAACATTAAGTAAATGTGAAACTAAATAATTTATAAAACGCGGATGATATTTAGGTAATATAACCTAAAATTAAACTTTTTGGTTTTTCAGCAATTGCAAAGTGGAACTTACAAAGTGCCACAACAAGGTTTTGAGATAAATGTATTTAAGTAAAACGTAATTAAATACTACGTATTATAGGTCAAATATTCTTGCAAGAAATTTCGGCCCCAGACATTGCAGGTATAGCTCATTATCAATTACCAACCCGGAGTAATTCCCGACCCGGTACTTTAGGTTAGTATAATTAAATTGTTATAACAATGACACGAATGGTATTTATTTATGTTTAAAGACCGATTATAATCATTCCTTTTCAGTTCTTGAAGTTGTATGTTTTATGCAATCTTTTAAAAATGAGTTTAATAGAAAGTGCCCGTAACCGAGATTTACTTCTTGTAGAAAACTATACGTTTTGTGAAAACAAAAAATTTAAAAGTGGTGTGTATCGTGGCGATGCATGCAGAAGAATTCTAAATGCTTAACGAAAGTGGTGACAAACGGTTCTGACGTTACAATAACGAAAGCTCACTTAGTGCATAATCATGGAACCAGGGGCGTGCGGTTCATGGAAGCAAGGGAAGCATTGCTTCCCCTAAAACCAAAACCCCAAATCGTCATCTTTATTCCTAATAAATTCATAAATTAATTTCATCCTAAATAAATGAAATAAATAATATACTTCGGGGGCAAGCCTCCAAAAAAGTTGGCCTTAGCCTTAGTATATCTCCCGTCTCTCTCTCCCTCTCATCGGAGTTCTTCGTGCCCACCGGCGCCGAGTGCCGGGCGGCTGCGATGCACTCCGATGGAGTGCTTACTGGTTTCCATATAAAAATTTCGGGGTCAAAATGCAAACGCTGAGAGTTCAAGTTGCGGGCGCTTTCCTACCGAATAAGCAGTTGCTCGGATCCATTATTATAGTTTTATTGGGTGTTTTAAGTATCAGCTGATTATGTTTTGCTTTGCAGGCTACCATAACGGGCGGCTGCGATGCACTCCGATGGAGTGCTTACTGGTTTCCATATAAAAATTTCGGGGTCAAAATGCAAACGCTGAGAGTTCAAGTTGCGGGCGCTTTCCTACCGAATAAGCAGTTGCTCGGATCAATTATTATAGTTTTATTGGGTGTTTTAGGTATCAGCTGATTATGTTTTGCTTTGCAGGCTACCATAAGCGCATCTCCCTTGTCTATGGTTGCAGGCGGGCGGTTTTCTTGCGAAATAAGCAGTTATTCGGCTGATTATTAGTTTTATTGGTTGTTTGTTGTTTGGTATTAACCGTCTTTATTTGTTATTAGGGTCTAATTTAGTTTAGGATGGCGTCTAAATTAATATCAGCCGATTTCAAGGTCGAGGCAGAGGAAAATCGTGTTTCCGCAATTGAAACTGTACAGTTGTGTGTTTGTGTTTTGTGTTTTTTACTAAAGAACTATAAATAGGTAAGTTTTTAAAAATTGCTTCCCTTCTCCCAGATTTCACCGCACGCCACCGCATGGAACAGATAAACGCAAGAGACAGAGAAAAATAATTACCAATGCGTGCAAACGAAAAGCTGAAGAAGATTTAACAAAAAAACCTGCCTTCGACGAGCTATTGCTACAAATTCTTCAAATGATGTGACAATCTCAGACTTTGAGGCTATTCGAAAAAATATGTACAACTGTCGGAAATTGATACCAAATTATTCTTCAATCTTTACTACAGCGGTCGCTGTAAGGGTGGGAGCCAATCTTTTGGGTATTTGTATTTGTTTCTATCTGTAGATCTTATGTGTGACTCGGTAATTAGTCTGTTTGTCGAGTTTTCGGTGCGCTTATGGTATTGGGTAATTATTTTATTAAATAATTTTTTTATTGTTTCCATTCTTAGGTCTAAATGCAATAAGTCCGTTGGAAAATATCTCTGCATGTTTGTTATTATTTTTAGTGCTTTATTCTGCGCTCGTTGTATCTTGAGTTCATTTGTTTTACTTACGGTACACCAGGCTGGTATACCGTAAGTAAGTACAGGTCTCACTATTGTTTTATATAGAGTAACTTTTGTTCTCAGACTAATTGCGCTATTTTTATTTATTAGAGGGTACATGGCAAATAACTGCTTTTGCGCTTTTCGCATTCTATCACTTGCATTGTTTTCCCAGGTCATTTTCTTATCAAAAATTATACCCAGATACTTGATTTAAGGTGAATGATATTGATCTATTTATAAGTTTTACTGTTGTTTCTGGGAGCTTTAATCTGGCTTTTCAAAAGTAAATGGCCTGGGCTTTATCCGCGTTGAGGCGGAGCTTCCAAGAGTCCAACCATCTCTGACGGAGAGCTATATGGCGCTAAAGCCTTGAAACTACAATCCGGGGCGGCGTCCCTGAGATGGCGGTAATCGCAGTATCGTCTGCAAACAGATATAATTCTATTTGCGGGTGCATTGGAATATCACTAGTGTATACATTGTACAAAATTGCAGCTAATGGGGACCCTTGAGGGACTCCCGCTTTTATTTGGATTACTCCTGATAGCATACCTTCAGATGATACCACGGAAGACCTGTGCTTAAGGAATGAGATAATAGTGTGAATTAAAACGTTTGGCATACCTACTCTTATTAGCTTAAGTATGAGACCATTGTGCCAGACCTTATTGAATGCCTTAGACACGTCAAAAAAGACTGCTCCTGTTGACAGGTGTCTATTAAACCCTCTTAGTATGTTGGTTGTCAACCGTGTTGCTTGGCGCACTGTGCAATGATCAGCTCGAAATCCGAACTGTTCCAGTAGTAAAATATCATTGTTTAGTACAAAATCAGAGATCCGATTCAGTATGATTTTTTCAATGATCTTGCCAAGGGACGATAATAAACTTATCGGCCTATAGTTGACAGCCAACTAAAGATCTTTACCAGTTTTTGGGATTAACACCACTTTGGCCCGTTTCCAAGCGTCTGGGAAGTAGCCCTTTCTGACAATTGCCTGGGCTACGTCTACAACGTCCAAGACTGTTTTTTTCCGGCAGGTTCTTTAGTGCTTTATTCTTTATACCGTCGAACCCAGGCGCTTTTTTTGCATTGATGTCGTGCAAAATAGTCTGAACTTCCTCAACTGTTACTACTGCTGCTTCATTAACAGTTAGCGGTAAATTTTTAAAAAATTGTACAGTCCGTGCGACCCGCGAGTCACGGGCAGGATCGTTTGACGGAAATTCATCAAACTGTTCACGAAGACTCTCCGCAAACAGTTCGATTTTTTCATTTGGATCGGTGACAATTCTGTTTCCGCCCGTCGGGTCTCTAAGAAAGGATACAGGTTTCCTGCCTCCCTTCGTCAGGGACCTCGTGAAACAGAACCGTCAGCGATATTCAAATATTTTATTTTATTATTCCAGAGATCCGACTCTCTTTGCTTAAGGAGTCGTCGGATCGCCAGGACTTCTCTGTTCGCCTGCGCCTTGAGTCGCGGGTCGACCGTTCTGTACGCTTGATGCATTGTTTTGTTTTTATTATTGATTAGTTGAGTAAGTTCAGGACCTAGGTCGCTTCGCTTCGAAAACCTTGACACCTTTGTTTCTGACGAGCTAGTCATGGCTTCATCAATATTTATAGTCAGTTATTTCAACGCCTCTCCAATGTCCTCCTCAGTGACGATCGGGGGCAATCTATTTTTATTTTTCAGCTTGCGCCTGAATAGCTGCCAGTTCGATTTGGTGATAGAAATATAACCATGCCCCCTTTCTGCATTATCTCCGTATTTAACCATGACTGGCCTATGATCCGACGTCAGTTCGTTAAGCACTACTGGCTGTGACAACCGTCCAGTGTTTTTTAATATAAAGATGTCAAGAATCTCCGGAAGAGCGCCTGTTTGATAATGGGTGTGCTCCTCCGGCGGCAAAATATGAAAGTTGTAATCAATTAAATTATTATATAGGAAGAGACCTCGTGCATTTGTCGATCGACAGCTCCAAATCCTATGTTTGGCATTGAGATCTCCCCCTATAATGATTGTATCTTAGGCACCAAAGATTTTTGCTAGACAGTTCTTATCGAAAGCTGACTTAGTGCACAATCACGGAATAGATGAACGCAAGTTACAGAGAAAAATAATTACCAATGCGTGCAAACGAAAAACTGAAGAAGATTTAACAGAAAAGCCTGCTAAGCTTATTCGATGAGCTATTGCTACAAATTCTTCAAATGATCTGACAACCTCAGACATTGAGGCTATTCGAAAAAATATTTACAACTGTCGTCGGAAATTACTACCAAGTCCATTACCAAAATCAATTGAAGAAGTTTATAGTGCAGTGAGTGCTTATTCTCTTACAGCGAACACAGGTGAAGACTTTATATATTTAAATAATCTTGAACATAATATAATTATTTTTTCATGCGAAACAAACATTCGTGCATTATGTGAAATGGAAAAATTGTACAGCTTGTCAAATCTAGGAAGAGACTTGAGAAATTTGTGAATTGCGCACAAGACAGAGCGAGAACGCATTCGGAGCAAAAGAGCTGCCAGGTATCTGCCGCGGCATTATTTTAGATCCGAGCAGAACTTGCAGTACAGTCAGTTTAAAAATATATTTCTTATTTAATTATTAGACATCAAAATAATTTGCACCCTTTTAAATATATTTACTGCAAATTAAGTTAGGTAGGTAGCCAACAACAAATAACTAATATAAATTTGAAATATAACAACGGATAAAATATAGTAACTAAAAGCTTTTTAAAGTGCCTCAAATCCTGAAAGGGCACTCTCGGAATCAGTACTATCATTAGTGCTAGAACATTCGGAATCGCTGTCGTCGTCTAAATTAATTATTATTTGATCGACAACTAAATCTAATGCAGGTTCCCTTTCCGTGTAATATGTCTCAAAACCTTTGGCATGTTCACAGCGTTTTTTCCATTCTTCAGAGGCAAATGACGAGAAAAATTCATCGCAAAGTCTGTCCACAGTTTGAAAGCGAAAATCTACATTTTTCTCAGCAACATATTGTTTTAAGGACCCCCACACTAGTTCAATTAGATTTAAGTCCGGATGGTATGGAGGAAGCCTTAGAACGGAATGTCCTTTTTCAGACATTATTTTATCTATTTCATATGTTTTATATCGCGGTTTCCAAATTTTAATCAGGCTATACAAATCAATTTTTAACATTTCATCTGTAAAATTTATATTTCGTACCCTTAACCACTCTCTCATTTCGTCTTTTCAAGGGCCCATAGTTGGACTTTTCTCTAACTGTACATTATGGTACGGAGCGTTATCTATCACCAGAACACTATTTGCAGGCAGTTTTGGAATCAGCTTTTCTTGAAGCCATTTTTTATAGTTCGTATAGTTCATCTGACTATGATAATCACCCGATTTGCTGTCCGATTTAAACTTTAGGTATGCGTTTTTAACAAAACCAAGTTCACCACCTGCGTGAACTATAATTAGTCGTTGTCCTTTTGAAACAGGTTTATGAAGGCCTTCGTTGGTATTGTCGTTCCAGCTTTTCAGGTGTGTGTGGAATGATGATATAAAAGAAGGAATGATATAAAAGATATTATAATAAAATATATGAAAATATTGATATATTATATATTACATAAAACTAGTTTTCAATTATTGATATAATATTTCTTTTTATATTCATATTATTACTGTTACAATATTAAATTAAAAAATAAATGACAAATTATAATTAATATTATATTAATCTTCAAAATAATTAATGTAATATCAACAATTATAATAGTATAAATGTTACAAAATATTAATTTTTAATATTAGTCATATTAATATCATCAGTTAATTTAACAATTTCTATTTCTATCTCAGCGTTAGATAATTTTTGCTTAAGGTTTATTTCTTTTTCTTTTCCTTTTTCTTTTTCTTTTTGTTCTTGTTGTATTTTAGATACATCTTTTTGAAGATTAGGGTTAACATAATGATATTGATGAAACATAGATAAATCTTTATCTTGTGTATTAGATTTTCTCGACATTGATCGATATCTGGGATAACCTCTTGATCTTCCTCTTATTGGAATAGATTGTCGAGTTGTATCAGATGGTGATTTTGAAGACTTAGGAATATTAACAAGATTTTTTAATTTAAAAAATTTGGATATGTTTGTCCTAGATCTAGATCTAGATCGACCTTTATGAGGATTACTTATTTTTTCATCTAGATCATTAAGTAAAGATATTATTACATCCATTTGCTTAGCAATTGTAGGTAAGGTTGCCAGTGGCGTATTTAGGGGGGGTCCGGGGGTCTGGACCCCCCCCCCCCGTGGACTCAGTAGTAAAGAAAACTGAAATTCACATTCATTTATTTGCAATAAATAACATGAAACATTATTTCAAATTTTCCAGATGTTTGGGGATTTCCAGTCTTTTAGTTCAATAATTGTTGAATTTTATTTTTTGTTCCGTGTTTTCTAATTCAGGTGAGTAAAATAGTATACCGTTATACATACCTTCAAAAAACTAATATTTCAAATGCAAATATTGGCGTTTATATATTTAAAAATTGCTTTATTTTTACGTTTTTTTTTAGCCGGGCTGCGGCGCATTTTTTTAAGAAAGATAAATGGACCCCCCCCCCCCCGTGTCACAATCCTAAATACGCCACTGAAGGTTGCTATATTATGATTATGTATATAATTGCACTTGGACCCGTAAGCACATGCTCCGTATTGAGTAAAATAAGCACATTCTTCCTTAATTGGAGATTTGGAATTTCCTGAATTCATCTTCTTTATCATTGGATGGGGGATGAGTGGATATATGTTTCGTCCATATAAATTATAGAACTCTATATTTTTTCATGCTTCTCAGAAAATTTCTCCTTAGATGCTGAATATCGGGTTTTTCCATAAGAAGCTTTCTGCTATTTTTTGTTTTCCTCCAACGATATCCCATTGTCCTCATAACTTTCCTTAGCGTTTCAAGCGATCCAGCATAACTGTAATCTTGCACAAATTTTCTGTGTATTGTGCGTAGGGTTGGAATTTGTTTTTCCGTAATATAAAAATTTATTATAAATCGACGAAGCACTCCTGTATCGCACTCGTTTAAATTGGATTTAGTTGCAGTTCTTCGTCTTTTTTTGTTTGGGGTCGAAAAAGATTTGGATGCACCATCTTCAACCGATTTCATTTCACGAAAAATTCTTTTAATGGTAGGCTAACTTACGCCAGTTGCTGTCGCTGCACGTTCTTGGACTTTGTTAAAGTCTTTAATAGGTCGTTGCTCAGCCGCTTCTCGCTGCATAAAAAAAATAACATTTGCTATCACCTCTCTAGTTTGGCCCGACAAAACTTTACGTTTTAATTTTGACTCAAATTCAAATTTCATGACAATAAATCGCTACTTTTATTTCTAACTTTTTTTTTACACAGACTGTACTAGATGTTTGCTTCTCAAGACAAACTAAGCAAATGACAAGTTTAGCCGCTGTCTACTGCGCACTACGGGGGCGTGGCTATATCGAAAGATTCGCGTCTCTTCCTAGATTTGACAAGCTGTACATGGACGGAACATTTTTATACTGTACCAAATATTTTTGCCAATTATTTACCATACATGGGCTACAAAATGGACATTATATACCGTTAGTATATTGTTTGTTAAGAGATAAAACAGCGGCCACATACCAAAATCTATTTTTTCTGCTAAAATCAAGAATATTTGAAATTTTCAGATTATCGTTACATCCTGTAGAAGTCTTTGTAGATTTCGAAAAAGCAATTCATTTCGCATTGCTAAGTATTTTCCACAAGTAAAAATTAGTGGCTGCCGTTTTCACTTACATCAAAGTTGGTTTAAAAAAATGCAATTATTTGGTTTGGTTCACGAATTTAAAAATAAAAATTCAGATATTGGAAAATGGCTGAGACATACATTTGGCTTAACATATTTAGCTCCAGAAGAAGTAGGGGACTGTTTTGTATTTAATTTAATGAACTATAAGCCAAATAATCACATTCTTGATAAAAACGATGATTACCTTTTAGAGGTGTACATTATTCAAAGTGCCCAATTTCCACCGACAATATGGGCAAGCAAAGATCCATCAATTATTAGGACTACAAATGCTTGCGAATCATTCCATTCCAGTTTTAATTCTTCTTTCTATGCGCCACATCCGTCTTTATATATTTCTATGGAAAAATTAATAGAATTCCAAATAGACGCTTATATAAAAATGAAAAGAATTCACACAGCGGCAGAAATTATAAACAAACATGTAAAAATAAGTTGGCATTTTTAGAAAAAATGGTACAGAACTACTAATTGGGGCATATCGGCATATCTCTAGGTTAGATTTTGTAAAAACTGTAGCATATCATTCCTGTAGTCGTAGCAATAAGTAATTTTCAGATTTTGTGTAAAGTATGTTTTAATATGTACATAATATATTAGGTATTTATGTTAGTGGTGAAATTAAATTTTGAAATAAAAAACCGAAATATACAAACCATACATTGCATTTTAATTTCATAATGATAACAAACACAAAAGATCATAAAAAAATGAAAATGGTTCAAAAATTAAAATGTTATAATATTAGACTGTTGGGGCCGAAAATGCCTGTAATAAAAACATGATCCTTCCATCACGGAGCCGAAAGTTTCTGTCAAGATCTGGTTGCTACCTGGCCGCCAAAAAATACTCATGATCATTTTTCTCATTGCACCTACGTATTTGCCATTCTTGAAAACTAAATCGTCATTAAATTGTGTACAGAACTTATTTCATTGTTTTAAAACTAAATATTTGCCAGAATTTTCACTGATTACCTTGCGCTGCGAAAAATATATAAACACCTCCGTTAACAAAAATGTTGTTTTTTTTTAATGTTAGGTACGTTCTTTAGACTCGTTTTATCTTTCCACCCCATTCGGTAATTAACAAAAACCGACACGCAAAGACGATGGCAAACTTTCTTGAATAAGCATGAAGGAAAACTAATTGAGGCACCGGTACGCGAGATGGGAGGAACTTTCAAAGCATGTCCTAAATTAATTCCTCTGCTCGAGCCGCCGAGTGCTAGAAATCTCGAAGAGCATGGTAATGACAAGTTATAAACCGCCAATGTCGTCTGCGACCGCAGGCCTGGCTAAACATGACAAGATTCAGTTTAATTAAGTCCCAAACCATCATTGTTTTGGAGTCGTCCCCGACTATAGTGTATGTAGTTACCGCCACAGGTCGGAAGTGGCAAGATGTTGCCAGATGGTATTTAACATTGGCCTTAATAACTTAGAAAATATGACCTTGTTGGCTTTAGTCACTTTCTAAACAACATAATTAAGTATTTGATTCTATTTCTGGTATAGACTGTGAACTTATGCGATATTAAATCGAGCTTTTACTAAAAGTAGTAAATTTATGACAATAATTCTATGAGTACTTTAAATGCATTAAAAGATTTTTAACACTTAAAGTACTGGGATTTGACCCAAATGACTATGATTTGAGTGCAACAGAGCAGTCTCTCCTACTGTATTTTCTATTGCCTGACAGCAAGTAACCTTAATTACAAATGCACAATACAAATTTTGGGTTACTCATATGATCTTTAGACTGAAAGTATGTCTTTTCAGTTACAATACAGGTAGCTTTAATATTGTATAGATCGACACACTCGTAGTTTTGTTTTCACAATAGGGTCGGAAAATTATAACAGCAAGCCGATAATTTAGGATAAAGCTTAGGACAGTGGCACACGTTTGGATTTTTATCAATATACGAGTGCCAAAAAAGTCGCGCATAATGCCTGTAACTTTTAGTGATTCATAAGTTACAGGCATTATGCGCGACTTTTTTGGCACTCGTATATTGATAAAAATCACGTATACGAAAAAGTGACCTTTATGAAAGTTGTTCAGTAAATTATTCCCCACATTTCTACCTGCATATTTACTTTTTTTAAATGGAACACCCTGGATATGATTGCATATTTGGATTCTACTGGGAAAACTCTGAATTTATTGTCTCATCTACAAGCGTTTCCGAGATAATGACAGCTCAAAAATGAAAAACTTCCTAATTATAATTATTCCTACCTAATACCCACCAGTTGAGTCAAGGTGTTTTTATGACAGCGACTTAAAAGGTCTCAACTTTGAGTTCCTGTTTAATTTTCTGTTGCCTGATTTCTTATTTGTTTATACTATGGTTCATCTGAATGAGAAATAAAATTTTAATAATGAGCGGTTACGGAAATACGAAGAGATCGCAAGATCAGGTTTGTCAACTTTTCAATGAATTATATCCATATAGGCTTCCAATAAATCAGTCAACGGTGTGTCGAGTGGTAAAGAAATTTTGAGAAACAGGCAGTGTTAGGAAAGCCGCTAGATTAGGTCGACCTAAAACAGCAACAGGGAGAGAAAAAGCGTTGGATATCATGCACTCAATACATGAAAATCCAATACAATCATCCAGGCCAATGATAATGGATTTTAATGTGTCTCATCAGTCAGTAAAAAATTTGTTTAAGCAGGAGAAGTTGCATCCCTACAAGATAAAGTTGGTGCACGAGTTAAACGAGGACGATTTTGATAGAAGAGCTGAATCTTGTGAGCTGATGATGGAAATATGCAATAAATACAAATATAAATATAATTTTCTTGGATAAAGCTACTTTTCATTTAAATGGCATTGTTAATACACACAATTATCGTTATTGGTCTGCTGAGAATACTCACTGGTTCCAGGAAGGTCATACTCAGAGACCTGAAAAAGTTATTGTTTGGGCGGGCATAGTTGGTAGACATATTGTGGGACCTTTTTTTCATAGATAGTAATTTGAATGACGAAAAATATCTGGGCCTCCTCAGGAATCACATAATTCCTTCTTGCAGAATGGTTTTACCGGGTGTAAATAATGGCATAAATGAACAGGAGCAAGATGGAGCACCTGCGCATTATGCGGCAAGTGTTACACAATACATAAGCGAACAATTTCCAGGACGTTGGATAGGCAGAAGAGGTGCTATTGACCGGCTAGTGTGATCCCCGGACTTAACCCCTCTCGACTTCTTTTTGTGGGGACACTGCTTAGCAGAAAATGGTGGTCATTTTGAACACCTGATCCACTGAAAAGGTTTCACTTGTTTATTATTCCGATGTTAGTTGTTCAATTTTCTAGACTATTTATTTTGTTATTATAAAGTTTGCTTTAATATTAAATAAATAAAAATTTGAAATACCGGGTGTCCCACTAAGAATAGCTGTCGGCCATATCTCAGAAAGTGTTAGTCGTATGGCTTGCGGAAAAAAAATTTATTAGGTAAAGTGGTCATGAAAAATTGTTGGAAATTATTTTCAAGTTTCTCAGACTGGCGCTAGAGGGCGCAACAGTAACGGTAAATATGAATCAGGAAGTTTCCTCAAAAGTCGCCTAGTTAAGGTATCCCGAAAATAACATTTTTGTATATTTCGAAGATTTATTAATAAAATTCACCTATAGAACGTGTTCGTCACTTTTCAAATAAAGTGTTGGGGGAAGGTTGAACATTATTTGTAATAAATGCTGATAACTCCGGTCTGGCTTAACATAATTTAGTAAACTTAGTTTTGTTAAAAAGGGCTTTTCTCACTCTATATATCATCTTATGAACTACGGCAATATGTGTTTTACACTAGGCGCTAGGGACAGTCACGTTAGGGACAATTACACGAAAGGTATTAGAAGATACACAATTAAATGTGTTTTTGTCGGTTCAAGAAGACCACCATAAGGCGAGTAGTACTATTGCTTTGGAAAATAATATATGCAAAACATTCGTCCTAAAGTATTTAGACAAAAATAAATTCCATCCTTACAAAGTGCAAGTGGTTCATGAACTCAATGAAGATAATCCAGATAGAAGAGTCTAATTTTGCGAGATGAGATAATGATGAATATGTGCAATACCCATCCACAGTTTTCGAAACGAATTGTATTTTCAGATGAGGCAACGTAAACGCATCTCCCTTGTGTATGCACAGAAACACCGTTGCACAAGTTCAAAGCGGACAAACTGTGGGAGGTAATGACGTCACCGCCTCGCTATACTTTTATTCGATTGTGATCTCCGATATTTCGAAACCTACATATCGGATTGCCTTCAAATTTTCAGAACTGACCATACCTTATGAATGCTCAAATGAGTTAATACTTCTTTTCGACGGCATCTTGTATTACTGACTGTTAAAACAAATTTATTTTTTATTCCTGATCCTTTAATTTACGTTAAAATTGACAATAAGAGGTTAGGGTTATTTTATATTAATTAAATTGCATAGAAACAAGGGTGTATAATTTTGTAAGTAACCTACCCTGTATAATATTTAGCAAATATATTATAAAACATTGATCCAATGCTGACCTTGGTAATCGTATTTTAATGGCAGCCCGCAAATAATCATTTTTACATAAGCAATTGTAATTTAATCCCAGTCAGCCGCAGAAGCTTATTTAATCTGTTAACCCTTTGACTTTGATTCAAGCAATTCCAATATAACTTTTCGACGAGCAGATTGGAAAGAAAACACCCGAGCCCTGTGTACCCAGGATAACAAAGGACAAAATAAACGTTTGCGTTTCCTTTGCAACTACAAAACCAAATCGCCTGTTTCCAGATTCGGCGACTCGACTTGGCCTAATCGATTCCCGGAGTCCCGTAGTTATCAAAGCGAGGAGACTCAATAAATATATCCGCTCCTATTATTCTAACAATCAAAGGATAAAGGGATGAAAGAGATTTTCTGGTGTCACTTGCGTTCGAGCCGAATTTTTATAATATACTCTTCTAAAATAATGGTACACTAAATTATAATAATTTGGATTTTTAATAAGTCAGGTTAGATAAGTTACATTTTTAGTTAGAATTTTGTTATGTTCCAATATCACTGTGAGTGGGGGTAATATCCGCGTGTCTACCTATCCCCTGCTAGTATTATTCGATTAAGGCCCGGTTGTACAATCCAAGTTCAGACTCGGTTCAAGGCTGAACTCTACTCAGGATACGAAGCCCAGTTGTACAAAGCACGTTTAACCATAAGCCTGGTTCTAAAGTCGTCATTTTCAGCGGTTCTGTTGATCCCATTATGTATTAGTACTATATGGCGCCTTGCCCATTTAACCAATGTAAACGTAGTGAAGCCGGGGTCCCTGCGTCAGGGTCATTTCGCGCAGTGCGCATGCGCGAGAAAAAGAAACTAGACTTTTGATTTAACGGAAAAAAAATGAGGGTATTACAGTTCTTCATTTGTTTAAGATTTTGTATATTAGTTCGATTGAGAAAAGAACAAGAACGCAGGTAAACATATTAATAAAACTTTTATTAGATATTTCACAATTATTTTTAGTTTAACAAGTAAAATAATAGGTTTTTGTAGGATTCTTTGTACATGCAATTTTCGGTAAAAATAGGTAGGTACCTAAGTATATCAACAGCAGCAAAGGAAAATAATTTTTAGGAAATGGACTACCTAGTTATTGTTCCCTCACGAAATTAACGTAGGTAAGTTAAAAGGAAGAAACATCCGGTCTAGGTACATACCTGTAGAACGATAAATCTTTGTTTAAGTTTTTACGCCTGTTTAAAATAATGTAATAGTACATTACATACCGAAGAGGGAAGTGTTTCAGTACTGTCGAGAGATTAGTTAGTTATCCGAGACGCGAAGCGTCGAGGTTAACTTTAATCTCGAGACAGTAATGAAAACTTCCCTCCGAGGTTTGTATACTATTTTATTTACAACCACACCGTTAATTGAAAATTAGATATTTGATTTTTCCAAATGTAGTAAAAATGTCAAAATATGCCATTTATTGTTTTGACGCCATACAAAAATATGCTGGTTGTGTCATTCAAATATGTTCTGGTTGCAGTGCCATAGTAATGGAGCATACCTTTAAACAATTTAAACAATGAGGGAAATGAGTGAGGGAAATGGAAGAGGGAAGTAGACGTAGGTAATGTGACACTTTCAAGTCTTTAATAAGGTTAGTAATGTCAACATTACATGTATGGTTGTAAATAAAATATTCTGTTTTGCCTCGGCATCGCCACAAAATTATCACACTTCACACACACAATCAAAATTTGCAGAAAAGTAAAGATAAACAGTACACACAAGCCGTTAATAATACCAAATCAACTCGATGAAGCGAACTGTCAAACAAAATAACATTTGCTAAAGATTTCGAGGTTATGTCGAGTAAAAATGAGACGTTGTCACGTTGTCACCTTCCAGTTATATGAAATTGTTATTTAACGCGTTTTAGTATAGAAATGGAAACAAATAATTCGAAAGCACTTGGAAGTACAGACTTAATGCTTATTTTACAATTTTTTAGCAAGATTTTTGCTAATTTTATCATTTCTCTAATTTTCTCAGGCTCACTCTTCTGCCCTGTTCTAAAGAAATAAATGTTCATTTGGCAATACCCTTACGGCGCATGCGCACAAGTCTAAATGACCCTGGATCTTCTATCTCTGTTGTTGCTTCAAGATATTCAGGGTAATAGCCATATAGTACTAATGCATAATATATGGTTGATCCATGGAATTTATGGGCTTAAGCTAAGTTTGTCATTTTTTCGGACAACATAACCTATAAAAATATTGTTGACGTTTCCGTGCATTTGTATAGTTCGTATCCTTTGTCCTTTGAAAAAAAATATAATAATGTAGATCCAAACGTTCTCGAAAATTTCCTTCAATTATCAGATAATGAAGATTTTGTTGAAACACGCATGCTTGAAGGCGACCCCACAAATATAGAGATAGGCTAGATCACTTCCAATATTGGAACGACGAAGAATTTATTCAGCGATTTCGTTTAACAAAACACGGAGTACGTTTTGTCGTTGACGAAATTTACCCAGAAATTAGGTCTTTGATAGAACGGTAAGTAGAGATGTTTCTCATGATAACTTAAGTGGTAACTACAACTATATAATAACGATTTATTACTCCAGACTATTCTAATTGACTTTTCTTTTTCAGGAATCATGCTTTAATACCACAACAAATGGTTTTAGTAACTTTAAGGTATTATGCCACAGGAAATTTTCCTCAAACGGTTGGAGATTTTGTTGGTATTGACAAAGGTACAGCAAGCCCAGTAATTTGGAAAGTAACAAGAGCTATTGCTGGACTTTATAATCAATTTATAAAAATGCCCACAATACAAGCTGATATTCAAACTGTGTCACAAAAATTTTACAATATAGCAAGATTTCCCAAGCGCATTCGTGCACTTGATTGCACCCACGTGAAAATCTTATCTCTAGGTGGCAGCAATGCAGAAGTATTCAGAAATCGTAAAGGTTTTTTCGCCTTAAATGTGCAAGCTATATGCAACTCTTCTTGTATGTTTCAAGATGTTGTATGTAGCTGGCCAGACACACGACTCCCAAATATTTGTAAACTCAAATATTAGAGCAAGGTTTGAAAGGGGTGACTTTCAGGATTATGTTTTAGTTGGCGATAGTGGTTATCCTAATAAAAATTATTTAATGAACCCTCTTCTTATTCCAGGAGCAAGGCCAGAGATGCTTTTTAATGAATCGCAGATCAGGACACAAGAAACTGTATCGACAGAAAATTTAGGCAGTGTAACGAAGATTTTCGATTCTGGTCTTTGCTATTCGACTGAGGGAGGAAAAGTTGAGGCTGTCGTAATTGTGCTGCAGCAGTATTAGAGAATATAGCAAAACTTTTAAATAAACCAGACCCTCCAAATAATGAAGAAGAAGAGGCGGCAATAGAGTTTATTAATAATGTCATTGTTGTATGGATTCTTCTTTGGAAGTAAAATTTGCAGACCGCTTTACTTCAAACATTTCCTGAAAACTTGATATTATAAAGTGTTTGCCTCAGATTTTCCACAACATTTGCAGTAAAATTATTTACCTTTAAAAAATTCAGTTTCTTCCTTTACCAAAATTTTGTAAAATTTAAAAGAAATAGAAAGCCTTCACTCAAAACACTACAATCTCCAACACAGAACACGAACTAAAAAGCTTTAATACAACCAATAAACTTTCAAACCATACAAACATATCATTTTTGACAGAACAAGTGTCTCTACGCAGGTGCGACCTTTACCAACATTACGCTTATTTGCGTGAGCGACGATCAGTAGAGCTGGGTTGAAAATTGGCATGTACAACGTTATCCCTTGTTTTCGACAGGTTCATCGTTAAACGTGGTTCTCTAGAAATTGGGCTTGGACTCGACCTATACAACCGGACCTAAGCAGACACAGATAAATGCTGTAAAATGACCTTGATTTAATATATTGGATTATATTTAACAGCAACAAAAACATGTTTTAAGTTTTTTTTTTTTTTTGGTATTATCGGTTAGGAGCAAGAATTCCAGTTTTTCTTTAATTATATCTACGGCTCAGTTGTACCAACACAGTTTAAGACTAAGATAAAATAAACTTTGCTCAAAGTGGAACTAGGTTCAAAAATTAAATCCAGTTGTTCATTTGATATTTAAGCTCGACAAAACCTATCGGACAAAATGTAACAATAGGAAGGAAAGGAACCGCAAAACATCTAATAGAGCGAAAATAAGACTAGGAATATCACAGGGAAGTGTATTCGGACCTCTACTATTCATTACCTATACAGGGCTGCCCAGAAGTCCGGAATAAAATTAAGCCTTAACCTGTAACTTTTGGGGAAAATGCTCGGACACGTCAATTTAGTTTTATATATGCTCACATTTTGACGTTATTCGTTCGATTCTTTATGGACATTTGTCAAAGATATGACGACATCGATCTTTTTTTTTAAATGGAAACATACAGTTTGTGATACATTACTTGAAAGAGAATATCTCGTACAGTATGCTCATATATTTTGACGTGATTCTGTCAAGCTATTTTAAAATGGCGACTGTTAAAAGTTTGAACAAAATCCCTATTTAAATAAGCGGAAATGATAAATTATTGATGTTTTTTTTTTACCTTTTAAGGTAAGAAATCTTCTTTGTTTCACGTTCTGACATTTTTAGGTTATTTTCATTTAATAATGCCTAATTATTACCTGCTTAACAAACTGTATTTTTATCGGGTTGTAATACGTACTTCTGTTTTAGTTTGTGGAAAGATTTCAGTATTTTCAGTGTGAAACTAGTGATTTCAAATTTGTTTTCAAAATGTCTAAAGTGGCGAAAACGTCTTCGTGGATTAAATGTTTCCCAGAGTTAGAGTTTAGTGGAGAAAAAGTTTTCTGTAAAGCTTGTGCAAAAATTATTGTTTGTGAAAAAAAGTTCCAAATCGATCAACATTTGAACACCGCTGCATAAATCATCGTTACAAAAAATGAAATCTGAGCCAGTTCAGCTGAGTGTAAAAAACGCATTTGAAAATGTTGGAGAAAAATCGAAATCTGAAAAGGAAATTTTTCAAGAAGACTTATGCAAGGCTTTGGTCGCAGCAAACATAAAAATAGTAAAATCCGCAATTTAGAGGATTTTTGCAAAAATATAGTCAACAAACCATTCCTGACGAATCCACGCTTAGAAAGAAGAATGTCCATTCAGTATACGAAAGCATTTTAGAAGAAATTAGAGCTTCACTAGGTGATAAAAATATTTACATTATTGTTGATGAAAGCGCAGATGCTTGTGGCTTGTGGCAGATATATCGCACAACTTACGATTGGAGCACTTCAAGAAGATAAAGCAACAAACCCATATTTAATAGCTTCTAAGCAGCTAGACAAAACAAATAATGTGACCGTAAGCCGATTTATTCAGCAGTCCCTATCGAGCTTTTTCTTACCAAATCCAGTCCCAGATGAAAAGTTTTTAGTGTTTTTGTCTGAAGCAGCACCGTACATGGTAAAAGTAGGCTAAAACTTAAGAATATTTCACCCCAATATGCTCCATGTGACTAATGTAAAAAACGTGTTTCTAAAAGCACCTGTGCAGATGTAAAAGGAGAGATTACCAGGAGTTAGTTTACCTCCAGAACCTGTAATTACCTGGTGGGGAACATAGATTAAGGCCGCAATATTCTACGCAGAACATTTCGAAGCCATTAAAAGAACTAATTTTGGATTTACATGATGATTCGCAGTATGTTGTGCAAAGTTAAAAGTTGTTAAAAAGTGCAAGCGTACTTAAAGTTTCAGTTTTATACCGGATATAATATCCTCGTTAGAGAGTAGAAACTTAAGTTTAACAGACTCACTTAGTATTGTTAAAACTTTTTCCGCTAAATGTAACAACATTCCTGGACAAGTAAGCAACAAATTGGATGTAACTGTAAAAAAGAATGAAGGATTTAAATACTTAACTGCAGTAAAAAGCATTCATGAAGGTAAACCACCCAACGAAGTTGTATCTTGGCCTTATACTTTACTACCTAGTATTGTCCGGTTACATCAGTAGGTATTGAAATAAGCTTCTCTTTATATAAACATATTTATTTTTGTATTTAATTTAAAGTCTCTTATATCTCTTATAATAAACCGGCGCTCTCTAAATATACGGAGTGATCCTGTACAGCAACCAAAACCGTCATTACCTATTGTGGGTCAATTTTTTGGAGATGTTTAGCTGCCAGTAACAATAGTTACGTTAGGTACTGTTATGAATCACTTACCACATCAATCTAGTGTATATTAATTAACTTGTCGTCAACGTACCTAGAACAAAAAAAACTCATTAGTTTGGTTCATCACATAAAAACCGATATGAGTAGATATAAGAACATTAAAAGATTTTATTTCAACCATGTCTATATCACTCTTCGAAACTTTTACTTCCCAAATATGTACAGACAAAAAATGTCGATAAGGGTTGTCAAATACGTTCCGTTATCTAAAATTTAATTCAGAGACTCCGACTTGTTTAACCATTTTGTAAAGGACATATCATCAATCAATTTTTTCTTGCCAGAGGGGATGCTTTTTAAACAGGTAAAGTAAAAAATTGGATTTAATAAAGCTTCTGCAGAGGGGAAAACAACAGTTGCGGTTTTTAATAAAGTTGGTCCACATTAAAATAAATGCCACCAATCAATCACTTTGTTCTTTAGGGAAAGGCAAATTGAAACACAAATTGACTACTGAATACATTATTTAAATTCTAATGCATCTGTTGCAGTCGATTCTATAATTTTATTCGCGTGTCCTTTATGACGCCAGATGTCTGCTGATTGTGTATTGACTATGTTTATAATAAAGCATTTTATAAATCGAAAAAGCGTTTTAAATTCGCTGCAATTTTCTATATATATATATGGATTTTTTATTAAAAAAAAAAACGCAAAATAGAAAAAATAGTATAATTATTGCGTAATTATTCCGTTAGAAAAATTCCCGCTAGCGGCTCGTTTTCTGGTAGGGCCGCGTGAGCTAAAATGATGATTCATAAAACTTTTAATTAAATATACTATTTTCTATACAGTGTGTATCAGCCAAATGGGATAAATTCGATAATAAATACATGGGAGCGTGTCCGAAAAAACGCTGGAACACGTCGATTGGTATTTCTAGTTGCGCATTTTTTTCAATAAAAACTTTTTATACAGGGTGTGTCATGTAACAGTGGCAAATACTAACTTTCTTATTTTAAATACAACACCCTATATATTATTCAATTTTGAATTTTTCAGAAAATTTTAGACATATTTCATGTACAATATCCTATACCTATCTTCAACTGTTTCGGAAATATTAAGTGTTTTCAGATTTATTGCAAAAATTAATAACACACTAAAAAACTTATAAGTAATACTGTTTATTTCTTAATAATGTAAAAAAACATTAATGTAGGAGATGTTGAAAATTAATCTTAAAATGTTTATGCCGATATGAAATAAAAAAAGGTATAAATAGTTTTATTTACAACCATACATGTAATGTTGACATTACTAACCTTATTAAAGGCTTGAAAGTGTCACATTACCTACGTCTACTTCCCTCTTCCATTTCCCTCACTCATTTCCCTCATTGTTTAAATTGTTTAAAGGTATGCTCCATTACTATGGCACTGCAACCAGAACATATTTGAATGACACAACCAGCATATTTTTGTATGGCGTCAAAAGAATAAATGGCATATTTTGACATTTTTACTACATTTGAAAAAATCAAATATCTAATTTTCAATTAACGGTGTGGTTGTAAATAAAATAGTATATAAACCTCGGAGGGAAGTTTTCATTACTGTCTCGAGATTAAAGTTAACCTCGACGCTTCGCGTCTCGGTAACTAACTAATCTCTCGACAGTAATGAAACACTTCCCTCTTCGGTATGTAATGTACTACTGTTTACTTTTGTTTAAAACGCCTGACCTTAGCAAATTGTTGTCTGTCTGCATGACAGTAGTTGTCAGTGTTATAGTCGTTTGAATTTCGTTAACTGCATATCAGAAAAATGGTTTATTTAACAGAAATGCACAAAATAACAATTCTACAGATGATTGGTTATGGAGATAAAACACGGACGCAAATGGAAGTTGCTCGCTTATTTCATGAAAAATTTACAGATTTGCCGCCTATAACTCAAGGGACAATTAGTAAAATAGAAAAGCAGTTTCGCCAGCTTGGACATGTAAAGCAGATAAAAAAAAGTAGCTGCCAATCCAATAAGTGATGATACCAAATTAAATATTATGCTTGAGTTTCAGGAAAACCCACATAGTCGAAAAACAGCCCCAATATTCGATGTTTGCCATTCATCGATTATTCGAACATTACAAGAAAATAAAACGTATCCCTATAAAATGATACCTACTCATGAGGGAATGGAAGACGATTTTGATAGGAGAACGTATGATGGCAATGTTAGATAACAATGTGATCCAATTAGAACATGTTTTGTTTTCTGATGAGTGCAACTTCACACTTCACGGTCATGCTAATCTTCAGAATTGCCGCTATTGGTCTAGGGAAAATCCTCACTGGATGAGAGAAGAACATACGCATATCCCGAAAAGGTTAATGTTTGGCCAGGAATTGTTGGAGATCATATCATAGGTCCCTTTTTCATTAATGGCAATTTAAATGGCGATAATCATTTAGCACTGCTCCAAAATAATGTTTTGCCAACTTTGACAAACTTCTATCCTGATCCAACAAACCCACAACTTCCAGCGAATATGATATGGTTTCAGCAAGATGGAGCACCGCCCCATTACCAAATCAATGTCCGGCAGTACCTCAACCGAGTATTTCCAAATCGGTGGATAGGGAGGCGTGGATCGATGGAATGACCAACACGATCCCCTGATCTGACGCCATTAGACTTCTTTTTATGTGGTTATGTCAAAAATAATGTATACAAAACTAAACCCCTCGATTTAGCTGACTTAAAAAGACTAATAACGCTTGCGATTAGATCGGTCACGCCTGAGATTTTCAGTAACGTTAGAAGAAATTTTTATTTAAGATTAGGATGTTGCCAAGACGTTCGCGACGAGCATTTTCAACATCTCCTACATTATTGTTTTTTTTGTTTTTTACATTATCAAGAAATAAACAGTATTACTTATTGTTTTTTTGGTGTGTTGTTAATTTTTGCAATAAATCTGAAAAAACTAAATATTTCCGAAACAATTGAAGATAGGTATGAAGATAGGTATAAGATACTGTAAATGAAATATGTCTAAAATTTTCTGAAGAATCCAGAAATTGAATAATATATAGGGTGTTGCATTTAAAATAAAAAAGTTAGTATTGGCCACTGTTACATGACACACACTGAATAAAAAGTTTTTATTGAAAAAAATGCCCAACTAGAAATACCAATCGACGTGTCAGAGCGGTTTTTCGGACACGCCCCCATGTATTTATTATCGAATTTATTCCGGCTGATACACACTGTATAAGTTTCATAATGAAACGCAAAACAGTTTAACGATGGCCCACTTTTTTACGGAACTGAAATATTAATTTTTTCTACATTGGCATCAGAACAACAGGACAAACATTAACCCCTACAAGGTCTTGGTCAGGCCGATTCTGACTTATAGAGCACCTAATGACAGTGGCAACCTTTTGTCGTAGACAACAGGTTGTCACTATCTGATGACGGTAGCTCTTTATGTGGAGGCACTAGGTCGTGGCCCGTTATACTTACATCTTCCGTTCGTCGTTGGCTTGCCTTGGGCGCCACCTGGTTTGACAGAAGTCCAAACCAGGAAAAATATACCGAATATTAGTACTTATTAGAAAGCTACACAATTAATAAAACCAAAGTTTTCCCACACAAACAATAAAGTGTTTATTAAATAAGGGTTTATGCTAGGTATATGACCAGTGTTAAATTTTTTAAAAATAAACCTGAATTAAAGCTTTTTATGTTTAAGTATAAAAAAATTAAACAGAGCTTTTCATGACTAATGGATCTATAAAACCCATGCGTTTATGTATCTATATAACCTCTGAAAATTCTAGGACCTTTAATACCTCAATTTCTTACCTTTGGTTATATGAAAAATGTGACCTCAAGTCAAGATCGCCTTACATTTTTAAAGGAAGTTATCGATTAAATTTAAGTGAATTAAACAAATTATAGTTAACTAAATACCAAAAACATCTATCTGGGCAGCTATGATGGATCCTGTTAGGCGGCTACTTCCCTAAACCATTATGGCCTCATGTGGTTTCTTATGGAAGGCCAGGTGGAATTAGACTTTTTCGGGTTTAGTTGGAGAACCTTAGGTTGTTATGTGGGCCTTAAAATCCCATGTGGTATATCAATTATGTGGTTTAACCTACATAAGTGCCAAACGGCGGGAAAAACGGCAAAAACTGCCGAAACCAGCAAAACCCCTAAAAATAATAAAGAAGAAAATTAGCCCCTTAATCCCAACAAACAATAAAACCAAAAAAAGAAATAAAGATGCTTACCTCCTGGCCTTTTGACAAAAAAAAAATGGCCTGACGGCGGCTGGCTTGACCTTCTTGCCTGAAGGGGTTTAAGAAAGTAGAATGGAAGGCCCCGAGAACTCCGAACAAACCCCTTCGCCTTCAAAAATCAGCTGATACGAAGTTCTGCCAACTTAACATAACCCCAACAAAAAAAAAAGAAGAGGACAGAGACACACTACGAAAGATCAGAACGATACGAGAGTCTGGGCTTTTACCAGAACATAAATTAAATAATAAAACAAGGATAATAATTATTGTTTATACATAAAATTGTCAAAAGTAAAAATGGGCGTTCTGCGGCTTGACGGGAGTTAGAAACGGAAATACGTAGTCAACCTACTTGCAGCATCTTGTACAATTAACCAACAGAAAAGCGAACGCACTACTTCTAACCCCACATATTTTGATTAGTTTTCTGTAAACAAAGATGACACAATTTAATAAACAAGTTTTTGAACAAAATAACAACTATAAGAGATGCACTTTGTGGAAATATGACTTTAAGAATTATAGGTAAGTCTAAGATTCCCTACAAAGTCAATATTGGCAATTTTGAAATTGCTACATCCTCCATGGTGTAACGGACGCAGAGCGGAGCTAAATAAGTTCCACGTAATCAAGAAGAGAAGTATTGCCATAGACATCGTAACTATTAGACCGAACAATAACAAATAAACGTGATGTCATCATTGTATTCCAGTGTAGAGTAAATCAACATACAAGCTGCTCCCCTCCACTTGGTTTGCCAGACTTACGCCACAGAAAGCGTAGTTTTCTGGGCTAACTCTGTTAAAAGTATTAACTTCTATGATTAACTATGGGAAATATATAACATTGCCTAAAACCTTGTAAAAAATCTGTAGTATGGCAACGTAGCAATAACGGATACGCCCAGATTTCATCATTTTCGTGGCCACCGCATCGACTCGACAATACTCGGCATATCGGATGTTGTTTTTCTGGAGTTCTGTCGCATGCATATGTAAAGCCAGCGTAATCCCCACTCCCGGCCCCACCTAGCTCCTCACAGCGTCTCGCCACCAAACGATTTTGGCATCACAATTTTATAGCATTTATGAATGGCGTGTCGGATCTATAGTTACGATGCCTATGAGTATTGTCATCATCGACATAAATAGATGGCAAAAAGGAGCCATTGTAAGCAGTTCTAAAACTCACAGAAGAAACATACACGACCGCAACAAATAAAGCGTAAGTCGATATAAAATAAAATTTTAAACGACAAGACTGAATAAATCAGAAAAGAAACAAATGACGTCAAAAGAGCTGTCTGACTCAAAAACACAGATAAGGTCATAAGTACAAAGAGTAGCGTTCGAATTCCAAGGCTTGCTTCGATTCGATCGAGACTTAGTATGGCAGTATATGGAGTTGATAAAAATTTGTCTAGAAAATTTAAAAATACCTAAACTTTGCAAGCAGAACACATACTGGACTTGATAATTAGCAGAAATATAAAACATGCTAACGATGTTCGTCGAACGGATTTTTATCTGGTTTGATACATGTAACATTCTATTAAACTCTGTATATAAGGGTCATTCTCGTTAAAACCAGAACATTTTTAATTCGATTTTTTTTTATTTGCTAGAGAATAGAGCATTGGATATTTCATTAATGTTGATATGTTTCACAGCTTCTAAATAAGAATTACTTACAAAATAGAAAATTTTATTATTTTCACCTAACGGAGTAGAGGTTAGCTTTAACAGGGGAGAGTAGTAATGAGTCTTGTTAGTATTTTCTCCCTATAATACTTTTGAAGATGCATATTTTCTTCACTAGAAGTGTCTTCTTTTGATTCAGGACCTTCCTCATCTGAGGTTGGGTAGACGTCTTCATATCTTAGCCGAACCCCGGTAATTGCGGAAGCGTCTATACATAAAGAATAAATGTTAACTTTATTCCTTATATCGTGTTGTTTCTTACCTTCACTAAATCGCAGCAAAATTTGACCTAATTTGTAGTGGCAGCAGGATTCATCTGGCCTACAGCTCAAGCAGGACAGATTTCTTACAAACATAACGTTTGGAGAAGATCGAGACCAACGTATTTCGTGGCATTTCATTGTACCTTTGAATGTAGGTAGACTTAGATGTAAGAAGCTATCGATCACAAAAATAGTGCTCTTATCTAATCCCAAAAATTTAGTTGAAGATTCATTAAAAAGATTCAACAAACTAAACTAGAGATGTCTTTCCCTTGGGCGTTAAGTCGACCAGCGTGTGGTTTAATATAACCCCCAACCCCATGGGGCGCCCCTTGGCCATGTCCACTTTCACTGTAGTGCCATCTTAAGACATCAACTTATAGTTGTTTAGTGAGATAACAACCCATTAGGTAAAACATTTTCTTGTTCCTGTACTGTGTTGTTGGACACAAGTTATTTTAGGAAAAGTCGACGTGAATTAATACCTCCTTTGCGGATAAATTTTTCCTAATAGTATCAATTGTTTTGTACCGATGCCTTATATTTCTAACATGTAATAAAAATTTGGAAATAGAGTCCTGTACAGAAAAACATAGTTCTTGTTTCTTACACAATATTCTCCTTGACAGTTCGGGTACAGATTTTCTCCTTTCCTTTCATCATTAGTTAAAATAACAGGCTCTAAACAACCCACTGATATCAAGCTTAAATTTGTTACAACTATAACTATGTATACAAATTTTGCTGGGTCTTTTTTAAAATATATTTTCAATAATTGATTAGTAATCACATTAATATTAAACTCACCATAACATTGATAAAAGGATCCTTTATCTAAGGTAAAAAAGTCTGCTTATTTCCTCCTCCGCTTTCATTTTCTGCTTTATACACGTTATCTTACTTCCTTATGCTATACCCGAAACAAGATCGTTACAATGCATGTCGTTGAATTTTCAAAGGTTCTTATTTTGTTTTTGAGTGAAGTCTTGAGGGAAATTATGTCTTAGGTTTCCCTTAAACAAAATGTCACAGAATTTCCTTATATTATGTTCAGCGACTGTGATTTTAACTATAAAATCGTTTTAAAAGAAACGTTATAAAAGGAAAAGAATATGATACAAATTATGTTTTTACAAAAAAAAATGATTCACGAATGTATATTAACACAATAATTACTTTACTTTCTAGCTAAGTAGACAACATTTTATAGCGATATTGTTTAGAGCCATAATGTTTAGGTTATTGTTGAAATAATCAAAATAATTTATCTTTGTGTAATTGCATGATTTGACCTGAGACTATTATTTCTGACCTTTATATTTACTGTAATGGAAACAACCCATTGTTAAAGCTACAAAAATTATTATATTTTTAACGTGTTAGATAACCAAACCTGGAAATTTTTACAACTTCCTTTCCTTATTTGAGAAATTTTAACGGATTTTAGTATTGCTAAGTTAATTTATTTATTTAGGTATTGCCAAATATACGGGTTATCCCATTACAGTAAAAAAAAAACAATATTAAAATTTGCTAATATATTAAGAAGAGGTCTACAAAACTACACAATGGCTATATCAATAGCCGTATAAACAATCAGTTATATTATATTAACAATGTAGATCACATTTTTCAATGCCCTTTAAATTTAAATGCAAATTTAGGCGGTGACAGAGCATATATATCAATGCTTCTATTGTAATTTATGATCTAACAATTACGAGTTCATGCGTTAGATGAACGTTGAACAGTTCAGGAGATCTCAGTGTCCTATTAGGTACGTTGAATTTAATTGTTTCAAGAAGTTGCGGATAGTATGCTACACCATAAGCAATATTGCCATTAAAGCGGTCATCTGAGATAATCCTTCAGCATCACAATTTTCTTCTGAATTTTTTCAAGTCTTTTCTTATACAGGGTCGTTGGTATGTATGGAAACGGTCTATTATTTCTTAAAGCACAACAGCTAGCAAAAAATATTCTAGATAAAAGTTTTAGGGTTTTTTATAGTCTATTAGAATTTTATAAAATTGAGTATACAGGATGAGTCAGAAAGCCGTAGAGAAATAAAGTTACTTTTTTTTTAATGGATCACCCTCTATCTTACAATATTTTTGGATTTTACGTAAAATTACAATTGTTTTTTATTAAGTGCATTATAAGTCTAAACCAAATAGTTTCCGAGATATCGACTTTTGAAAAATGACATTTTTGAATTTTGACAGCTTCTAGCTTTAGCGGTACGTCTTAGAGTAAAACGGATTACATGTCCCTATATTAGTTTTTAACTATCTTTCTAAAAGTGTCAACTTCCGGTTAAACCGGATGTAGTTGAAAAGCCGGAAATATAGTACTTCCGGTTTAACGGAAATTGGTATTTTTGAGAAGATAATAAAAAAGTAAGATAGGGACATGTAAGCCGTTTTGCTCTATGGCGTACCGTTAGAAAGCTAGAAGCTGTCAAAGTTCAAAAATGTCATTTTTCAAAAGTCGATATCTCGAAAACTATTAGGTTTAGGCTAATAATGCACTTAATAAAAAATAATTGTAATTTTACGTAAAATCCAAAAATATTCTAAGATAGAGGGTGTTCCATTAAAGAAAAAGTAACTTTATTACTCTACGGCTTTCTGACTCATCCTGTATACTTAATTTTTTAAAATTCTAATAGACTATAAAAAACCCTCAAACTTTTATCTAGAATATTTTTTGCTAGCTGTTTTACTTTAAGAAATAATCGACCGTTTCCATACATACCAACCACCCTGTACTATATCTCATAAAAAGGACACCAAACAACCGAAGCATTCTCTAAAATGAATTTCACCAGAGAACAATAAACACTTAGCGCTTACTGATAACTCCCTATAATTCCTATTGAGAAAACCCAGCATTTTATAAGGTTTTTTAGTAATATTGTTAATATGGTCTGAGAACATCAGAGAGGTATCAAAATATATCCCCAAAATCTTTAGTTAAAGTCTGTCTGCATAAATCTGTTGTTGTGATCATGATATAAGATATATTAATCTTGGGCTTTTTGCTACTAAAACTAACACAAGAGCATTTGCTAACATTAAAAAGAGAAATTGTTGGCTATGGACCAATTCAGTAAACAATCCACAGTGTCACCATTAAACTCCGCACTATATTAATTATGGAACTTTTTAATATTAATGAGGTTAGTTCAAATTAAATAAAGTCAATCATTTTTGCTTCAAATCAGACTAAAAATTATAAATTCAATTGTCACCATCTGTCATTCGATATCAGTCAAAATGACATTTTTGTCAAAAAATGCGGAAAAATGGCATTGTTTAACCGAATTTCAAAAAATGTTATTAGAAAAAGTTGTTTCTAACATAATTCTAGGCCTATGTTCAAAGTTTCAGATGTCTAGCGCAAAGTTAAATTTTTTGCCATTTTTTCGAATAAACATGTTTTTTTATAATGTAAGTCGCCTTAATGGATATTAAACTATTTGCTTATACCATACTCAATATTTTATTCAGTTTGTATGCTTATTTTTTTACTAGAATGCCATTTCTTTTCGAAATATATAAATAGAGGCAAAAAAGTTTGACACGGGTGGTGCAAACTTATCATAATTTAACAATTTTAACAGATAGACGTCAGATGTTCCATTTTTCAAATGACAAATACATCTACATATTTGATAAAAATTTTGTTTGATACTAAATATAATTTAATATAACTAACATCAAAGGAACAAAAAATTTCACATTTCAGTGTGACGTCCTTCTCGCTCTATACAAACATTCGTCCGTCTATAAACGTCTTTGACAGCATTTTGTAAAAAACTTGGTTTTATATCGGCAAAACACTGTCTGATCGTTTGTTCCAAATGCTCGATATTTCTAAACGGTCGATTCTTATAAACTTTCTGTTTAAGATAACCACGTAGGAAAAAGTCTAGTGGTGTTATGTCAGGCGATCTGGGTAGCCAGTAACATTCTCTATCACGCCCTATAACTCTGTTTTGAAATAGTTGGCTTATGCGTTCTTTTACTGCTGCAGTTTGATGTATGGGTGCACCATCAAGCTGATACCATAAGTTATGTCTATTGTGGAAGGGCATGTTATCCAAAACTTCGGCAATCTCATTATCAAGAAAAGTCAGGTGCCTTACACCAGTTAAGTTTACTCTAAAGAAGTATGGTTCAATAAGCTGATCTTTTAGAATCCCACACCATACATTGGTTTTAAAATGATACTGGTCGCGACATTCAATTGTGAAGTTGGGATTTTCTTGGGACCACCATTGGCAATCTTGTGAGCTCACGGTACCATTCGAAGAGAAAGTGGCTTCTGTATTCTTGTATGGAAAAAGAATATTCTCCTCGTATATACCAAAACGAAAAATCTAGACGGATATCAAAACCGTGTTCTTTCAACGTGTTTATAATATTGGGTTTATATGGCCGAAATCGATTTTTCTGAAAAATATTTCCAACATTTTTCCTCTTGTACCCTGTCGAATCACTTATCTTGGCTATACTAGTTTCACCGTGGTCAATAACACTTAAACAAACATCAAATTGTGATTCTTCATCGTATTTACTTGCTGCGTGAGGTTTTTTAAAATTATTTTGAACAGTTCCAGTTTCTCTAAACTTTGACATTATTCTTGAAACGGTGCTATGTAAATTTCTTTCTGGATGCCTCTCCTTAAAAATGTCAGATACTTGCCGGTGAGGCATATTTTCTCCACAAATTAAGTCAATTTCAATTTTTTCTTGAATCGAAAACATTGGTGATAACAGTGAAAACTATAACTTCCGAAAATATTCCAACTTATGACATTTCTTTGATTTATTCGGCACTCTAATTCCTTTTTTTCCATAGCCTACTTATAAAATTCGAAATTGCCTTGATATTTTATTGTGGATAACAAGAGAAATGCGTTTAAATTGTGAACTAATCTGATATCTGCGAATTTTATTATAAGTTTTTTTTTTAACTTTGTACGTGTATTTACTATCAGAAAAAATAGAACATCTGACGTCTATTTGTTAAAATTGTTAAATAATGATAACTTTGCACTACCCGTGTCAAATTTTTTTGCCCCTAATTTTATATTTCGAAAAAAAACGGCATTCTAGTAAAAAAACAAACATACAAACTAAATAAAATATTGAGAATGGTATAAGCAAGTAGTTTAATATCCATTAACTCAACTTACATTATAAAAAAAAACATGTTAATTCGAAAAAATGGCAAAAAATTGAACTTTGCTAGACATCTGAAACTTTGTACATAGGCCTAAAATTATGCTAGAAACAACTTTTTCTTATAACGTTTTTTGAAATTCGGTTAAACAATGCCACTTTTCAGCATTTTTTGACAAAAATGTAATTTTTGACAGATACCGAATGCCTTTATTTAATTTGAACTAACCTCATTAACAATAAAAAGTTCCATATGGTGCGGAGTTTAATGGTGACACTGTATATCCCTCTGTAATATATCTTAAGGTCGTTCGCTAACATTAAGCATGAGGAGGATCCGAAACTATGTCCTTTATGATAAGGTTAAAAAGTAGAGGAGAGTAATGTACCCCTTGAGGCATCGCTAATGTTACCAAAATTTTTTCAGAGATCAAATTTCTGATTGTACTCACGGTGTTTCCTAAAGCATTCCACTAACCTGTTATAAAATCCCACGGCCTCTAGTTTAGCAAGCAAAATTCCATAGAACGGCTTGGAGGAGTCGGTGAACACGGAGTCAACCTACCCTCCCCCCTTCAAGGCGTCCAGCAGGGCAGTTTCCTATATTATCAAGTGAGTAACCGTAGACCTGCCCTCCGTGAACCCATACTGCTCCTCTATCAATAACCTATGATACATCTCGGCGAGTTGGTCATAGACCAGATATGGTCAAAACTCCTTGGAATGGTAGATTGATTGCAAATACTTCTATAATTTGTAACATCTTACTTATTGCCACTTTTCTAGATGAGTACAATAAAGCTACTTTTCCAGATGTCGGGAAACACACCAGTCTCGAGTGAGATATTGAAAATCTTACAAAGTGGTGCTGCAATCGTACAGACATATTCCTTTAAAAGTAAATTGAGAATTTATGCGGGTTCTTGTTTGTGTTGTCAGGTCAGGACCTTTAACATCTATTCATTCATCCGTTTGATTTTTACATCTTTTCGCTTTAAAAAAATTATAATCGGCTATTGCCTAGAATGTGGTGTCGTGTCTATAAATCTTTGAAGAACTTTTAGGTTGCATTGGTTTGGCGCCTTTTTGTTGCATCACAACTTATAGGTGTTAGTTACTCTCTTCTTTAGAGTGCCTCTCAGCTGTTATTAGTGTTTCTCTGCTATGAAATTTGACCAATAGATAGGTAATTTTCGGAAGCTTGTCGCGTCTGGTCATCCTCTTATGTGTGAGTTTGTTATTTATGGGTTTGTCGATACGTCTGTACGTCTGTAATAGTCTGTAATAACTTTTAAGAAAAACTCATTCACTGTTGGTATTCTAAAATCTTGGTGTAAAACACGATTCATTGTGAGGGACATTTGCAATCAATTTCAGCGCCCTATTTAGTATAACCTGAAACCTATTCAGATCCGTCTTGCTTATGTTGCACCACAAGGACACACCATAAGTCAGAACCGGTTTGACCAGTACCTTGTAGAAATTTTCTTTAGTTTGATTACTAAGTCTACTCCGCCCGTAAAGCAGGGGGTAGATTGAGCCCAATCGGCGCAATGTTAGCTTGGTTCTATTGATTCAACCTCTAGCCCAGTCTTTGGTCAAAGATAAGTCCCAGGTATTTAACGTCCTGGCACCAGTTCACATTGGCTCTTCGTATGCAACTTTTGGAGAAAAAGATGACCTTGGTCTTGGTGGGATTCAGGCGAATCTTTCAAGCCGAAAGCTATCTTTCCAGCTGAGTTACATGGCGTTGCAATTGGGTGACGACAAGCCATGGTTGCTTAGTTGGGAATTTGGATGGCTACTTCTTAATGGGATTAAAATGAAGCATTAACGAATTGTTTAAATTCATACCTAACATTATTTGTTTTACAATTTTGCTTCCTTGATATTCATGCTGGTTCATTAAAAAAGCGAACAAAAACCTATTTTGTCATAATTTTCAATTAGTAAAACGAAAATAAATGAGTCTTGCATAAATAATTCTGTAAGAAGTCTCCATTATATACTTATTAATAATAATTTTGCTCTATTAGCTACAAGATTTTCCAACTCCTATTTCTTTCTTTTACTTTCCTATGGTTTCTGCACATTTCTTCTAATCGAGCGAAAAAAATTTCAAAGTAAATAAAAATGTGTAATTTCGATCAGCGATATCGAATCCAGGCAACTATTTGCCAATAAAAGAAAAAATTTCGGTTCAGTAATGCTCCATACACAGTATACACCTGAACGCCATTCAAATGGTCAAGCAGCATATTCAAACACTGCGCTGCCATGAAAATGAAATTGAAAAAGAGTTTTTGAATGAACGCGTAAAAGCATCATTGCAAAGAAACATTTATTTAAAAAATATTGATGCTTAATATACGCGAGAAAATTGATGAAATTTAAGAAACTGTAATAATGAAACTACTGGAATAGATAGGAGTTAGCTAACTTAAGATTAGAAGAACAGTGCCAGTGCCGAAACTTGACCATTTCAATATTGATTAATAACATTTATTTAGTGGCTATATTTGTTATGAGGAAATAGGCATTGAGATTTTGGCTTTCCTGGGTTTGTTTAAAGATAAATTAAATTAGGCATATCGCATAGGTGTTGTAAGGTTAGTATGATTTTTAAAAAGACTATTGGGGTAGTTTTATGCCCCACTCTCGCGTGCAATAAGTATTAATATTCCATTAAATAGCTTTAAACACAATAGTACTTTTATATTAAAACACCCTCCAATAGCTTACACAAAATGCATTTTTTTATAGAGCTTTGTAACACAATTTGTACCCTACGAACCTAGCAGTATGAAGCATTTAATTTCATGACCATTTTTTTATTATTTCTATGCAAACAGATAGGTTAGAGAAGATGTCAATCACATATTCTATATTTATCATAATATTAAGTATGTAGTGTCACATTTTTTGAAGAGAGGGGGGGGGGGATCATAAGCCCCATAACCGGGGATACGTGAGGTTATACGTTATATCTAATAAAATACAGTTCCACCAGTTCTTTCCAATTTACAAGAATTAGCGTACCAGCATTGCACTGATTCTGTGTGATAAAAGATTATTTTAGTAGCAATTACAGATTTTCCAACAAATTTAATACTTCATACATATGCCAGATGTTCACGTTGCGACATCTCATGGCAATCAAGCTATCCACCCAACCAGACCAGCTTGATTGCCATGAGATGTTGCCACGTGCAACAACTCGCATATGTATGAATACATTATGTGATGAAGCTCACTTTAAGGTCCCTTTCATTTTCGTCAGACTCTATAGCCTTGCCGAAGAGCCGTAATACGGCGAAACGCGTCCAAGGATTGGGTCTGACGAAACGAAAAGGGAAAAACTTCTTTCTTTTAATTCAATACTTACTAAAGTAAACGCTGCAGATATAACATTTTCATTTACATTTAAATATGTGTATAAAAACGCCAGCAAAAAATGTATCAAATGAAGCGACAATACCCCCGGTTAGTCAACGTGGACCCTAAGAAATCTAATTTCCTCTTAAGAAGATTCTATTGGCTTTCAAGGCCCATTTTCCACTTCTCATTGGATAAATCTGTTAGAAATTGAAATCACTATGTAAAACTTGACCTATTGCCCGTATTTTTGATACTATAATCCACTTGCTGAAACCTCACATTTAAAGTCGCAATGCAGGCGGCATTTTTTGCTGGAGTTTTTATAGAAGAAATGTAAACCATAATGTTATATTTGTGACGCTTATTTTACTTAGGAAAACCTTTCAAACATGCTTTTATTGAAAAAAATTGAGAGAAAATTATTTTTCAAAATTAGCAAGCGTGTTATAATGTGCGTCGTAATAGACGTCTATCTTCAGAGAATACTCGTTTACCAATTTGAAGTCCCTTCTAGTATCCCCTGAAGATGGACGTCCACATTTTTCTATTAAAATTTTGTGGAGGAAGACTTGATTGTTTTATTTGCATTTTATTTAGAGATTTAATTAAAGCTAATTTTAATTTTCGAGAAAAATTCCTTCCTTTAGAGTTATTAATAATGTAACAAATAACGTCAACAATCACTGGAATTCTAAGTTTAATTAATCTTGTAGGAATTTTATCGTGTCCACTACTACGCTTATTTTTAATTTTTTGGTTACATTTCAATTTCAGTTTCGTCAGCCGACACATCATACATACATGGTTATTCATGAGTTCTAAAACTCCCTTGAGCAGAAAGCTGTTATAGTGATTAATTAGTAATTGTCATCAGCGTATCTAGAAACAATTGAGGTATCTGTTTTTACCTCACCTCTGATTTCATTGTAAATAGACCACATACATTTGTTTTTGTTATAGGAATTTCTTATTCTATTTGCGTAGTGTTCGGATCTACTTCTAATTATTAAACTGTCATATTGTTTGTTGATCACTATATAAATTTCTTTATATTAAAGTATTTTCATAACAACAATTACATAAATATTATTTAGGCGACAAGTGGCTAACAAGACACAGTTTGTGTGGTGTATTTAGAGTCATTACACTTTTAACATGCTACAACTGGCATTAAGTACTAAAATAAAACATAAACATATTGTTGTTTGTTGTAATTTATACGACAGTAAAATTATTACGGCCATAAAGATTACAATACTCCGCATACATACTACGATAATGCCCTAAAAGATAACTGATACCAGTGCAAAAACGACATTGTCTATAAAAAGGTAGGCAGAATAAAAAAGTGAAAAACTACCCGAGATGGGAGGATAAATCTGAAGTAAGCCGTAAAATTACATATTCGATTGAACCGGATAAAAACGACAAGCTCTGCAAAACGGAATTGTAAATTTAATTGAAAATTAACGTAATGCAAATACCTTCGTAAAAAGAGACTCGATACTTTTTATATTTTTTCGGGTAGACAAAATCGTATAACGACCACAGATTGTAACCACTGAAAGGATAAAAGCTCAGAATATCGTCTCTAATATCGTAATAAAATGGATTTTGATTACAGTCTGGATAATTAAAGAGTTTTAGGATCCTGGCAGTCAGTTTAACCTTCATAACACTGGGTCGACAAGCATCTTTAACATAATAGGTAAAGGCTGTTCAGAGATATAAGAAAGTGACTAACTGATCCCTATTAGGAAAGACCGGGGCCAGCTGTAAAATTGAAATTTCGCCTAAGGAAAGTAAATAGATCTTTTCAAGAGCGTATTAATTTATGCACAGATCAAAACGGAAGACATTTTGAACATTTATTGTAGTTAATAATATTAGTTTAGGCATATAATATTGTGTTTAATTGATAAAATAAACGTTCCTTTTACATCTTTACACAACAGAATTTACGAAATTTGCAATTATTTCGTAAACGGCTGGAAATAACCTACATGTTTGTATTGCAAAAAATATTTGTTTATGAATTCTACTATACATTAGTTAAAAATATACAGGGTGTTCCATCTGAAAAATTTGAGAAAAATGAGCTTTAATGACTCATTTTTGAAACCTTATTTAGCCTTTATAAAATTGATAAAATTCTATTCATCGTATCCATGGACTCCTTGTCATTATTTCTGTACAATGCCGTGGTTACCAATGTTTTCAGATGTTTTTTTTGATTTTCTTCAGAGCTGCTAAATCATTTTATATTAGTTTTTAATTTATTGCTCTTAAACTACCAAAGCAAATTGCATAAAATTATAGATATTTATAAAGGATAATAATACAAATCGAAATATGCAAGTCCCATTTAAAAAAATTTAACATGATGTTACCACACTTTTTTGGGCAACCCTGTATATGCAAAGATCTTTTCCTGAAATACACTCTATGGTACAGTATATGAATGAAATTTCTAACTTAATTCGCTTAGAAGGTATGAAAGCCCACCGCACTGTTGCAGGGCCCTGTATATGTATATTGATAATCTGCTGTAAATGAACTGTTTGCCACAGTATAAGGCTAGCTCATTTAAATATCCCTAGATTCAATTACACCATTTAATTACAATATTCTGCACTTGATGATTAAAAAATATCTTCGGGATTTAAATACATACATATCGGTGAAATATAGATCTTTGTGACTGACTATTTTTTTTCACTGATCGGACTACCTCCCTACATCGTATCTACTGAGGGGAGACCAATTGGTTTCACCAAGGGGTGTGACATATGTCAACGTATGATATACATTATCATGAGAACCTGAGCCATGATTTTATACATTGCCAATCAGAAATTTGTACAAATAATGATAGAAAATGTTTTTAAAACTTTATTTCGGTATATACGTTTCAAAAAAACTTAATTTATAAATAGACATGTTTTTGAATCATTAGTCAGTTTTTGTGGAATAATGTGAGATACATATTTTTAAACCAATAAATTATTAGAGGTGATTTTCTTTGTTGGCTATACCGCTTTTAACTTTGTATTGAAACTAGTTGAAGTTTTGTTTATATTAACATAATACCTATCTATATTCAGTCGTAGAGAAATATAATTTTGTTTCTGAATTCAACTTATTTTAGCGCATGTTTCCCAAACAGTAAAGGTATTTAAGAATTATGATTGTACGTAGTTAACGAAGAATAAACACTGAACTGTTAAAATCCTTTGTCTTTTACAGCCGGCTGAGAAAAATGTATATTGATTCAGACATGTGTGAATAAAAACGAGGTGTGTGTAGAAGCGATCATGATTCGGTGATAAGATAATTAAGTAAGGCACTGATTAATTTAGTAAAGGTCAAACTAATGTAAGTATCAAGAAATATCATAAAATTATGAACCAAACCCAAACAACTGGAAATAAATAGCTTTCATGGTCAAAATAGGAAATAAATCAAAAATAAACAAATATTGCATTTCACAAATATGTACAGTACCCACAACGGGGATTTTAGGAAAATATACACAAATTATGTTAGCATTATTACCACGCGTAAAATTAACATTCTTTATTGAATTTCCTGAACAAACCCCAATTTAGGAAGGGAAATTGTATCTATTGAATTTTACTATGTATTTAATTTTCATTGTGTGGTTTGGCTTTTCAATTTATTAACATTAATTTTTGGTGCAAAGGCACACTTTTAAACAAAATCTGTTATAATATATTGATATAATCAAATGGAATAGAATGACAAGGATGAATGAAATTATATTAATAAATAACCGACATGCTTGTTTAGGTTATGTCACTTGTTCAATGACTTTGAGGTTAACAATATCCCAATAAAAGTATTTAATACTTTTTTACCGGAGATAACACAAAATAATTTTGTTAAGTATATATTATAAATTACCTCTAAATGGGTTTTTCTTTTAAAATTATGTATGTTCGGCATGCTCTATCATGTTAGTTTCTTTTACCACCAAAATATATTTTCATAAATTTCCAGACACGGGATTAAGAGTAAGAATTTTCAAGCTTAAAAATCTATTTACGCGGGTAAATTTAAAGTGAAACTAGAAAGGAGCGCGAACGGTGAGCATGAAAGATAACAAAAATATATGGCTAAATTTGGAATAAATTCTGGTTTGGCTTCTCAGTAAACAGAAGCAGTTACTAATGCTACATTTTAAATGGATAAAATCTTGGAAATAATGTGAACTTACCCTCTTACTAAGGCGGAAAACCTATAAAATAGAGCTAATCTATTCAAAAAAATGTTGATTTATTTTGATGATTCTGTTCAGATGAACAATTATTGATGGGTTTTCAAGTAATGCCAACGAGGCTTTATAATGAATTTCGCTTGGTAGTCGGTAAAGGTAATAGTGAACTTGACGATTAATAATTAATTTATATTCAAGTTCAGTCCTATTATACGAGTATTATGAAAATCAATTTGCAACTTGCTTCTATTCGGTCTTTTAGCAACGCCAGGTATCCTCTCACAGAGTGTATTGTTTGAAGGCCCCTTGACTTTCGAATACGAACCTCATCTAACATCCGGAGTTTTTTTTTTTTGAAGCCTCTTCATTATGCCTTTTTATATGTTCCACATTTGGATGCAAAAAGAAAAAAGTAAAAATAAACTTGGTACTAGTTGGGCCTCAAAAGTTACTGCTGAAATTATTCAGATTAGTTCAATTTTTAGTAGACAATTATTTATTTTTATATTACTTAAATCTACAGTGTGTATCAGCCAAATGAAATAAATTTGATAATAAATATATGGGGGCGTGTCCAAAGAACGCTGGGATACGTCGATTGGTATTTCTAGTTGGGCATTTTTTTCAATAAAAACTTTTTATGCAGGGTGTGTCATGTAACAGTGGCCAATACTTACTTTCTTATTTTAAATACAACACTCTTGTATATTATTCAATTTTTGGATTCTTCAGAAAATTCTAGACATATTTCATGTACAGGGTTATCCAACCAAGACTAGACAAGGCGATTTTTTGACTTTTCCTGTACTTTTATAAAAAAACTGAAATAGCCATCTTAAGTCATTTTCTCCCGCGAATTCGAATATCTTCAGCAAAAAACAATTGAACATCAAACAAAAGTACTAGGGGTCACTTTGATATTTTTTTAAACGGAACACCCTATATCTTCGAATATTTTTGGATTTAACATAAAATAGCAATTATTTTTTAATAAGTGCATTATAAGTCTAAACCTAATAGTTTCCGAGATATCGACTTTTGAAAAATGACATTTTTCAACTTTGACAGCTTCTAGCTTTCTAACGGTACGCTTTAGAGCAAAACGGCTTACATGTCCCTATCTTACTTTTTTATTATCTTCCCAAAAACATCAACTTCCGGTTAAACCGGATGTAACTCAAAAACCGGAAATACAGTACTTCCGGTTTTACCGGAAGTTCATGTTTTTGTAAAGATCATAAAAAAGTAAGATAGGGACATGTAAGCCGTTTTACTCTAAAGCGTACCGTTAGAAAGCTAGAAGCTGTCAAAGTTGAAAAATGTCATTTTTCAAAAGTCGATATCTCGGAAACTATTAGGTTTAGACTTATAATGCACTTATTAAAAAATAATTGCTATTTTATGTTAAATCCAAAAATATTCGAAGATATAGGGATATAGGGTGTTCCATTTAAAAAAATATCAAAGTGACCCCTAGTACTTTTGTTTGATGTTCAATTGTTTTTTGCTGAAGATATTCGAATTCGCGGGAGAAAATGACTTAAGATGGCTATTTCAGTTTTTTTATAAAAGTACAGGAAAAGTCAAAAAATCGCCTTGTCTAGTCTTGGTTGGATAACCCTGTACAATATCCTATACCTATCTTCAACTGTTTCGGAAATATTAAGTATTTTCAGATTTATTGCAAAAATTAAGAACACACTAAAAACCTAATAAGTTATACTGTTTATTTCTCGATAATGTAAAAAACAAAAAAAAAGCATTAATGTAGGAGATGTTGAAAATTGATGTTAAAATCTTTTTTCTAATTTTGACATATAAAGTGACACTTTTTAAAACTGATTGACATTATGAAATGTCTTACTTTTTGTAACTAGTAACTAAAGTAAAATTTTATGCAATTGGTGACGAAAAATGTATTTCAAAATTAGTGACAAAAAGAATAATAATAATAATGTCCATAATGTGGAAACTTTTAGATCTTTCTTACCCTCAAAATATGCAAGTAAAACTTTCTCATTAACATGTTTAATTTTCTTCTCATCACACCACGTAACAAATTTTTCGTATGCCAAATCATAAACTGCCTTTGACTTTTTGAGAATTACTGATAATAGAGCATTACCTGCTGCCTCTTCAATATCGCTTGGTAGCTCTTCAGAACTTGAATGACTCATTTTTTAAAAATAAAACTAAAAATATATCAATCTCGATAAAAACCTTCCGTCTAGACTTTTTTACAAAATGTCAAACTGACAACTAACATGAAGTAACAGCAACAATAGCTATTTATGCCATCAGTTATATGTCAAAATTAGAAAAACTAAATTTATGTTTTCCAAATTTTTATCAATTATATTAAATTTTATTTTTTTATTACTTTCTTCAAAATTAGAAAAAATCTTGTATGCAATACGTTACGAAATGAAATTTTGTGTAACTTGTGAGTTTTTGCGAAACTCACTTCGTTCGTTCCGCAAAAATCTCACGCGTTACACAAAATTAGGCATTTCGTAACTGATGGCATAAATAGCTATTTACTGATATGAGATAAAAAAAAGGTATACATAGTTTTGTTTACTTTTGTTTAAAACGCCTGACCTTAGCAAATCGTTGTCTGTCTGCATGACAGTAGTTGTCAGTGTTATACTCATTTAATAGAAATGCATAAAAATAACAATTCTACAGATAATTGGTTATGGAGATAAAACAAGGACACAAATGGATGTTGCTCGCTTATTTCATGAAAAATTTACAAATTTGCCGCCTATAACTCAAGGGACAATTAGTAAAATAGAAAAGCAGTTTCGCCAGCTTGGACATGTAAAGCAGATAAAAAATAGTAGCTGCCAATGCAATAAGTGATGATACCAAATTAGATATTATGCTTAAGTTTCAGGAATGCTTCTAGTCGGAAAAACATTCATCGATTATTCGAACATTACAAGAAAATAAAATGTATCCCTATAAAATGATACCTACTCATATGCTTATGGAAGACGATTTTGATAGGAGAACGTATTTTTGTGAACAAATGATGGCAATGTTAGATAACAATGTGATCCAATTAGAACATGTTTTGTTTTCTGATGAGTGCACCTTTACACTTCACGGTCATGCTAATCGTCAGAATTGCCGCTATTGATCTAGAGAAAATCCTCACTGGATGAGAAAAGAACATACGCAATCTCCTGAAGGGGTTAATGTTTGGGCAGGAATTGTTGGAGACCATATCATAGGTCCATTTTTCATTAATAGCAGTTTAAATGGCGATAATTATTTATCACTGCTCCAAAATAATGTCTTGCTAACTTTGACAAACTTATATCCTGATCTAGCAAACCCACAACTTCTAGCGAATATGATATGGTTTCAGCAAGATGGAGCACCGCCGGTTCGCGGCGAGCATTTTCAACATCTCCTACATTAATGTTTTTTTTTTGTTTTTTACATTATCAAGAAATAAACAGTATTACTTATTAGTTTTTTAGTGTGTTCTTAATTTTTGCAATAAATCTGAAAACACTTCATTTTTCCGAAACAGTTGAAGATAGGTATAGGATATTGTACAGGGTTATCCAACCAAGACTAGACAAGGCGATTTTTTGACTTTTCCTGTACTTTTATAAAAAACTGAAATAGCCATCTTAAGTCATTTTCTCCCGCGAATTCGAATATCTTCAGCAAAAAACAATTGAACATCAAACAAAAGTACTAGGGGTCACTTTGATATTTTTTTAAATGGGATACCGTATTTTTAATGAGCTTATCCGATTTCTCATATAAATTTTGATCTAAAATGTTGGATTTTTAATTCAAAAACGCCTTTTTTCTTCAGTTTTAAATTCGGAAAATGTTCGTCTACCGTAAGATTAATACCTGATAGATGGATACCCGTTTCACCTGTTCACCCTTTAACCTGCTTTAAAGCGTCCGTCAGTTAGACAAAATAATCAAGTTTCAAATTTCTATATATTTTTCACGAATTAATTACAAATAATGAAATATTCTTTAGAAGAACGGCTAAATGTAATAAAATTATATTACAAAAGTGGAGAGAATGCTCGACAAACACAAAGAACATTTTTTGAGAGTTTCCAGAGACACATTTCAGTGGATACAATTCTCAGAATTAAGACCCTATTTGAAGAAAGTAAGACATTGAAAGATAAGCCAAGAAAGATGAAAAGACGGAATATAAGGGATCGAGCTATTGTTCAATATTTTACTATAAATCCGAAGAGTTCTATTCCGCAAGCGGTACGAGAAGTAAGGTATGGTCCAGGGCTCCGGAGAGTAAGCTATGGAACAGTTCACAGAACTTTAAAAAAATGTGGTCTAAAACCATATTGCATCCTTCCCGTTCAATCCTTAACACAGCTTCAAAAAGAACTGCGATTTCGATTTGTTGCTTCAATGCTGATGAGAGAGCAAGACGAAGATTATAATTTATATAATAAAATTCTATGGAGTGACGAAGCGTCATTTACAACATCGGGGGTATACAATCGGAAAAATACAAGATACTGGGCAGCAGTTAACCCTCATAGACATGAAATGATAAAGTTTCAAGGTTGGAGCTCACTTAATGTTTGGTGTGGGATGTTAGAAAATCGAATTATTGGACCACTATTTTATCGTGGCTCTTTAACAGGCCAAAGATACCTCCATTTTCTTCATAACGATATCGAGGATTTCTTGGAAAGGTTGCCATTGCAAGCCTACAACAATATCATTTGGCAGCAGGATGGTGCTCCGCCTCATGCAGTTCGAGAAGTGGTAACATACCTAAACGAGCGTTACAATCAGTGGATTGGCCGTAACGGAACAATTCATTGGCCACCAAATAGCCCCGATATCACGCCAATGGATACATTTTTATGGGGTCATTTAAAAAATGTAGTTTATCAACGACCCAACAGAAGTCTGGAGGACATTCAGCAAAAAATTATAAATGAAATTAATAGACTTAACCAGGACCAAAATATTGTAAGAGATTCTTTGGAGAGATTGAAAAGGGGGCATCGGTCATGTTTTGAAAATAATGGAGGACGCATAGAACAATTATATTATTGAGATTAAAGTTATTCACTTTAGTTTATAGTTTTTTCTAATATGTCATACTTTTTTTATACGTAAGCAATAATAGATTTGCAAAAACTACTAAATTTGTAATTAATTCGTGAAAAATATATAGAAATTTGAAACTTGATTATTTTGTCTAACTGACGGACGCTTTAAAGCAGGTTAAAGGGTGAACAGGTGAAACGGGTATCCATCTATCAGGTATTAATCTTACGGTAGACGAACATTTTCCGAATTTAAAACTGAAGAAAAAAGGCGTTTTTGAATTAAAAATCCAACATTTTAGATCAAAATTTATATGAGAAATCGGATAAGCTCATTAAAAATACGGCGTCCCATTTAAAAAAAATATCAAAGTGACCCCTAGTACTTTTGTTTGATGTTCAATTGTTTTTTGCTGAAGATATTCGAATTCGCGGGAGAAAATGACTTAAGATGGCTATTTCAGTTTTTTTATAAAAGTACAGGAAAAGTCAAAAAATCGCCTTGTCTAGTCTTGGTTGGATAACCCTGTACAATATCCTATACCTATCTTCAACTGTTTCGGAAATATTAAGTATTTTCAGATTTATTGCAAAAATTAAGAACACACTAAAAACCTAATAAGTTATACTGTTTATTTCTCGATAATGTAAAAAACAAAAAAAAAGCATTAATGTAGGAGATGTTGACAATTGATGTTAAAATCTTTTTACTGATATGAGATAAAAAAAAAGGTATAAATAGTTTTGTTTACTTTTGTTTAAAACGCCTGACCTTAGCAAATTGTTGTCTGTCTGCATGACAGTAGTTGTCAGTGTTATACTCATTTAATAGAAATGCATGAAAATAACAATTCTACAGATAATTGGTTATGGATATAAAACAAGGACACAAATGGATGTTGCTCGCTTATTTCATGAAAAATTTACAAATTTGCCGCCTATAACTCAAGGGACAATTAGTAAAATAGAAAAGCAGTTTCGCCAGCTTGGACATGTAAAGCAGATAAAAAATAGTAGCTGCCAATGCAATAAGTGATGATACCAAATTAGATATTATGCTTAGGTTTCAGGAAAACCCACATACTTCTAGTCGAAAAACAGCCCCAATATTCAATGTTTGCCATTCATCGATTATTCGAACATTACAAGAAAATAAAATGTATCCCTATAAAATAATACCTACTCATATGCTTATGGAAGACGATTTTGATAGGAGAACGTATTTTTGTTAACAAATGATGGCAATGTTAGATAACAATGTGATCCAATTAGAACATGTTTTGTTTTCTGATGAGTGCACCTTTACACTTCACGGTCATGCTAATCGTCAGAATTGCCGCTATTGATCTAGAGAAAATCCTCACTGGATGAGAAAAGAACATACGCAATCTCCTGAAGGGGTTAATGTTTGGGCAGGAATTGTTGGAGACCATATCATAGGTCCATTTTTCATTAATAGCAGTTTAAATGGCGATAATTATTTATCACTGCTCCAAAATAATGTCTTGCTAACTTTGACAAACTTATATCCTGATCTAGCAAACCCACAACTTCTAGCGAATATGATATGGTTTCAGCAAGATGGAGCACCGCCGGTTCGCGGCGAGCATTTTCAACATCTCCTACATTAATGTTTTTTTTTTTGTTTTTTACATTATCAAGAAATAAACAGTATTACTTATTAGTTTTTTAGTGTGTTCTTAATTTTTGCAATAAATCTGAAAACACTTCATTTTTCCGAAATAGTTGAAGATAGGTATAGGATATTGTACATGAAATATGTCTATAATTTTCTGAAGACTCCAAAAATTGAATAATATACAGGGTGTTGTATTTAAAATAAGAAAGTTAGTATTGGCCACTGTTACATGACATACCCTGTATAAAAAGTTTTTATTGAAAAAAATGCGCAATTAGAAATACCAATCGACGTGTCCCATGTATTTATTATCGAATTTATTCGATTTGGCTGATACACACTGTATAATAACTTAGTTACTATGTTTTCATGATTTTGAAACAAATAACGTCGCACCTATGCTTTTTAGGTGGTCTGTACTGTGCTGTACTGTACTGTACTCAATAGCTGAACTAATGACAGTCAGAAGCAACAACTAATGTCTGCTTATTGTTATTACCAAATAAGTCTAAGAAACGATATAAAGCAAGCTTTCACGTAATCTAAAAGTTACCAAGGTATTACTCACTTTTTTGAAAAATATAACGTCTTGTGAGGTGGATTTGAGAGACCACATTATTTATTATTGTTTTTGAACGGTGAAGTAAGTAACATTACATCCCGTTGCCAGAAGCAACCCACATATCGTTTGGTAGAACATACTTATACCCAATGTCGTGCTTGTTGACTTTTAAAGGAACCCTATTCTTGATAAAGTGCTTGTTTGTTTCAAAACCTTTTATATCGAAGTTTGTGATTTGTCTTTAATAAATTTAAAATTTCCAAAAAATCCCGAATAAGTTGCTTCCTTTAAAACTTGTTCGCAAAAAAGTTGGTAAGAAGTATACTTAATTGCTATTTTCCAAAATGTACAAATTGATACACTTTACAAAGAGAAAAAGAAAACTTTTTCGATACAGCTTACGAAGAACCCTTTTGTGCTTTGCTCAACAGACCATTGTGAATGCGAAGCGAAACGAGACAAAGGCGAAAAAGCAGTTTTAAAAATTACGATTGGCTTAAGAAAGAAACTTTCTGAATGTAAATTATCAGAGAACTTTTATCACTTTCCAATGTTCCTTTATGCTACAGCGGATTACGTCCGGGCCAATACGCTCGATGTTGCTCAAATAATAAGAAGCCATTCAAAGCGGGGCTATTAGAGATGGTCCCGGGACTATTCTTGGAAAAGTTATGAACCTAGGAAAATGAGTTCGAGTTGCGAATTGGCGTATGATTTGGCATTCTTTCCTCCTAAAAGCGGGCATTTAATTCTTAAAACTGCCGACTCCGAGCCCTAATAGAAGCGGCTTTTCCGGAAGCTTTGTAAGTAATGAAGTTCCCATGAAATTCGGGAGGAACAATGAATCGTTTTTCTCTTGCTTCTGCCAGTTTAAATATAGGGTTAACGACTGTGTGATCTTTGTTAGTATTATTATACAAACATAGATCTATCAAATTTGTTTAAAAATATAGAAAGTAAAAAATATCGGGAAGAAGTATCCGTTTACATACGGCAATTATGCTATAATTTTGCTTGCTAATACCTATGTTATCTGTGTGACGGCGAGCGAAGGCGCGGGATACAAACAACGCTGAGAGTTAGATGTTTTAATTTCAGCTATAGGTATCATGGATATTTGGATATCCAAGCCAAGTACTCTCGAAAAACGGAACCATATTCACTGATAATATTTTTAGGGCATTCTAAATCATAATCGCCATAACTTGACAATATAGTTCCTAATGGAACGTACCTCTGACTTGACAATGGGGGATGAGGGCTTAGATTACCTTAAAATTGAATACGGTAAACCAAGATATTCGATTATAGGAAGGAAGATATTGAGACTATGTTAATATGTTTCTGGCAATATTACGTTAGACCTTACCTATACTAGCAGAAAAATTTTCTTACATCATTACATTGCCCATATAAGTAGAAGAGGTGGGGAAGACAAGGATTGTTCGCTCTACATTCGCGGTATGTATCAATATAAATACAAGAAACTAACCCGAACAAAGTTTCAAAACAATGATATTCGTACACAGTAAAAAATTGAGTGTTAAGTTTAACACTCAATGGTGGTACATACCGGGTGTTGCATCGTCGAGCGGGACATAGGAAATCCCATGTAATTTTAAATGGGGTGAATTATTGGCTTCCCTAATTATTTTAGAGAAAAATTCTACTTAGGTTTATTAAAGAGCACTAAAACCCACATTCAAAAGAATAACTTTAGATATTTTTGATGAGCCCGTTTACGGGTTATCGCCGATTTCTTTTTAACTATTTCTCCTTTTTATGGCCCCGTATTTGCGGGCACCAGTCAAGGTAAAAGATGACTGTCAAATAAAGTTGTCATTTTGAAATGTGTGCTTTATTGTTATAAAAACTCGTACATCGAAAATATTAAAGGTGTATTTATGAGTACAAATTAATCTGAATAAAACTAAAATAAAGTATCCAATTACAAGGTTAATTTGACATTTTACATGTTTCAATATTTTACTAATTAATAGGTAGGTACTATTATATTGTTAGAACTTTAGGATTTAAGAAGATGTTCAAATATTCCTCAAAATGACAACTTTATTTGACAGTCATCTTTTACCTTGACTGGTGCCCGCAAATACGGAACCATAAAAAGGAGAAATAGTTAAAAAGAAATCGGCGATAACCCGTAAACGGGCTCATCAAAAATATCTAAAGTTATTCTTTTGAATGTGGGTTTTAGTGCTCTTTAATAAATCTAAATAGAATTTTTCTCTAAAATATTTAGGGAAGCCAATAATTGACCCCATTTAAAATTACATGGGATTTCCTATGTCCCGCTCGACGATGCAACACCCGGTATAGGACCACACTCAATAGGATATATTAACCAATCAGTATATCTGGTAGAAAAGATATTTTTGAATGGTTTTTTTACTTTCTGATGAGTGTTAATTCTTCTTATTTACGGTTAGGTACATTTACACTATCGAGTGTAAATTAAACTTACTGATGGTAAACCTATCCTTCTAGGGTGTAAAAGAGTTAACCATTTCTTAATAGTAATTTGTGATTAATTAGTGTAAATATCATATTATTGTAGTGTAAATTTTATTTTATTTGGATGTGACTTTACTAAAGAATCTACCCAGAGCTAGAATACTTTCCACTTTTCTTAAGTCATATAGATGTATCAAACTAACCGGGCGATTATAATTAAAATGTAAATAATTATGCATTCAAGATGTTTTACATTATTAACCCCTGCTTAATTTGATACACATGATTGAATGACTTAATCAAAGCCGAAAGTAGTAGCCCCTAATATATATAAGTCTTCAGATCGCTTGGAAAAGGTTTGTTAAATGAATGAAAATATTGAGTATTATTTACCGTTTATTTATAAACAAAATGATGGTTACAACAGAACTGAAAAACCCTGTGATTTTTTTTACACTTATTATTATAACTAGTTGAACAAAATGACACACCTAGTTGAAGAAATAGTCCATACCATACTTTCAGTGGAGTTAATGTAATATAAATAAAACAAAGCAGTCCTCCTCCACAGTTTAATAAAAATGATGATAGATGAAAAGGTTCTCTACATGTTTCGAGCGCTTAAGCGCTCATCATCAGGGGATACTATAAACAATTAAATAATCATGATTATAAAAATGATTACCCTCTACAACTTCTCCAAAATATGGGGCATATCTCCATACTACCACATCAGCTAACTAAATTACGAACTTTCATGAAATGAAACAATCAATTTATCCAATAATCTTTTAAACCAAATTTAATTCTAAACGCACAACTATAATCAAAAAAAAAATTCTTCTCCTTCATAAATTTTAAACTTTTCCATTATCCACTCACAATGTTTCTTCTCAGATATTAATCTCACATTTAACCAGAACTTCATTTATTTCTTAAGATAATTAAACATCTCACATACCAAGTCTTCAACTTTCAAGTTACTATGAGTTGTCGTCATTGTCGTTTTCAATCGTCGAGTCATTGGTCGTTTTAACTTCGTATTTTCCTTTTATAATCCCCTAATGATGAGCGCTTAAGCACTCGAAACATGTAGGGAACCTTTTTATCTATATATTATTAGGTTATATCAGAGAATAATTTAAAAGATGAAGGGAAAACTGTAGCAATGTAAATACCTACTTAGTTTCTTAAAAATGGCGTAATTATTAGTAAGGTTTCTATTAAATTTCGTTAATATGCTTACCCAATTTAGCAAGATCCTCATAAGAGGCACCCTCATTTGGCACCTACAGAACTTTCCTTTTTTTCTATATTTCAATTTAAATATGACTTTATTCTATATCACGTTCCAAGAGCACAATCAGACTGACTTAAAGTAGAATTTGCACGTAGCGGCGGCGTCATCTGTCAATTCTTAGAATTTCACACCACTTGTTTGCCGCCTGTCTTTTCGGTAACACGGGTTTAGGTATATTTACCCGGGGCCGTATAAGAAAACGATTAAAAAATAAGTTTTACACTCAATGTGTTAAAATAACCTTCTAGCGAGGTTTCTTTACATGCTAATATGGTGTTTATAATTGTCTTTCTATTTAATTTTCCTGATAGAGTGTAAAATGAAATAAATAATACCCATTCAACAAAATTAACTTTTTAGAGAGTTAAATTCATAGGCAAATTTAATACAACAACTTTGGTCCTATATGAGTGTAAAAATGTGGTAAATTATGTTGATCGGGGTGTTAACATTAACACAACTATTTTTACCACTCCTGAAATGATTTTTACCAGACCTATATTTTTTACTGTGTATTTATTGAATTATTGGCTTCTTGGGTACTCCAGTTTTTAAAGTTTTGACTAACCCGAAAAAGTAATAAAATCGGTTCAAACCTAACAATATCTAAGAGGCTCAATAATAACCAATAAATAATCAAATTTACAGCTCTGAGTCAGATATTAATGCATTTTAATCTCGAATTCAAGGAAAACGTTCTGGCAGACATGATCCCCGTTAAAAAGAAATTGTTTTCGAGAAACGAGAGGGAGGATCAGTGTAATTAAGCTCGAAGGACCGCTGTAACGAGCGTGGTCACTGTTAAGTACCCGACCCTTAGAAACTTCATACCCCTGGTAATACGATATTCTTAGAAAAGTAAGATACTAAAAAGAAACAATGACGAAATACTGGATTTACAAAATACGTTACAATTGTTCTATTTGTGTATGTCTTAATCGGCACACCAAACAGTCTGTTATGTTAGAACAATATGCTTTCTTTGGTAAAGTAAATCTCCACATATTGGATTGTGGCGTGTCTTATACAAGCACTACAATGTTTAAAATTTTAATGAATGCTAAAGTCCGTCTATCTATCTCACTCATTATAAATGCTAATCCCTAATGTCGACGATATCTACCTGTATGCAACAAAACTGTCCTACTGATTTTTATTTTAGAAAGAAAAGGCAAAAACATATTTTAAACATAATTTACCATTAAGTAATAATAATAAAATAATAATATAACAGTATATAAGATACAATACAATTAAAATTATAACATATACGACGGTTATTAATTAAAACAAAATATACCTACAAAGTCGTCATCCAAGTTCACAATAATTCTTTCTCTAGGCAACATATCTATATTTACGTATCATTTTTCTACTTTTTTAACATGCGCTACACAATTTTCCCAGCTTTTGTTTGGAATATTTTGCATCTTTGACTGTACTAAAGCTGTCCCAGAAGAATTTAAGGTTGGCGAAACATTATTCCTCCTTACCGATGCTTTCAGCTGGTGCCATATATGTTCAATTGGGTTGAACATGCAATGATAAGGAGGAAGTAGAGGAAAACTAAGAGAGCTGACTCAGGTGGTGCTGGTGGTGCTGGTGGTGCAACTAACCCGGGTGGTTCGGTGGTGCGTTTTATGATCTAACCCGGGTGGTTCGGTGGTGCGTTTTATGATCTAACCCGGGTGGTTCGGTGGTGCGTTTTATGACCTAACCCGGGTGGTTCGGTGGTGCTGTTTACAAAATAACCCGAAATTAAACCCGACTTTTTACGACCTAACCCGGATGCTTTCATGAGGCGGCTTCTCATCTAACCCTAACTTGATCCTTAATATTTATGAACTGACCCGAGATAAAACCCGACTTTTTACGACCTAACCCGGATGCTTTCGTGAGGCGGCTTCTCATCTAACCCTAATTTGAACCTGAATATTTATGATCTGACCTGAGATAAAACCCGACTTTTTACGACCTAACCCGGATGCTTTCATGAGGCGGCTTCTCATCTAACCCTAACTTGAACCTGAATATTTATGAACTGACCCGAGATAAAACCCGACCTTTTATGATTTAACCTTAGTGCAAACGCCGCTGTTAAAGCGATATAGTAAAAAAAACTCGATTAAAATTTTATCTTGTTCGCTAGACCAATTAATTTCCAAATATTATAATTAAAACATACAATCACTACACTGGCGCATCGTCAAAAATCGTGCTTGCACTATCCCAACGTACAGAGCGTCCGCTTCAGAAAATACGGTGCCGTATTTTTTGCGCCGAACGCTCTGGAGGAACACACTCCGATTTGCAAGTACATACACGCTTTGTCGCGGCAAAGCTCGCCGTCAAATTACGGCCACTCTTTTGCGGTACCGCTTTGTAGGAAACCAAAGCTTTAGTGAAACGCCGCTGCCCCAGAACTCTGTCCATATTCCTCTACTGTGTTAATTTATGCGGGTAATAAAACCGACAAGGGTCGGATCGGCCTGCATGCTTATAGAGGTAAAAAACCGCTTTAGAATGTTTTTGGTATATCTTTTTTAGATAATTTTGGGGGAAATAATTTGCCTGAGATGCCAATTAAAAAGCCTACATTTAATTGTATTTTTAGATTCTTGAATTTTGTACATGGATTAAAAATCTACTATTTCTTGAAATTGTATACATTATGTTAGATAATTAAGGAATAAAAAAGATGAAAATAGCAATTATAATTAGAAAAAAAATATTTTAATGTTATTAAGACTTTGTAAATATCTGTAAAAACTGTACTGAATCGTGTCATTTCTGAAACTTGTATACTGAGTGATTAGAATTTAGTAAAAAATTAAAAAAATGTTTTAATGTTATTAAGACCTGTGAAAATTTGTAAAACTGTACAGAATTGTATTATTTTCTGAAAATGATATACTGAGTGTTTAGAATTTAGTAAAAATTAAAAAAATGTTTTAAATTTGTTAAATCATGTGAAATCTTGTATAAAATGACTAGAACCGTTCTTAATCATGTCATTTCTGAAAATTGTATACTGAGTGTTTAGAATTTAGTAAAAAATTAAAAAAAATGTTTTAACGTTATTAAGCCCTGTGAAACTTTGTAAAAAATGACTAAAACAGTCGCAAATCGTCCTATTTTCTTAAAAGTGTATACTGAGTGTTTAGAATTTAGTAAAAATTAAAAAAAATGTTTTAAATTTGTTAAATCATGCGAAATCTTGTATAAAATGACTAGAACCGTTCTTAATCATGGCATTTCTGAAAATTGTATACTGAGTGTTTAGAATTTAGTAAAAAATTAAAAAAAATGTTTTAACGTTATTAAGCCCTGTGAAACTTTGTAAAAAATGACTAAAACAGTCGCAAATCGTCCTATTTTCTTAAAAGTGTATACTGAGTGTTTAGAATTTAGTAAAAATTAAAAAAAATGTTTTAAATTTGTTAAATCATGTGAAATCTTGTATAAAATGACCAGAACCGTTCTTAATCATGGCATTTCTGAAAATTGTATACTGAGTGTTTAGAATTTAGTAAAAAATTAAAAAAAAATGTTTTAACGTTATTAAGCCCTGTGAAACTTTGTAAAAAATGACTAAAACAGTCGCAAATCGTCCTATTTTCTTAAAAGTGTATACTGAGTGTTTAGAATTTAGTAAAAATTAAAAAAAATGTTTTAAATTTGTTAAATCATGTGAAATCTTGTATAAAATGACTAGAACCGTTCTTAATCATGACATTTCTGAAAATTGTATACTGAGTGTTAAGTATTTAGTGAAATGGTGGCTATTTAGTTAATTCGTGACTTGTTTTGTACAGATTCTGTAGCATTTCTTAAGAACCGAAAAAGAAAACAGAAAAGAAAAAATAAAAGAAAAAAACAACTCCAAGTGTCTTTGCGAACAATCGGCAATAAAATAGAGTATTTCAGTTTTTAATTTTTCGTAAATAAAAGTTGGTTAGATTAATAGTCTCTGTGAATATAATAACATAAACAAAGTGATATGCCGTAAATTTAGGAGTACAGTATAAATTATGCCTCTATTAAAATATACCGCAATAACTAACTACCAAAGGATTTTTGATATTTTGAATATATTTGATGCTCATAGCATTATCACATTTCCAAAGGCTCTAAATTTTAGAAAAATGTTCTAATAGAATATGTCTATCAATATAAAGTAAAGGTATTGTTAGGTTTTTTTAAAAAATACGACCTACAACAGTCTCTGCTACAGCATGGCTGACTCTGTAGAAACTTCTGTGAAACCATAATAATTATATCAATAATCGAGTTGTCGTTATGATAATATTTTCTTCCAATATCCGACTCCACTATCCATAAAAGTTATGTTAGAAAATTCATAATTATTGAGCGCATTGTAATTTTTAAAAAGAAATTCACTTCACACACAAAGATGTAGCCATTCAATCCATGAAAATAATGCAAGTCAGTATGCGTATGTTATGGCTAACTGTTTAAATGTCTATTCCTTCCACGTTTATCGGAAGAAATACTTTTTTTATACTAGTATTTTAGTTGAAAATAAGATCATAAATCATCTATACAAAACAAGCATCCCTTATGGATTTGAACGAAAATCATAGATTCGACTATTTTCATGAAAAATAAATCTAAGTACGGAATAATGCAGGAAGATTATCTATTTTCTTGGTTTAGAAAGTGATGTAGTTAAGATTTATAACTTAGGAATAAATAAATTATTATTAATCTTTTCGACCTATTTCTCTTGCATATTTAATTTCTTTGATAGTAAGAACTAATCTTTTTATTTTACAAAGTAAAAAAAAAAGCTAAAGATCGGCGTTGTCAGTCAGGTATAAGAACTGATTTAACACGATGGTTTTTGTACAAACGTTCACATACAATTGTATGCTTTTTAACCGATTGTGTCGGAAAAAATGACGATTTATAGATTAGATATTTAGACGAAGAGCTAACCTTCTCAATAAAGTATTGATTATTGCCCTGCTAGCTAGACAACACTTTTTATGTTAGTCAAAAAAAAAAATTTTTTTTTTCGGACGCTATTACAGATTTCATCGTTAACTAACAAACATTAAGACCAAAAAATTAGCGTGCAAGATGAAATGTATAGGTTCACTTCATTTCTACATTATTTTACAACTCTCAATCGCATTAAAAACAAGATCGAATAAAAAACAACTTATGACATATGGACGAAAAATGTTTTTCGGGCTATTTAGGTTAGCGACCGCATTACGTCTGAAATACTACATTTTTCGAGCTTATAACATAATTTACTATTTTAACGTTAAAATAGGGGAAATGATGTATCAAAATGGATACTTTTTTTTTTGTCGGTCACGAGATTATAGTTTCTTTTAAAATGAACTCTAATATTTACAACACAAAATATCCTTTAAACCACATTAGTTTAAAACTCGTCAGTCGCTTTCCCTCTATTGTGAGTTTGATTAAAGTATAGCGTAGTATATATTTAGATGAATTTCGCAAATGTTGAATACTTTCAAAACTGAAAAAGCCGCCCTTTGCAATAAATATCTCCGTAGAGTTAGCTACCCTGCAGATTAAGGGTATTTCAGCGGATAATCATATACAAATTCAAAGATTTTGTCTATTTTAATGGATTAACAAACAATATCTATAGGATGACTTTACTGATAAAAAAAAAATAACAAAATTCCATAAAGAGCAGCTGCATAGCCTTATCACATCAAACTATATTTTTATTTCGTTCTATTGTCAAAAGTCTGTGTTTAGGGGATTATCGTTCATTTTAAAATGAACTCTAATATGTACATCACCATAAACTACCTCTTAAGCCGCCGTAAAAATACACTTTTCGATTTACCTCTATATTGATTTTCTAATATTAAATATCTACAATAGTCGAAATTCGCTCGCTAATACCTATGTATGCAAGGTTTCTTCAAAAAATGACAATTTTATTGTTTAATGGCTTGAAAAAATGGAAAAAGGAGGTTTTTGCATCCATTTATTTCCAGATGAGTGTTAAAAATACTTATAAAACTCGGTATACCGAAGATCAACCATTAATGAGAGGGTTGAGTCCTGTTTGCCAAATCCTGATTTATAATTTGACGTTGGCAACGGTACAATTTTTTAACATTTATCATAAGAGGCGTATATTTTTGGGGCTTAGATCTACCAGTTTATCCACGCCCCATTTATTGTTAGTGCTTTAGTAATTTTACTTTCCAATTATTTTTTACCAAAACGCGTAGTTGAAACAGTGTCTATATCAGACGATATAATAAATTTTAAGGATTAATTTGCTTACAAATACACTTCAATTTATTTAGGCTAAAGCAGCCAGACATATACTGGAACTACGAAAACCCTATTACAATTTGGTTGCCCAGAGAAAATTTTGTAAAAAACATAGCTTTCTACACAAATGCTTGCACATTATGTACCTATCATTTTAAGATACCTGGCGACATCAATGTAAGCATTGACATAATGACGCAAGATATAGGTAGGTACTAGAATATTCAAGATTTCTATTAACGATACACTTCAGCATACATGCGAGATGTCATTAATGTCTACGGAAGGCAACAGACATACCAGCTATTTTTACATGGGATTCCATAGACTTGAACGCTTCTTGTTTAGAAATATTTGATGTCATCTTGAGGAGTTCCGTATTGAAGCATCAAACCTACCTGCCAAATAATTGACGAAATATGGGATATCATAAAATATGTCCCCCATCGAACTAAATGATCCTATAAACCAGCTTCACAGACCGTAATTTGTGATGCTAACACGATTAATACGCAATAGAACAAGATTAAGAAACAAAATTTAAAGTAGCTCTTTATCACACGAAAATAATTAAATAATTTACGGTTACAGAACAATAATTATTTTAAAAAGCTGTATAACTAAATATATTATGTTATTAGGAATATTCTGCCTAAAGTAACAGCTGATCTTAGTCGAAAATGAGATCGTATTATTGATTGTTGAATTCGTTAGGTATGAAATAAAATTAGAGATTTCGTCTATTTTTTTCACGATTAAAAAAGAATACCTCTATTTAGCTAAAAATGAAACGATTACAGTGGTAGATTAATTCACTTTACCAAGCATGTAAACTACTAATTTTGCAATAAATATCTTCTATATTTCTAGGTGGGTTTACTCGAAAATGTTGGGCTATTTTCATCAAAAATCCCGATACGAAATTGAAAAATTTGTCTATTTTTGTCGGTTTACAAAGTGATAGTGGAATATTGATTTGATCAAAGAACAATAATTATTTTAAAAATGTTGTATAATTAACTAAATGTCGGTGTTATCAGACAGGCAAGAAGTTATTTATCTGAATCTTATTTGTACCATTAGCGTTTATATACAAATGTTAGTGGTTTTCAAAAATTGATATCTCGGAAATTATTAGGTTTAGACTTATAATACGCTTATTAAAAAATAATGACTACTTTATGCAAAATTCAAAAATATTATAAGATGTAGGATATCCCAGTAACTTAACCAAAGATTTTCGGTCTTCGTAAAGCTTTATACGTTTCTTCAGCGTACCAAACATTCACTTTTTTAAATATTGACATCGGGTTAGGATTCTGAACATAGGATTAACATCACTCCAATAGTGAACATGTTGCGTTGTCACAGTTCCATTCGTCGAAAAGTAAACAAAACCGTTTGAGCTACGTGGGGAATAAATAAAGTTAGCTTGTTGAAAAATTTTAATATTTATTAAGGTAAAAGACTATAAATATATCGATACAACACTTTGGCATTTCTAATACTACAAACATGAATATCTAAAATGTGATATTTAAAACCATCAACTCTCTCTCCCTTCTCTAATTTTGGTACACCAATGCTGTCTTCTAAGTTTATAATATATGGCGTCCTGCAGTTTAATTCCAAAAATGTTTTAACTAAAAATTCCTCTTTAACACGTCCTTTAACGTAAATAATGTCTGCGTCTATCAGATTGTTGGATATGATATTATGTAGTTCCTTGTAATCGGTATCACCATAATTATAAAGGATACCATGATGATTTCCAAATAGATATTTGACTTGTTTCTTGCAAGCCTTACTTAAGGTGTCGAATGGTTTAACTGGTTTAAAAAAGTAACTTTTCATACTATTTCCATCATAAATAGCCAATTCTTTCGCGTAAAATTCAGGTATGTTAAATCCTTGAATATCGACTACAACGAACTTCATTGTCTGAAGACTCAAATCAAGCAAGTATATTTTCATATTTTTATCGCTCTTAAGTTCGATTTCAAAAGCACACCCCCACTTTTCGATAATTTCACAGTCTTAGCACATAGATCTTATATTTTTATTTACGATCAATTCATCTTTATTCGCCAATCGTCTCAAACGAGTCTGCTTTTGAAAGTAATATAGCCTTAGTATTCAGAAAATATTAATAATATCGGAGCTTAAAACATCCTTGACACTAAAAAATCATTGTGTTTCCTAACAAAACCCATCATCTTGTCTATTTAGCTTGCTTTCCTATTGTTTAGCAGGTTAAATAAAATTATTATTTCGCTCTTTTTGTCGGTACTGAATCGTTAGGGGAATACGTTTCTAGTTCTATAAGAGAGACAGTTAAAATTTATGTAAGCAATCAAAAATCCTACACTATGAGCTACTTAGTTAAAATTTCATATTTCCTTCCTGGATCAGGCAAAATTTGTGATGTGTCGGACAAAATTTATAAAAATACGAAAAAAAAAAAATGCTGGATGCATTTTTAGCGTGACTTTCTATTTAATACCATCTTATTTCAAGCTATAATTCGGTTGTCAAAATGAGAATAAAATAATTTTCCCATGGTTTATGTCATCTTAAAAAAGTCAAAAGGTTATATTCTGTAGAGGGTCAGATACATTCAAATTTAAATATTTTCTCCAAGAAGAATTTTAAGATAGTATTATAGTAAATAAAAATTCTATACCTCCAATATTTCTTGGAAACATATCGTGTTCTAGCGACATAACCCAAAAGTACCTCTATTCAGAAACGCATCATACTTTTCTTGTCAATAATTGTCTCATTGTCCCATCCATTACATTATTATAATCTTAAAGCACCTGTTACCAGCATTATCTGTTTTTATGGTTTTCATAAAACATAGCGATTACCGATGAAAATTAAACGAAAACTTAATAAATAACTTTTTTTTTTCAACTGAAATAGACTGATTTTCGATGGAAAAATGTTACTTATAACTAAAAATGAATATAAGACATATACGCAATGATATTTAGAATAAATCAATGTTTTCTAAAATTACTATGAAATATTCACAAAATCGTTTCCTTATAACCAAAGCAGCAAGGCTTGCAGATTTCGTATAGAGTTCAAACGCGATACTGAGATGATCTTTTTTTTTTTATATTTTTGTAGAATAATGCACCACTACGTTGTAAGTACTTGAGAGAGGACTTTCTTGAAAAATCCTCAAATTTCTCTGCAATTTTGTTCCTTCTAGAGTTAAATTCACACAGAAAACCCCGTATTCTTATCTTTCAGGTTGGTATATTAAAAAGGGCTTATTAGTATGGTTTAGAAAACAAGCAATATTAATTAACGGATGTTTTTTCGTCGTATGAAGAGTTGAAAATTTTTTTTTTTCCACTCCAATGGTTGCGATGCAGAGAGTCGGGTTTCATCATAATCTTTCAGGGTAGCTCAGGTTTGATTGCATGTAGAGAGTCGGGTTTCATCATAATCTGTCAGGGTAGCTCAGGTTTGATTACATGTACTAAGGTTAGTGCTCCTTGCAATCGGTTTCAGGTTTGACGCGCCCCCCTCAGGTTTGTTCAGGTTTCTCAAACGTTTGATAGACGCAGACATTATTTACGTTAAAGGACGTGTTAAAGAGGAATTTTTAGTTAAAACATTTTTGGAATTAAACTGCAGGACGCCATATATTATAAACTTAGAAGACAGCATTGGTGTACCAAAATTAGAGAAGGGAGAGAGAGTTGATGGTTTTAAATATCACATTTTAGATATTCATGTTTGTAGTATTAGAAATGCCAAAGTGTTGTATCGATATATTTATAGTCTTTTACCTTAATAAATATTAAAATTTTTCAACAAGCTAACTTTATTTATTCCCCACGTAGCTCAAACGGTTTTGTTTACTTTTCGACGAATGGAACTGTGACAACGCAACATGTTCACTATTGGAGTGATGTTAATCCTATGTTCAGAATCCTAACCCGATGTCAATATTTAAAAAAGTGAATGTTTGGTACGCTGAAGAAACGTATAAAGCTTTACGAAGACCGAAAATCTTTGGTTAAGTTACTGGGATATCCTACATCTTATAATATTTTTGAATTTTGCATAAAGTAGTCATTATTTTTTAATAAGCGTATTATAAGTCTAAACCTAATAATTTCCGAGATATCAATTTTTGAAAACCACTAACATTTGTATATAAACGCTAATGGTACAAATAAGATTCAGATAAATAACTTCTTGCCTGTCTGATAACACCGACATTTAGTTAATTATACAACATTTTTAAAATAATTATTGTTCTTTGATCAAATCAATATTCCACTATCACTTTGTAAACCGACAAAAATAGACAAATTTTTCAATTTCGTATCGGGATTTTTGATGAAAATAGCCCAACATTTTCGAGTAAACCCACCTAGAAATATAGAAGATATTTATTGCAAAATTAGTAGTTTACATGCTTGGTAAAGTGAATTAATCTACCACTGTAATCGTTTCATTTTTAGCTAAATAGAGGTATTCTTTTTTAATCGTGAAAAAAATAGACGAAATCTCTAATTTTATTTCATACCTAACGAATTCAACAATCAATAATACGATCTCATTTTCGACTAAGATCAGCTGTTACTTTAGGCAGAATATTCCTAATAACATAATATATTTAGTTATACAGCTTTTTAAAATAATTATTGTTCTGTAACCGTAAATTATTTAATTATTTTCGTGTGATAAAGAGCTACTTTAAATTTTGTTTCTTAATCTTGTTCTATTGCGTATTAATCGTGTTAGCATCACAAATTACGGTCTGTGAAGCTGGTTTATAGGATCATTTAGTTCGATGGGGGACATATTTTATGATATCCCATATTTCGTCAATTATTTGGCAGGTAGGTTTGATGCTTCAATACGGAACTCCTCAAGATGACATCAAATATTTCTAAACAAGAAGCGTTCAAGTCTATGGAATCCCATGTAAAAATAGCTGGTATGTCTGTTGCCTTCCGTAGACATTAATGACATCTCGCATGTATGCTGAAGTGTATCGTTAATAGAAATCTTGAATATTCTAGTACCTACCTATATCTTGCGTCATTATGTCAATGCTTACATTGATGTCGCCAGGTATCTTAAAATGATAGGTACATAATGTGCAAGCATTTGTGTAGAAAGATATGTTTTTTACAAAATTTTCTCTGGGCAACCAAATTGTAATAGGGTTTTCGTAGTTCCAGTATATGTCTGGCTGCTTTAGCCTAAATAAATTGAAGTGTATTTGTAAGCAAATTAATCCTTAAAATTTATTATATCGTCTGATATAGACACTGTTTCAACTACGCGTTTTGGTAAAAAATAATTGGAAAGTAAAATTACTAAAGCACTAACAATAAATGGGGCGTGGATAAACTGGTAGATCTAAGCCCCAAAAATATACGCCTCTTATGATAAATGTTAAAAAATTGTACCGTTGCCAACGTCAAATTATAAATCAGGATTTGGCAAACAGGACTCAACCCTCTCATTAATGGTTGATCTTCGGTATACCGAGTTTTATAAGTATTTTTAACACTCATCTGGAAATAAATGGATGCAAAAACCTCCTTTTTCCATTTTTTCAAGCCATTAAACAATAAAATTGTCATTTTTTGAAGAAACCTTGCATACATAGGTATTAGCGAGCGAATTTCGACTATTGTAGATATTTAATATTAGAAAATCAATATAGAGGTAAATCGAAAAGTGTATTTTTACGGCGGCTTAAGAGGTAGTTTATGGTGATGTACATATTAGAGTTCATTTTAAAATGAACGATAATCCCCTAAACACAGACTTTTGACAATAGAACGAAATAAAAATATAGTTTGATGTGATAAGGCTATGCAGCTGCTCTTTATGGAATTTTGTTATTTTTTTTTTATCAGTAAAGTCATCCTATAGATATTGTTTGTTAATCCATTAAAATAGACAAAATCTTTGAATTTGTATATGATTATCCGCTGAAATACCCTTAATCTGCAGGGTAGCTAACTCTACGGAGATATTTATTGCAAAGGGCGGCTTTTTCAGTTTTGAAAGTATTCAACATTTGCGAAATTCATCTAAATATATACTACGCTATACTTTAATCAAACTCACAATAGAGGGAAAGCGACTGACGAGTTTTAAACTAATGTGGTTTAAAGGATATTTTGTGTTGTAAATATTAGAGTTCATTTTAAAAGAAACTATAATCTCGTGACCGACAAAAAAAAAAGTATCCATTTTGATACATCATTTCCCCTATTTTAACGTTAAAATAGTAAATTATGTTATAAGCTCGAAAAATGTAGTATTTCAGACGTAATGCGGTCGCTAACCTAAATAGCCCGAAAAACATTTTTCGTCCATATGTCATAAGTTGTTTTTTATTCGATCTTGTTTTTAATGCGATTGAGAGTTGTAAAATAATGTAGAAATGAAGTGAACCTATACATTTCATCTTGCACGCTAATTTTTTGGTCTTAATGTTTGTTAGTTAACGATGAAATCTGTAATAGCGTCCGAAAAAAAAAATTTTTTTTTTTGACTAACATAAAAAGTGTTGTCTAGCTAGCAGGGCAATAATCAATACTTTATTGAGAAGGTTAGCTCTTCGTCTAAATATCTAATCTATAAATCGTCATTTTTTCCGACACAATCGGTTAAAAAGCATACAATTGTATGTGAACGTTTGTACAAAAACCATCGTGTTAAATCAGTTCTTATACCTGACTGACAACGCCGATCTTTAGCTTTTTTTTTTACTTTGTAAAATAAAAAGATTAGTTCTTACTATCAAAGAAATTAAATATGCAAGAGAAATAGGTCGAAAAGATTAATAATAATTTATTTATTCCTAAGTTATAAATCTTAACTACATCACTTTCTAAACCAAGAAAATAGATAATCTTCCTGCATTATTCCGTACTTAGATTTATTTTTCATGAAAATAGTCGAATCTATGATTTTCGTTCAAATCCATAAGGGATGCTTGTTTTGTATAGATGATTTATGATCTTATTTTCAACTAAAATACTAGTATAAAAAAAGTATTTCTTCCGATAAACGTGGAAGGAATAGACATTTAAACAGTTAGCCATAACATACGCATACTGACTTGCATTATTTTCATGGATTGAATGGCTACATCTTTGTGTGTGAAGTGAATTTCTTTTTAAAAATTACAATGCGCTCAATAATTATGAATTTTCTAACATAACTTTTATGGATAGTGGAGTCGGATATTGGAAGAAAATATTATCATAACGACAACTCGATTATTGATATAATAAATTTTAATATCTCCCTCCTATTAAACAATTTTGAGCTGAAATGCGAGTTATACCTGAACAATGCATCTAGGCATTTGATCTTTTGGTCACATCTTAGTTTAAGTATACAGGGCGGTACAGAAATTAATTTATGTCGGTAACCTACAAATATGCCAGAAAAATTATTTTTTTAAATGGAACACCCTGTATAATAATACGGATTTGAAAAGCCAATAAGACTAGCTTTCAGAGTATGTATACTTTGCCTAATGCCTAACTTCAAGTATTTGATTTATTAGCGTTTATTCATAAAACTTCATAAATCGACAAACTTTCAACGGTTTTAATAGTAGTGGGTTATGGAAACAAATTCTTTGTTACATAGTCACCATGGCAACTTGTTTTATAGAAATGTCATTCTTTTCATAATTGTTATTTGAGTACCTACGATGGCGGAAAATAATAATTACTCTATAAACTAAATTTATCTTGAAAACCTGCCTCTCTTGGGGATGGGGATTCTCATTCGCCCAAAAGTTGCGATTGCGACGATTGAAAATGCCCTCCCTCGAAAATTTGGATTCGTCAATCCATATAATTTTACTTAAGAAATTTGGATCTTCCTGGATATGCACTAGCATCATTTCGCAAAACTCGACTCTCTTTCGACTATCTTCAGGCTTAAGAGCTTGAACCCTGGTAAATTTATAATCATGCATTCCATGTTTCCTTATAATTCTTTCTACCGACGAATGTGCAATGTCTAAGTCTTCTTCGGCGCTGCGCACGGAAGCGTGAGGATATGCAAGCAAGTATGCCAGAACATTAATTTTAATCTCTTCATTAGAAGTCACGGGTCTGGGCAAGTTTCTTGGTGCTTTTAAATCTGATCCAAACTATCTAAAATTGTTCTGTAGCCGAATACATTTTTTGTTATTCATCTGCGGCAAATTCGGATACATTTCATTAAATTTTCTGCAGGTTCTGCTAATTATTTAATCACACTGTCCATGGAAAATAAATAAATTCAATAAAACTGTATTAGAGTAATTATTATTTTCCGCCATCGTAGGTACTTAAATCACAATTATGAAAAGAATGACATTTCTATAAAACAAGTTGCCATGGTGACTATGAAACCAAAAAATTTTGTTTCCATAGCCCACTACTATTAAAACCGTTGAAAGTTTGTCGATTTATGAAGTTTTATGAATAAACGCTAATAAATCGAAAACTTGAGGTTAGGTATTAGGCAAAGTATACATACTTTGAAAGCTAGTCTTATTGGCTTTTTAAATCCGTATTATTATATAGGGTATTCCATTTAAAAAAATAATTTTTCTGGCATTTTTGTAAGTTACCGACATAAATTAATTTCTGTACCGCCCTGTATACTTAAACTTAGATGTGACCAAAAGATCAAATGCCTAGATGCATTGTTCAGGTATGACCTGAATTTCAGATCAAAATTGTTTAATAGGAGAGAGGTATTAAAATTTATTGAAAGTCCTTTTTTCGTAAAAAGAAATTGAAATTAATTTATTCCCGAAAAACGGCTACAGATAGGTATAGGGAAATATTAAGAAAAGTTGCTCATAATTATATGCGGAATTTGACAATTGAAGAATATATAAGGTATTATATTTAAAATAGCGATGTTGCCACCGGTTTAGAGTAGAAGCGGCAACACCGCATGGTCAAAAATATTTTTAAACTGTAGATCATGATTGTTTATCCCGGTTGCCAAATTTTCAAAATCATCCGTTATTTAGTTCTCCATAAACGTCTAATACGCCATCCACCGTGGGGCACCCTGTACAGGGTTTTTGCATATATTTTGGAGCACCCCTAGAGCCTTTATTTTAAACGCTAGAAAGAACTTAGCGTAAATTACGAATATTGAATGATTTTTTCTGAATCGTCAATATTTGTCATCGGATAAAACAAATGAACATCGTAAATTTGTTTAAGACACCAAGTAGTTGTTTTTTTAAATGGAACACCTTGTATATTACTGAATATTTTATTAGGTCTTAAAATTACATTTTGAAAAATATATATGTTTACTATAATCGGTTCAGTGGTTTTTGAAATATTTAATTTAAAATTCGTCGAAACATAACGCATGGATCGATAAAAGTAAACGAAAGTTACCATTTTGAAGACAGATTTGCATCCCAAATGTTATTAACTGACAAGAAACTTATCTTTTAATTAATTTAAATATTTCAAAAACCACTGAACCGATTATAGTAAACATATATATTTTTCAAAATATAATTTTAAGACCTATTAAAATATTCAGTAATATACAGGGTGTTGCATTTAAAAAACAACTGCTTGGTGTCTTAAACAAATTTACGATGGTCATTTGTTTTATCCGATGACAAATCTTGACGATTCAGAAAAAATCATTCAATATTCGTAATTTAAAGTTCTTTCTAGCGTTGAAAATAGGGGCTCTAGGGGTGCTCCAAAATATACGGAAAAACCCTGTACATATGTTAGGAATTGAGGTGAAAAGTGTTTATCCCGAGACGGAATGAAACTTTCACAGAGATATTTTATAAACAACAATTTTTTTTTTCTATTAAAATAATTTGTGACGTTTTTTAAAAAAAATTTGATTTATGATGCCAGTATGTAGTTCTTTCAACTCAGTAAGTTACAAATTAGCAGGTCGATAAACAAAAAGATGGTTTATGTACACCGTTCACAAATACACAAAGAAATTTTTAGTAGAAACAAGGCTTTGTTTAGGTAAAAAACAATGCGATAAAAAAATGTATTTCTTTTTTCGCATTGTTTTAGTGAAGAATAATTTGTGGCATTTATTTACTTCTACTTCATTTAGAAATTTAAAATATGACGATCCACAGGTACTACTGCAAACCAAATAAATAAATGATACCAAAAAACTAAACGTTTTTAAAATTTTATTGGTGACTCCCGCGGGAGAAAAGTAAGTCAGAAATGTCATCATATATACATTGCTATAAGTAAAATATTATTTGTTTCTATTAATAATGTTTGATTTGTTTACCTCGGGCGTCCTCTATCTTAGGTTTTACATGTTGTAAAATGCGATCAGTTGCATTTCTTTAGTAAATTAATTTGGTAAAATATACAATTTCAATTATACTGTCATTTTTAGATTGTAGCGCTGGTGATTGGGACACTACATCTAGTTCAAACCAGAAAATTAGTTCGTAACTCTGGCAGGCATCAGAATACAGTTAGAACTTAAGAAATAACCAAAACATATAAAAATATTAAACTGTACTTTTTAAAAATCGATTTAAATTGTTGTTCATCTTTCTGTAATATTTTCAGCCCCCCTCCCTTCAACCCCTTAACCTCTAACTACCCCAACGTTTGTTTTAAATAACAACCTAGGTCATACGGTGGCTTCATGAAAAGGTCTTCAAAAACTAAATCCCATGATATCAAAAGGGTAGGGGTTTACTTATTTCGCCCCTGTAAACAAACATATCCAGCGATTTGGAGAAATCTCGTTAGGAAAATAACTGCTAATGCAGGTTTTGTTTTTAAATATTTATTTGCCAAGGTTTACAAACAAATGGAATAAAAATAAAGAAAATAACATAACATTCTATACAAATAAATATTAATCAAGGCTTCTTCGTTTTCGTTCTTTACAATACTACAAAAAAAGATAAAACTTGACAGCAAACAACTAGACATGTTATAATATAGGTGTCTCTAAGTTCAAAGCCCACCCCTCAAGTAAGATAAAAGTCCAATCAGAGATCAAACAATAAATTTCAAAAAAAAGAAAAAACAAATTCATTCAACTCTCTGTGTTTCCCAGAATAAACCATGATTACTATTTCTTAATAGTTTCCCTCCCATATTACACTATTTACAAAGTAAGAGAAAAAAAAAGAAATGCAAAAAAAAAGCGAAGGGAAAATGAAATACAATGTATGTTACAATATATTAATTGGAGTTTGAATAATCCAATTATTTAAGATTATCTTAAATTTTCTTTTAAAAATCTGTTTTTTTATTTCATGTGGCAACACGTTGTGCACCCTATATCCAACACGGACAAATGAACGACCACCTATTGTTTTTTGTGTTCTAGGCATTTCTAAGTTGTCACCAATTTTATATCTGGTTTCATGTTGATGCGTGAGTCCTGATGTTGAAGTTATTGTTTTTGTTTTAACCAGAAACAAAATACTGGTTTTATAAAATAACTGCCTAATGCTCAAAAGTCGTGTATCTCGATACAACCTGTCTGTACTGGTATTAAATCAAATAAGAGGAAATCTAAGTAACGATGAGCAGTAAGACTTTCGTCAAAGAGATATGGTCCTCTAATTCTGTTATTCATTATTCCAGCCCACACATTGACTTTTTAAGGATGCTGTGTATGTCCTTCACGTATCCACTGTGGATTTTGATCAGACCAGAATCGATAATTATGTCTACTGATCATTCCATTTAAACAAAATGTAGCCTCATTAGAGAATATAATATTTTGGAAAAAATTTCGTTTTCTAAGCATCTTGCCACTATTTCCTCACAGGATTATAACCTCCTATCTTAATCGTCCTCGAGAAGTCCTTGTACAACATGCATAGGTGATACTTGTGGCTTTTTAAAAATCTCTGTACGGAAGCTCTAGTAATATTGTTGCCACTCGGGCACTTCAAGGAGTTAATTAGGAACTGAACCGGGTTTTCAGGTGGTCTCGTGATCATGGTCTGCTTCTTAATGCTAAGAAAAGCAGTTACATGCTAATAGGTTCTTGCACTCTCAGAAGTAGGTTCCAACTCATTAACTTTTTCATTTTTACATATTAATGGAGCCCTGCTGTCACTCACAGAGCAGGCAAGAAACCTGGAGTTGACATTCGATAGGCATATGAATTTCGAGAATCACACAATTATTAAGTTATCGTCGGTATATATCATACTTAAAAGCTTAAACCCATTTAAATATATACTACCTATCAATCTGAAACGTAGCGTAGTATATTTTACCTATTTAACTATTGAATTTTGGAATAAGATTCAGCTGGCCCAGAACGCATGTATCCGATTCGTTTACGGTATCAACAAATTTGAACATATTACACCCGTGTACTCAAACAGCAAACCATAAATATAGCTAACGCGTTCTGATACATTTGGGGGTGTTCAGTTATAAAGCATATAAATCCACCTGCGGGATGGTGTCTAGACAGGACCTGCACAATCGAAATCTCAGAAAAGTGACCCGATTCAATATTCCTCCTCACCGAACCTCGATGTTCACGAGTTTATTGGCATTTCTGGCCGTTGATTTCACAAAATCCTTTTACGAAGTGGTCATTTCAGAATGTGTGCATATGGTTTTCCTCACCTATAGTTATAATATTTTAAGGGAGTGAAACTAGTTATATTTCTCTATTCTTTGTGAGCTGTCATTTGCCCACTGCCAATATTGACACCAATAATGATATTTTTTGTCCTTCTCAGTTCTGTGTCTTTGTGCGCTATACCCAATTGGGTTTTTATTGTTATTGTTAGTATTTTAGAATGGGACGACTTTCCTACTAATTCCACTAAATTAATTTTATGACAAATGTTTGTATGTTAGTCCTTTTAGAATCAATGTTAAATTAGATATGGTACGTACGGGTAACGGCCACAAAAAAGATAATTTTTATTTATTTACTAAAGGCTTAAAAAAAAACATGTTTTACAATTTAGATTAGGAATCCTTCTTTAAATGTAATGGTTAAATGTAATTAATGTATTTGAGTTGGTTTTACAGTAACGAAATGAGTAAACCCCTAATCATGTGACGTAGGTTGCCATTAAAAGGAGAAGTTAGGGTAGTTAGAGGTGAAGGTGTTTTAGCGTTTTTCTTAAATTTCTAAGGTATAATATAATTTTAAAAACTTTTTATTCAATTGTAAAGTAAGAGTTTTCCATGGAATTATTTGTATTAAATAAACCTATTTCTGTTGAGCTTAATAATTGTATTCGACTGTCAATATTTTGTCACTTTTGAGGATTTTTGGTATTGCCAATATTATAGAATAAAGCGAAATATAATTAATCTTTAATATATAATTACTATATTTATAATATGCTGGGAATTTGAATTATTATTTTCTATAAATAGAACTTATACTAATTGACCAAACAAAGAAGTTTTATTAATTATACTAATATATATATAGGCGTATGTGGTGAATGCATTTTAATTTAGCTGAGGTTACTGTTATTAAAAATATATATATTGCGTTTTTTAAAATTCTACCACTTCAGTTGTAGTGTTGTATCCTGAAAATGTCGATTCAACAATATCGTGTTACTTATGGTACGTATTTATGTTACGGGTGGAGTCCCCAGGGTGCAACTTTGCAGCAGTGCCTTGGCATTAGTTTTCTCCCTATACTGCGTATGGCCCTCTTTATACCATTGTGGATTTTCATTTGACCAATAACGAAAATTTTGCTTATTTACTTTCCCATTAAGACAAAATGTGGCTTCGTCAGAGAAAATCACGTTTTTTACAAAATTATTATTATTTTGGCAGATATCCATCATTACCTCACAAAACTGATTCGGATCATCGTCATATAGCTCTTGAACAATTTTTATTTTATAAGGACGCCTCTTTTCTTTTCTTAAGAACTTCACAATAGCTGAATGATCCACATCAATGTTGTCTTGGCTTGAAAGACATCTAGTATTTGAATGAGGATTTTCTTCCAGCGACATTAAAATATCAATTTTATTGTCTTCAGGGATGCCTGGTCGTAGTGGTCGTCCTGAACGCGGCTTGTCTCTGACATGTCCGAAACTATTAAATTTATTTATTAATTTACTTACAGTGGCCTGACTGATTGGCTGTCTCTCCGGGTATTTATTATTGAACATCTCACACACTTCTTTTTGCGTTCGAGTTTCATCTCCACAACCAGCCATAATGAGGATCTCGATTCTTTGCGTTTCTGTTAAGAACATTATGATAAAATAATACAAAATAATCAAATAATCCCAAGGCGTTTGTCAAAAAAGTGAATTAGAATGACATCAAATAACATCACTATGAACACCAGATATTGGTAACCATGCTAACGTCCAAAGAGAGTTTGTGGATAGATTGGGTCATTGTAGAGCTGTGAATGGATACCACTTCCAACATTTATTAAAATAGACAGGCATATTCCTTTCTTGTAAATAATGTTCATTAAATAAAATAATATGTTTAAAATTTAAAAAAGTGTCATTTCGTTTATAAAAACAAACTTGAAATTGATACTGATTTTTTGAGACACCCTATACGAATGAAAATAAAGTTGGGAATAATAGAATTATCTGTGAACAGGTTAACTTAAAAAAACAATACGCTTAAACAATTCAATTTATATTTTTATTTTCATTGAAGATGTCTAATTTTCAATTGTAAATAATTCGTAAACAGTTAAAGATAGGTATAGGACATCATAAACGAAATCTGCTTAGAATCTTGCGTATAATCAAAAAATGAAGTAACATACAGGGTATTCCATTTACAAAAAGTGACATTGACGTGATAATTCATTTATGTAACACCCTGTATATTCTAATATTATTAATAAATTATTATGGTTTCACAGAAGTTTCTACAGAGTCAGCCATGCTGTAGCAGAGACTGTTGTAGGTCGTATTTTTTAAAAAAACCTAACAATACCTTTACTTTATATTGATAGACATATTCTATTAGAACATTTTTCTAAAATTTAGAGCCTTTGGAAATGTGATAATGCTATGAGCATCAAATATATTCAAAATATCAAAAATCCTTTGGTAGTTAGTTATTGCGGTATATTTTAATAGAGGCATAATTTATACTGTACTCCTAAATTTACGGCATATCACTTTGTTTATGTTATTATATTCACAGAGACTATTAATCTAACCAACTTTTATTTACGAAAAATTAAAAACTGAAATACTCTATTTTATTGCCGATTGTTCGCAAAGACACTTGGAGTTGTTTTTTTCTTTTATTTTTTCTTTTCTGTTTTCTTTTTCGGTTCTTAAGAAATGCTACAGAATCTGTACAAAACAAGTCACGAATTAACTAAATAGCCACCATTTCACTAAATACTTAACACTCAGTATACAATTTTCAGAAATGTCATGATTAAGAACGGTTCTAGTCATTTTATACAAGATTTCACATGATTTAACAAATTTAAAACATTTTTTTTAATTTTTACTAAATTCTAAACACTCAGTATACACTTTTAAGAAAATAGGACGATTTGCGACTGTTTTAGTCATTTTTTACAAAGTTTCACAGGGCTTAATAACGTTAAAACATTTTTTTTTAATTTTTTACTAAATTCTAAACACTCAGTATACAATTTTCAGAAATGCCATGATTAAGAACGGTTCTGGTCATTTTATACAAGATTTCACATGATTTAACAAATTTAAAACATTTTTTTTAATTTTTACTAAATTCTAAACACTCAGTATACACTTTTAAGAAAATAGGACGATTTGCGACTGTTTTAGTCATTTTTTACAAAGTTTCACAGGGCTTAATAACGTTAAAACATTTTTTTTAATTTTTTACTAAATTCTAAACACTCAGTATACAATTTTCAGAAATGCCATGATTAAGAACGGTTCTAGTCATTTTATACAAGATTTCGCATGATTTAACAAATTTAAAACATTTTTTTTAATTTTTACTAAATTCTAAACACTCAGTATACACTTTTAAGAAAATAGGACGATTTGCGACTGTTTTAGTCATTTTTTACAAAGTTTCACAGGGCTTAATAACGTTAAAACATTTTTTTTAATTTTTTACTAAATTCTAAACACTCAGTATACAATTTTCAGAAATGACATGATTAAGAACGGTTCTAGTCATTTTATACAAGATTTCACATGATTTAACAAATTTAAAACATTTTTTTAATTTTTACTAAATTCTAAACACTCAGTATATCATTTTCAGAAAATAATACAATTCTGTACAGTTTTACAAATTTTCACAGGTCTTAATAACATTAAAACATTTTTTTAATTTTTTACTAAATTCTAATCACTCAGTATACAAGTTTCAGAAATGACACGATTCAGTACAGTTTTTACAGATATTTACAAAGTCTTAATAACATTAAAATATTTTTTTTCTAATTATAATTGCTATTTTCATCTTTTTTATTCCTTAATTATCTAACATAATGTATACAATTTCAAGAAATAGTAGATTTTTAATCCATGTACAAAATTCAAGAATCTAAAAATACAATTAAATGTAGGCTTTTTTAATTGGCATCTCAGGCAAATTATTTCCCCCAAAATTATCTAAAAAAGATATACCAAAAACATTCTAAAGCGGTTTTTTACCTCTATAAGCATGCAGGCCGATCCGACCCTTGTCGGTTTTATTACCCGCATAAATTAACACAGTAGAGGAATATGGACAGAGTTCTGGGGCAGCGGCGTTTCACTAAAGCTTTGGTTTCCTACAAAGCGGTACCGCAAAAGAGTGGCCGTAATTTGACGGCGAGCTTTGCCGCGACAAAGCGTGTATGTACTTGCAAATCGGAGTGTGTTCCTCCAGAGCGTTCGGCGCAAAAAATACGGCACCGTATTTTCTGAAGCGGACGCTCTGTACGTTGGGATAGTGCAAGCACGATTTTTGACGATGCGCCAGTGTAGTGATTGTATGTTTTAATTATAATATTTGGAAATTAATTGGTCTAGCGAACAAGATAAAATTTTAATCGAGTTTTTTTTACTATATCGCTTTAACAGCGGCGTTTGCACTAAGGTTAAATCATAAAAGGTCGGGTTTTATCTCGGGTCAGTTCATAAATATTCAGGTTCAAGTTAGGGTTAGATGAGAAGCCGCCTCATGAAAGCATCCGGGTTAGGTCGTAAAAAGTCGGGTTTTATCTCAGGTCAGATCATAAATATTCAGGTTCAAATTAGGGTTAGATGAGAAGCCGCCTCACGAAAGCATCCGGGTTAGGTCGTAAAAAGTCGGGTTTTATCTCGGGTCAGTTCATAAATATTAAGGATCAAGTTAGGGTTAGATGAGAAGCCGCCTCATGAAAGCATCCGGGTTAGGTCGTAAAAAGTCGGGTTTAATTTCGGGTTATTTTGTAAACAGCACCACCGAACCACCCGGGTTAGGTCATAAAACGCACCACCGAACCACCCGGGTTAGATCATAAAACGCACCACCGAACCACCCGGGTTAGATCATAAAACGCACCACCGAACCACCCGGGTTAGTTGCACCACCAGCACCACCAGCACCACCTGAGTCAGCTCTCTTAGTTTTCCTCTACTGGAGGAAGCCTTAACACGGTATGACCAATTTCTACCGCCAAAGTATCACAATAATATTGCTTCTTTATTGAAAATTATTTTAAAATTGCGAACAATTGCTTTTTGTGTAATTTTAATTTCCATCCTGTCTATATCCATGGACTGCAATTTTTTAACCAGGCCGATTCCATAATTACTTCGTCGTTTGTTGATTTTTTTTTAATTTTAAAACCATTTCTTAAAATATATTTCCTTAGAGTCTCACGACAACACTCTATTCCTGTATCATCTTCTTTTAAATTTTGCAATGAAATCATTTGTACATGGCATATATTTTTCTACGAATTATATCAACATCCGTCGCGTCCAGTTTCTTAAAAGTAAAAGAGTCTTTCCTCTTTCTTCTTTCTACTATAGGTTTATTTACAACTAACCACACTGTGCTTACTGGCCTGCGTGTCAAAGCTGCCGCTTCCTTCACTGCACCAAATTTTAAAAAACCACGTTCAAGAAGGGTGATGTAAACGTCGAAGATTACTTTTTTTTTGTCAACTGATAAACTATCGCGCTTTAACTGGTTTTTATTACGACCCGTAGATCCACTTGGCGTACTGGATTCTTCTCACGGACGAAACATTCTTAGATATCACGTTTAACTGGCAACAAATAACTTCTTGTCTAAACCAATACAAACATCTAGCTGAATTTTAAAACCAAACATCAGCATATTTAAATAACTAAAATAAACCTATTTTATTTTATCCCAATTATTTTGAGAGGATTACTGAAAAAACATAACAATATAATATTGAAGCAAAAGAACCAACACAAAGTCCCGGTCTCAATAAATTTAATATTTAAAACAACACACAGATAACATTATTCAGTACGATTCAAATTCTCCCTTTTCTCATAAGTTTGCCACCTTCAATTCTCTTTTCTACCGACTTTTCAAGCTACCTTTGTCTAGAGATGCGTTCACTAAGGAATTTAATATAATAAAACTGATTGCCAGAAATAATGGATACCCTTTGAGATTAATCAATAAATTTTATTATAAGTTTGTAAACAAATATAAGCTAACCTATAACATCATACATGCTAATACACAGGAAAACAAAAATTATAGAGCTCTTACTTATTTCGGCAACATTTCCTCACAACTAGCAACATTTTTTTAACCTCACAACATCGCAGTAGCATTCAGGACCAGTGACACTCTTAAGCGACATTTAATCAGCACTAAAGGTAAAGTGGACCCTCTTTCGAGATCAGGAGTTTATTCGCTACATTGTGGGGATTGTCCGGCGGTGTATGTTGGACAATCGGGCAGGAGAATCGCCAGCAGAGTTCATGAACATCTTAGCTTATTTAATAAATACCAGAACACGGATATAACCAACACTAAGTCTGCTTTTGCGAACCATCTACTTGAATCAAAACACCAGTTCTCGCCATCTGAAAATGTTAATGTTTTGCATGAATGTCATAAGAGTAAAAAACTAGATATATTAGAAAAACTTGAAATAACGAAAGCTAAAAAAAGCCCTATCCTTACCTGCGTTAATGAGGTCTTTAATTTCGAGCCCTATTTTATTTTCAACAACTTAAATTAGTAACAACAGACTGCTAGTGACCAACATTTAACCTATAAATTTTCCCCGGTCCGCCAAATTCTTTTGATTGACAACATTGATGTTTTAGGTGCCGGTACTTTGGTACGCTCGTACTTTGAGTCGATGGCTGTTACATTTTGGGCTGAGTTTGCACTCTAGGTGACTGCATCTTTCCCCCGTTTAATATGCCTTGGACTTGTTTGACAAACCTTATACTTTTAGTTTTTAGTTATACCGTTTTTGTTTATATACAATTCTTAGTTTAAGTTCTGACTGTCATGTAGTGATGTAATTGTAACGTTTATCTATTTTTTTGTTTTATATTTTGACATTTTTATTCTTTTTAAATTTTTTAAATGTTTTTTTGGTGTATCAGGTGGGTTTACTGGGAGATTTGTTTACTTTTATGCGTGATTATTCACTTCTTTTTAGGTCTGATGATGCATTAAAGGGTCAACATGTAACCGATTAGTTGTTTTAAATATTAAATTTATTGAGACCGGGACTTTGTGTTGGATCTTTTGCTTCAATATTATATTCAGGTCTCTTAGAGAAATATGGACACTTTTCTTGATAACAATATAATAGTTTTTAAATAGATCCGTACCTGGAGTCCCCAGATCAGGTGGCCGAATTTTACACCTTACACAATAGGTTATTATGACGGTAAGGGATTAGCATTTATAATGAGTTTGTAAGACAGATAGACGGACTATAATCGCAAATGATCATGTATTCTATAGAATTAGGTATAAAAAAATTGTTTGACAACAGATGACATTATACTTTGTCATTGTATCGTCATATTTTAGCCATAAGAATTTGTGCTAGTATTTTGTTCAGACCTTTTAGGGACAATGTATAGGTACTTATTTTTTATCCGAGTGTTGCAGTAATCTTGTTGGTCAACTTACAGTAAAATTGACAGAAATAAAGCAATAAAGCTTTTCCATCAGATATGAAAATTTACCCTATTTTCTTATATGTCTATAAAGTGGCTCTGCATATTCGGATTTATATGGATAAGATTTAGATAACTGAGGAAAGTATTTTCTCCCCGCTTAGTTTATCCCGTCAAAAACAAAATGGAATACTTAATATATTCACTGTCAGGCACATTCTTACATGGCATAATTTCTACTGGTTATGCCGAAAGCTTAACCACTCCTTTTTTAATTTATCTGTTTTTAGAACCAGCACCTGTATTGTCCATTTCCAATTTATCCCTAGTGTCTCATTACAGAACTCCTTAGCTTAATATTTTGTTATAAATTTTGCCTCGTAAAGTGGTTAGGTTGACACAACACCACAAGAATAAATATAATAACCAGAAGGATTTTTCTGAATACCGTATCGCTGACAGTCGTTGATCTTGAAGCGCATTTACCTCGAAATTCTCGCCGGAAAGTATCGGAGTTGTGGCAATACGTGCGAATAAGGTAAAGTTCTTTTCACGAAAAATGGTTCTGATTTAATGACTGCAATAAAATGGGTGACAGGTGCGGTCGTAAATTCTCAGAATTGATTTTCGGGGCCGGATTATCATGAGTTCTAGGTAAGGTTAAATTAATATAAGATAATTTTAAATGTTTAGCAGCAGGTATTTTGAGAGATTGAAAGTCAGTCTTTACTTCTCACGGGAAGCGTTCAGTTGTATTGCAATATCATTTTATGGACAATGCGAGCTATTACAGTTGGCAATTATATAAGGTTTCAGGTTTACATAATACGAAATTGGAGATTCAAAGGTACATGGCGGCGAACGATATATATTTTGAAGAGTGTAAAAAAAAAGTGATCTTTTAGAAGTTTCAAAGGCATTCTGTATAAAAAAGAAGTTTATTTGTGACGCATTGGCAGAGAAAATGGGACATACTGTGCTACGGCTCACACCTTCTTATTGTATTTTTAATGCCATAGAGCACATGTCGCACCAATTATCAATTGTTTGGTCAGGAAATACTTCTCCGACTCTAAGTCATAGTGTTGTAGATTTAATGAAACAAAATGTGTTAATAATATTCCCCCAGGTAGTTGGAAAAATTCAATCAATCATGTAATTACTGTAGAAAATTCTTATGTTACTCTGCATGATACAATTAAGCCGATTATGATTAATTTAAATGAGTATAGCTAGCGAAACAGAACTAGATATACAGGGTCGTTGGTATGTTTGGAAACGGTCGAATATTTCTTAAAGGAAAACAGTTAGCAAAAAATATTTAAGACAAAAGTTTCAGGGTTTCTAAAGGTCTATTAGAATTAAAAAGAAAATAAGTATACAGGATGAGCCAGGAAACCGTAGAGAAACAAAGTTACTTTTTTTTTTAAACGGAACACCCTATATCAGAATATTTTTGGATTTAGCATAAAATATCAATTATTTTTCAGTAAGTGCATTATAGGTCTAAACCTAATATTTTCCGAGATATCGACTTTTGAAAAATTACATTTTTGAACTTTGACAGCTTCTAGCTTTTTAACGGCATGTCTTAGAGCAAAACGGCTTACATGTCCCTATCTTAGTTTCTTATTATCTTCCTAAAAGTGTCAACTTGCGGTTAATACGGATGTAACTCAAAAGCCGGAAATACAGTACTTCCGATTTAACCGAATGTTGATGTTTTTGGGAAGATAATAAAAAAGTAAGATAGGGACATGTAAGCCGTTTCACTCTAAGACGTACCGTTAGAAAGCTAGAAGCTGTCAAAGTTCAAAAATGTAATTTTTCAAAAGTCGATATCTCGGAAACTATTAGGTTTAGGCTTATAATGCACTTATTAAAAAATAATTGTTATTTTATGTAAAATCAAAAAATATTCTAAGATATAGAGTGTTCCATTTAAAAGAAAGTAACTTTGCTTCTCTACGGCTTTCTGACTCACCCTGTATACTTATTTATTTGAAATTCTAATAGAGGTTAAAAACCCTAAAACTTTTGCCTAACATGTTTTTTGCTAACTCTTATACTTTAAGAAATAATCGACCGTTTCCATATATACCAACGACCCTGTATAGTAACATTATACATGTAAATAAATATAAGTAGAATTTAAAAATGTATAACATTAAGTTTTTTTTTTATTTCATTAAGTTAATATAAACACATCATACGAGTATAATTACTTAATTTCCTTAGTCCGACCTTATACTTTAGCTTTATACTATACATATTTATTATCCACATAATAGGATTGACCCTTCAGCTTTATTGCTGCATTATAATTCTTTGCGAATTTACGCTTTCTGTTATTTCTGCTATGTGGTTTCCTAATATGCTCTTTTGTTTTAGAGGGGATTTAACAAGCGCCATCAGCTTTGCCGCAGGAAAAGCTAAAAACCTCTTAGGTGGTGGTGAAGCTAGCTCTGTCCATATGACATGATGCCATGAAAACAAAAGCAAAAAAGGTAAAGGTGTAGCAGTGTAGCTGTATAATAGCGAATTCCATTGGTAAAAGAAGTGCGGCACCGGTATGTCAGTAAAACTGCACCAGTGCACAAAAAGTGTTGCACTATTTGAGTAGCAATGGTTTTCAGATTATACCTTGAGTGCATTTTTCCAACAAAGTTGATGATAATACTCCTCAATCCTCAACGATTTTACTTACCACTGAACAACATTTAAGACAAAATAGAATTTTAAAGATCGAAAAAATCAAAACACTGTATTTTTTGACATTTTCATATAGTTTCGGTGCAGCACGGTCTCCAAGAGCACGTGCGGAACTGATTGCACTCGGTGCAACATTTGTTGCACCGGTTTCCCAATGGTTTACAAATACTTGCACTGAAAAGTCCAATGGTTTTCAAATTTTGCACTCGTTTCGCACTTTTTTTACCAATGGAATTCGCTATAAGTTAAACCAAGTTAAAATATTGAAAACCAGATAAAAGTTTTTTAGTTTGTTGGCCGGTGGTTGGCTCGTAATCCAGTCAGACCTGGTTGGTCAATTGGTAGTTAGCCCTCAAGGAATAGAAGGACTCCAACAACAAGTTTAAAAAAGTACTTGGAAAACTGAAAGTCTTCAGAGGTACAGTAAGAATGAGAAAGTAACTAGCAAGTGTCATATGGCATCAAACCACCTTAAATGTGTTTAAATAGGTTATGCAATTCAATAGAAAAACGATGGTATATGTATAAGAAAATGGTATGCTAGGCATAATTCACGAATTAAACTGCCATGTAACACTGGACTTTAAGTAGAAGCGTGTGCTAAATAAAAACAAAATAAATGTAGCAAAATGGTCACAGCTAAAAGTGGAAACCCCTTAGTACTTAATGAAAGCTAAAGAAATGCCGTTCTTATAATGTTATAGCTAATCAATTATTCATCAAATCTCAAATCAAATTAATAGTAAACAGCAAATAGCAAACGAAAATAAGAAATTTTCTATTAAGAACTGCTCTTTTGTCTCGTGGTCAGTCAAGACAGATGAACTAAGGCAAGGTATTAAAATGTAGCTAATGAAATTTTTGAGTTCTCGGGATTAAGTTAGGTAGTGAAAAAAAACACGTAAATCTATTTGAGAACAGTAACGTTAAAGGGTTCGCTTATGGGTATTGCAATGCAACAATGTATATATGAAATATTGAAATAATAGAAAGAAACTTACCTGTGTCGTTCAACGGCTCTAATAAAAGTAGCTGGGTACCGAAAACATTTCTGGCCTCTCGGTCTTGGCGACCTTGACGTGACTTTGACTAAAATAAATCGACAAGATACTTCAGAAGATAGTTGACAGGATAATAACGAAACCATGTGCAAGGCATCCAACAGCGGAAACAAAACACACACACCAAAATCTACCTAGGTAAATTTTCTGTCGTACACAGACCAGCAAAGCAAATTTACCAAAAATATCCACTGTGCAGCAAAGCTAAGGTAAGGGCGACAGAAAGTATAGCCTTAACATCCCAAATCAATTTAATCAAAGAATCTTGAATCAAAAGCCCTCTTGCTTTTTTCGCTGCTAGGAATCAAGTAAAGACGTGTGTGAAGTCATCTGTCAAGAATGTCAAAAATCATGTGAGAATTAACGAGACCCCAAAAAGAAGATCAAACAATTTGTCATCGATAACTACTAGTAATACGGTCCCTTGGGCAGAGGTACCGCGCAATATATTCGCCACCAAGGAAAAAAAGAGTGAGACCATAGACATATAATAAAAGAGAGACAAAATTGTTTACCTTTTAACCCGATCACACACCGTTTTGATCAGAAATCAATGTTGGCGAACTTCTGCGGATTGCCCTAGATCTACCACCTATGTTTGAAAACGAAAGGCATTATTACTTATATTAAATGCATCTTTTTTGTGTGCGTAATTAAGAATATTATACTAAATTATTTTCGTGTTTTTTTCTAAATTAAGATACGTAATTTCTGCTTTTAAAATTATTTACTGTTTCCTAATTACACTAAGCAATGAGTACAAGGGAAATACCTGTGGCAACGCTGTACGGACGTATTTAACACCTGGGACGTGAAATCTTATATGATTCATTCATTTTATTCCTTTTACGTGGAAAGTTAGTATTCCAGTGTTGTTGTGCTGTGTTTGTGAGCTTTTGCGATTTTGTACTGATTTTCAGTGTTTTTTTGGTAAAAGAATTATTATGAGTCTTATTAGCAATCTAAAATGGTTCGCCAGTGCGTAGTTTGTAAAAAAAGTGACTATTCTAACCCCGGATTATTATTTCGGCGGTAAATAAGGTTATGTTTTTTTTTTAGCTTAAGCAGTGGGGGTTAATTATTGTATATTATTTATTAAGTTATTGCAAGCAACAGTAACATATATCTAGACTTCTTTAAAAAAAATACCTCCATGGTGGATAAAAAAATAATAAAAAAATTATTGTAAAATTCCAAACTTTATTTGATTTCATTTGAAGCTGGATTTCGCATTTTTAGGCTAAATAGGTAATTTTGTTAACAGTTTTATAGATTGTTTAGTCCAGGATAAGGGACAAGGAACGCACTTGATATTATTGAGAAGGTATAATATGACAAGTTGAGTGGAACGGAGCCGGTAAGTGAAATAAAGAAGAAGGTGAGGGGATTCACTGAAAAGTATTGAACAAAGTACGACCGGCTTCGGATCGCTAGTTATCTGTTTCTTTTTTTTTATTTTTTTTTAATTATTTTACCTTGTGCTAAGTAGTTGGATTATTTTATTATGAATTGATATCATATTGTCAAGCGTATTGTTTGTTGTTTGAACTTGAATAATTTTCATATAATTAATTAATTGCAGTGTTTAAGTATTCGTTTTCTGTTGTTAAACACAACAACAATGGCTGAACAACAGACCTCCTGTTCTCTATTTCCGACATATACTTAAGAAAGATTTAGGCTGTAAGAAAAGAAATAAAAGCAGCTCGGCTTGTATTAAAGCTTATTTTGATGTTCTCCTGCCCTGCCCTTTGCTTAAGAATAAATCTAATATAAATTGAAAATACTTTATTTCTTATAATCCCTAAAAAAACCGCACGTCCCTGGCCAGGATAATAGGCGAAGGAGCCCGGCAGATTACAGCGTTGCAATTTCTTAAAGCCATCTTTTCCCAACTTATTTAAGCTATGAAGTTATGTATGATTGTAAACAAATCGTGCTTTATAAATGGGATGTTCTGTCTCCTCTTTTTTATATGTCCATGAGTGAGATTGTATATGTGGGTTGCATACCAGTAGTGCTATCTTCTGGATGATAAAATAGAACATATAATAATATAATAGTGATCGGCCGATACGAACTTTTTTTGCCGATACCGATAATCGGCCGATACCGATATTTTAGTTGCCGATACCGATATAATATCGGTATCGGCACCACATTTTTAAAAGATCTGTTACTATTCAACATATGTGGATTAAGTAAAAATTATCAATAGTGGCAACATTGTAAAGCATCTTTAAGTCACATACCAACAATAACGTGGACGTAACGTGTACAAATTTCGGTAATTCCCCGACCGCCCGATTCCAAATACCAGTGGTAATTATTCGTTTTACGGAATGTATAGTGCTCCCGCGTTGCTGCAATCGTAGTTTAGTTCTTGGATCAAATTAGTACATTGTATATTGCTGCTTCGGATATCGATCGTGTCGTGCAATATTTTCATTTTTTGCAATACCTAGTAATTTTAATGTCATTTTAAGTTAACTACAACTTGTACTTGTTGTTTAGTTTCTGTTTTCATTGACCAACATATGCCTTATTTAATTTGGTCATATGCCTAATATTATGTAAATAACCTAAAATTAATAGGATTATTGTTAGAAATAATTTAGTTGTTTTATGAAAAAAAAAATGTTAAAAATGGGTTTTCACTTACAATTAATAAAATAATTAATCTTAAATATGCCAATATTTATCGGCAATATATTGCCGATACCGATTATCGGCAAAATTTGCCGATATGCCGATACGATACCGATGCACCGATATTTATATGTGTATCGGCCGATCACTAATATATAATATATCGGCCTTTGTTTAAAAGGACTTGAATAATAGTAATAAATGCGCATATAAAACAATCTATTATATACAATGGATATTTGCGAAATATCCAAAAAAATATCTTAAGCCGCTTGGTTTTGATCTAAGAGATCCAACCTCACAATCAGGAACTCTCAAATGACTAATGCCACAGAAAATATAGCTATGGCTTCTGAACATCCTGATATTTTTCTATACAGAAGTTTAAAAAAAATATTCTAATTGTAATTTATCTATCGTTCTGCACATCCAACCTAAACTAACCTTTTTAAAACACCAAATACCAAGAAAACTAATTACAGCTGATCAGATATATTTACTAGGTTTTAATCCGTAATGGACTTTAAGCAAAGGTTCGGTATAGATAAAGTTCCCGTCAAATCAAAATAGTTTCTTGCGAGGGTAAAGGGAGCCTACAAGCCCAGTAAAATTAAGCCCGAATGGCCATGGCCGACCGCCGTTACGACCGCGGTCATTGCGGAAAGTCCGACCCTTGGAAACTCTATACGCGTGAAATAGGATGACCCTTTAAATAATTTATCGTAAAAAAATAAACGACAATCTTAATATATTGATATTTTATAAGGGAAATTTACAGGGGATTTCCTTAATAATTAACCACGGAGTATAGGTCGTCGTTCGAGTATTTGTCTACCAAAACTATTTAACGGCTGTGTATGAGTGTTGTGAAATTGCTTACGAAATGTAATAAGTTTTGTAAAAATCCACATCCATCATCTTTTACTTATTTATTAAAATAAAACAATAAAATTGAAACGAGCTTGGCTGTTTTTATGATTTTCTGTTGTGTTTTTTATTTTTCTTACTTGAAAACCAAACAGCATCATTGAGAAAAGGGCGTGGCACTCAAAAATTGTTCGTCTGTGGCGCTAATCCTCCCCTCCCCCCCCTACTTATGTTCTTCTGCGCCACTGAAAGTGAGCGGTATTTTAATTTTATTAATCGGTTTTACACCCAGCTAATTTTATTATTAATCGACCCATCGATTTACTAGCCAATCTGACAACATGTAAATATGCATTATTCTGATTGGCGGAATTATTTTCCGGTGAAATTTCATATATTTCTGTAAATTCTCACCGGATTAATAGGATCATGGTTATCTTTATTTGTTTGACATCATTAAACAGAGACGAAACGTATAATTCAATATCGAACATGTGACTGATATAGAAACGCTTCCACAGCCTCGTAGAGCGAATTTTTCTTCACGTTTCTCGATTTGTTGAAAATTTTTGTGTCAAAAATTCGTGGAAAAACTTTGCATTACCAATCTCGAGATATTATTGCTAAAGTTTATAACGCTTGTGATGAGGAAGCCAGAAATAACGCATTTAATTTGACGTTGAAACAAAAATTAGACGCGGTCTCAATATATACAGGGGCAAATATTGGCGTGATTAAAAAAAATTCACAACGAGAAGAAGACAGAAAAGCAAGCAATCCTGTAAAGTTGCTAGCATCTCTTGGCGAGAAAATACCTCGTCTATCAGTTACAGATAAATGCAAATTTGACTTTGGTGTAATAAGACACACTATCGCAAAATTTCATCTAGAGTTTAAACAGGAAGATATATAAATTTATTTAAGCGATAAAATAAAGCTCTGGTGGCATTATGGGCGTGCGTATCATCGGATACCTTTTCACACAGACATAGCAATAAAACTGGGTTAATTTAGTTATATTTTGACATCTAAACAGTGATCATCTGAAGTACGTTAAATCGGAGAAAATAAATGGTTCCGAAGAATTAAGCGAAACTTCTAGCAAGCGATGTAAAATACTTACTACTTACCAATATAAACTTAAAGAACATAATCGAAAATTATCTTCGGGAGAAACAAAGTGAAGATGTATTAAAGATGGATGTATCGCTTATTTGAAAATCATCGGGAATTCATCTGATCGAGTTTTAACTTATTGAAATTAAAACTGTTATTACGAACCAGAGTCACAAAATGCCTTGTAAGGGTAAATATTGACTACAACAGCCAAATGAAAAGCAGAAAGCGACCTAACAAAAAAAACAGCAAAAATAATGAGGAATGCATTGACGGAAGAAAACCATACGAATGGTTTCACCGTAAGACCTGGACTATGTGCATGTCAGAAATTCTTTATATATCTAGCATCTCAGAACTGTTGTTACTGCACAAAATTTTTGAGATAATTCTTCAGCATAGGTACACGGATTTCTTAATGGACACTATTATATTCCGTTATTTTTCTGTTTATTGAAAGATAAATGTGAAGAAACTTCCAAGTTATGCTTTTCTAAAATATTAGAATTACATAACAAAATCAATTTAGTACTTTCGCCAAAAAAAATTGTAATAGATTTTAAAATTTTAAATTAAATTATAACGCGGTGGTTCAAGTGTGGATTTAGTGGATCAGGTGTTCAAAATAACCACCATTTTCTGCCAAGCAGAGCGCCAGTCGATCCCTGAACTCGTCTACAACGTTTAAAAGGAAGTCCTTTTAAAGATTCTAAGTTATTTGGACGGTTAACGTAGACTTTGTTCTTTAAGTATTCCCACAAAAAGGGGGTTAAGTCCGGGCATCGCGCTGGCCAGTCAATAGCACCTCTTCTGCCTATCCAACGTCCAGGAAATTATTCGCTTATGTATTGTCTAACATTTTCCGCATAATGCGCAGGTGCTCCATCTTGCTGGAACCATACCTGTTCGTTTATGCCATTATTTACACCCGGTAAAACCATGGAATTATGTGATTCCTGAGGAGGTCCAGATATTTTTCGCCTTTCAAATTACCATGTATGAAAAAAGTCCCACAATATGCCTACCAACTATGTCCGCCCAAACATTAACTTTTTCGGGCCTCTGAGTATGACCTTCCTGGAACCAGTGAGTATTCTCAGCAGATTAAACTGGAATTCCATTTAAATGGAAAGTAGCTTCATCCGAGAAAATGATATTCGTTGCGAAGTTATAATCGTTATTGCATCTTTCCATCATCAGCTCACAAAATTCAGCTCTTCTATCAAAATCTTCCTCTTTTAACACATGCACTAACTTTATCATGTAGGGATCCAACTTCTCCTGCTTAAACAGATTTTTCACTGACTGATCAGACACATTAAAACTCATTGCCATTGACCTGGATGATTGTGTTGGATTTTCATGTATTGAGAGCATGATATCCAAAGCTTTGTCTCCCCCCGGTTGCTGTTTTAGGTCGACCTAATTCAGCGGCTTCCCTAACTTTGACTGTTTCTCGAAATTTCTTTACCATTCGACACACCGTTGACTGATTTATTGAAGGCCTATTTGGATACAATTCATTGAAAAGTTGACAAATCTGATCTTGCGATCTCCTCATATTTCCGTAACCGCTCATTATTAAAATTTCAACTCGTTGTTTCTCATTCAGATGAACCATAGTGTAAACAAATTAGAAATCAGACAACAGAAAATTAAACTGGAACTCAAAATTGACACCTCTTAGGTGACTGTCATGAAAATACTTTGACTCAACTGGGGGCTATTAGGTAGGAATAATTATAATTAGGAAGTTTTTCATTTTTGAGCTGCCATTATCTGGGAAACGCTTGCAGACAGGTGAAAATTTGAAATATTCAGAGTTTTCCTAGTAGACTCCAAATATGAAATCATATGCAGGGTGTTCCATTAAAAAAAAGTAAGTTAGTCTCTATGGCAACCAAACCAAAAATGACAGAAAAAATTCATGCAGGTAGAAATGTAGGAAATAATTTACTGAAAAACTTTCATAAAGGTTACTTTTTCATATACGAGAAAATTTTAAAGTTACAAGCATTATGCGCGACTTTTTTGCCACTCTGAATAATAGCTGCTTTTTTTGTCAGGAGAGAGAATATGTAATTTTTAACCCCATTAATTATTGGGGTGGAAAGTTGCCTAGTTGGGAAGATATTTACGTTAAATTTAATTAAACCAGTATTATAGCTAGCCATCAAATATATATTTCAGGTTTCACAAACGTATCAAAAGACTTTTATCAATAATCTAAAATCCCTTTTCGCAATTTCATAATAATCAACGTTTGGCGAAATCAAAGTATAGGCTTTCACGTGTTCGTTACATTCAGCAGGAAGAGCTGATATGGTTTTAATTAATTTTTGTTCATTTTATGCGCCGGAATTCAACACACCGCATTAATTTGAGAATATGATTTAATCTCGTGTGTGAGCAAAATGAACGCCATAAGAATAGAGAACAACAGAATATGAGAAAACTGTCAAAGTGTTACTAATAATAGAAAACGTGCCTGACGCTCATTATCATCTTCTTGGTAATAAGAACACACATAAAAATGAAGTCTTGTTTTAAAGGAATAATTGCTCTCAGAAATATATATTTACTTGAGATGTTAAATAAAGAGAACTTCTTTACTTTAAAGAAACAATAAGATTTAAAATGACATTATTTTATTATATTCAAATATTTCAACTTATGTGTTCAATTTAAAGACATTTCCTTAAACGGAAATACCATACTTTTCACTTTGAAAACATCATACGTAAGAAAAGGCCCATTCAACATTTTTTTTTAAATTTTAGAAATCAAAAGTAGAATATTTTTAAGGTAATGTGTCATAGTACAGGGTTATCCAACCAAGTCTAGACAAGGCGATTTTTTGACTTTTCCTGTACTTTTATAAAAAAACTGAAATAGCCATCTTAAGTCATTTTCTCCCGCGAATTCGAATATCTTCAACAAAAAACAATTGAACATCGAACAAAAGTACTAGGGGTCACTTTGATATTTTTTTTAAATGGGATGCCGTATTTTTAATGAGCTTATCCGATTTCTCATATGAATTTTGATCTAAAATGTTGGATTTTTAATTCAAAAACGCCTTTTTTCTTCAGTTTTAAATTCGAAAAATGTTAAAAAAAAAAAATTAAAAATCCAACATTTTAGATCAAAATTTATATGAGTAATCGGATAAGCTCATAAAAAATACGGCATCCCATTTAAAAAAATATCAAAGTGACCCCTAGTACTTTTGTTTGATGTTCAATTGTTTTTTGCTGAAGATATTCGAATTCGCGGGAGAAAATGACTTAAGATGGCTATTTCAGTTTTTTTATAAAAGTACAGGAAAAGTCAAAAAATCGCCTTGTCTAGTCTTGGTTGGATAACCCTGTACATTATTCAACAAGCATATAATGATGACTGTTATTCACGCGGATGATGTTTATGACACGAGCCGTAGGCGAGTCTCATAAATAATCCAAGTGAATAACAGCCATTATATGCGAGTAGAATACTATACTTTGTACAGGACTACCAAATATTTTAGCCACAATTAAGTACCACATATCTTTACTTTTAAATAACTAACATTGAATTAATAACATTGAAACAATGTATTAAACTTCTTACTAACTAGCAAGAAAAATTATTTGTTAACATTAATATTAATGTTTGTATTTACTACTATTTACACAGTGTGTTAAGTTAAACGTAGGAATCGAACTTAAATCTACATTGATATTTTGGAACAAATAACCTTTTGACGTTTCAAATTAAAATTAAAAACCGAAGCGCAATTGTCAAGATAAAAAGAAAGTGCCATGGTGTTGCCATAGCAACAAGCGTTGCGACTGGACGTTCATGGCATGCTCTATTTTTTATTATACGTACAAAATATTATTGAAATCATATGATTTCATTATACATCGTGTATAATGAATATTATACACTGGTGTATATTGGATATTATTATTATTATTAAGGAAACACATATATATAATGATCATGTTATATTATAGTAGTCGTGGACAAAAGTATTTTTATCTGTACTGCATATTATAGAGTAGCCTCAGAATATTAACTTTCTATTATAATCAAAATAATATGTCTTTTGAGTACCAATTATTATATTATATTTTGATAACGAGAAAGTTTTATAGTATGTATATTATCTAATTTTGGTTTAATTTAACTTCAAAATAAAATTTAACTCGATCAAAATCTCATTCCCTTGTGTTCGTGATTCATTTGGGTCTCCATATAACTTTTTTATTGAGTTAGTTCTGTCAGATTGTTTTTTTGGGAAGTGACAAAGCGTAGGGCACTTTACCATTATATTTTTTTATTTGATTACCGAGATTACTTTTGCCTCGTACTTGGCTCCTTCTATAATTAATAACAAGTGTTGCTGTTTTAAGATGATGACTTATTAAAATTTATATTCTCTTAATTAACTATTACAAACGGTAAAGACATTAATTTGTTAGTGTAGCTAGCTAATTTGCTAAAGAGATAGAGTATATAATATAGAACACTGATGGAGTTGACAAGAGGGAAAAATACTTTAATATTGACATTATGCTAAAAACTCATTATTTATTAAAAAAAATTAAGTATATAATAATATACATATACAATAATACAGCTTGTTCAAAATGAAGGCGGCACTATTGCTAACTTTCTTATTATAAAAGGTACGAATTTTACTTATTGTACTTTTGCTGATGTTAAAAAAATAATTGAGCGTAAAACGTGATATTGACAAAAATGTATTTTTTTTTATGGAAAGCCCTATATCTGATTTAATCGTTTGATTAAGTGAAACTCTAAACAAAATTTGTCCTTTACTTATCGATAACATAAATAATAACAGATATATTTTCATTTAATTGATTCTTCCATTTCTTATCGAAGGCGGCCGTGTACCCTATAAAACGGTCTTCCTCGACAACCTATCCAAGAACAAAATAATACATGTAAGAGCGATTAGTAAAGGGCGGAATATAATAAGCACTTAAATCCAGCCAAAATATGGGATTGTCTGACTTTAAGATATGCAGTTATATGCATTTTTTTGACCAAATATGCATACTGGTATGCAAAAATAAAAGTAAAAAGTTTTTTGACCTGAATTGTATAAAGGGCATTTATTACTAAGTATTTTTCAAAATTTTCACTTATAATATCACAAGAGCTTAAATTTCCAGGTATAATTTAAGCTTGCGTGGGATTCGGTAAGAGAATTTCACAGCACTTCACACCATAATTTGGAAAAAAATTATTAATCCAACCTGACATTTTAAATTAATTTCACTGCTTGTCAAGTTGGCCAGGGTATTGTTGTTTTTGACATATGTTGATTTGTCATTTTTGTTTAACCAGTTCTGTCACAAAGCCTAATAATTACTAGTTTAAAACGTCTGCACGTTGAGTTTAATAAGTGTATAGCGAAATGTCGCGATTTGGTAAAGAACATCAACAAGTAATTAGACAAGAAATTCAAAATATAACACCAGATAACACCCGAAAATCAAAATCAATATGTTTATATTTATATCATAATATGTTTACCTTTTCAACAATTTCAGGAAATTTTTTTAGTTGCCATGGTACTAGTGAAAATTAAGGTATCTTATTGGTTAAAAAGTAGAGGTGTGAAATTTTCAACTAAAAAGGTTGTCTTCTATTAGTTAAGCTCAATAGGGACTGTTGAATAAATCGGGTTACTGTCACATTATTAGTTTTGTCTAGCTGCTTAGAAGCTATTAAATATGGGTTTGTTGCTTTATCTTCTTGAAGTGCTCCAATCATAAGCTGTGCGATATATCTGCAACAAGCATCTGTGCTTTCTTCGACAATATTGTAAAAATTTGTATCACTCAGTGAAGCTCTAATTTCTTCTAAAACGGTTTCGTATACTAAAAGGACATTCTTCTCTCTAAGCGTGGATTCATCAGGAATGGAATATGTGCTTTATACACTAGGCGCTAGGGGGCGCTGTCTTACAACTTCACAAACATTGCGCGTTTTTTCCATAATTGTAAATATAATAGTATATCCAATTTAACCTGATTACAAGGATTATTAAAAGTCTAAGAAGTCAGTGAAAACGGCAAGTTAATATCTATTTTCAATCCGGATATATCAACAACAATAATCATAGTTACGGAACATTATGATTTTATTTTCAAGTTGCCATTGTAAAGGTTTGTTTAGGAGTCAAATAGGCCTTGGAAAAACAAAATATGAAGGTACGTATGTTTCAAGCAAATATATCGTTACGACAATAATTCTCAGTGGCGCCCTAAATGTATAAATTGTCGCCCATCTTTCTGTATACACGACTTCAATCTCTTCCTGGTTTGTTGACAATATTTTTGCAAAAATCTTCTAAATTGCGGATTTTGCAATTTTTTTAAGGGTATGTTTGCTGCCACCAAAGCCTCGCATAAGTTTTGAAAAATTTGCTTTTCAGATTTCGATTTTTCTCCGGGATTTAAAAATGCGTTTTTTACACTCTGCTGAACTGGCTCAGATTTCATTTTTTGTAACTTTGATTTATGCAGCGGTGTTTTCAAATGTTGATCAATTTGAAACTCCTTTTTACAAACAATAATTTTTTTACAAGCTTTACAGAAGACTTTTCCTCCACTAAACTCTAACTCTGGGAAATTTTCAATACACGAGGACGTTTTCGCCACTTTAGACATTTTGGACACAAGTTTGAGATCACTAGTTTCACACTGAAAATACTGAAATCTTTCGACAAACTAAAACAGAAGTACGTATTACAACCCGACAAAATACAGTTTGTTAAGCAGGTACTAATAAGGCATTATTAAATGACAATAAATAATCCCTAACAATATACCTGCACACCCCGGAAACCCCCAATAAATACCTTGTGTATAACCAAGATGTAAATATGAATTATTAAATAAATATTTTCAGATTGGAAAATCCCTGAAACAAGTGCCCTGCGTTTTCAATTTTTTGATAACGCCGAAAGCATAAAAATATGCTCATAAAATAATAATTTGGAAAAAATATGCATTTTATTATAAAATTGACAAAATATGTAAAAAATACTAACGAATTTAAAAAAATTATAATAAAATTTATTGGGATTTTAGTTGCCAATAACAAGAATTAAAATATTTTAAACCCAAATCGAATGTTCAAACACATCCCCTTCTACTTGTATACGTTTCAAAACTTTTATTGTAGCCGTCAAAGTGGTTCGCCCATCGATGTTATTGATAATAATATTAATACACTCTTGAAGTTCATTAAATCTCCAAAAATAAGAATCGAGAGAAGTAATGCCTGATAAACGTTTCCAATTTTCCAAAGTTCGTTCAAATATCACTATTATATCGAAAGAAATTGTTCAAAATTGGACATTGACCTCTAAAAGCATGCAGAATTTTCAATGTTTTCATTTCAGGGCTTATTTTAAATAATAAATTATACATTTTGCCACGTTTCTTCATGTAACAGAGGATAGTGACAATTTAAATACAATATAATTTAGGTAGCTCGGTGAAGTTGTAGAATTGAAATATATATGTTTGTAAACAGTAAATATTACTATTCGACAACTATTCTCACTAATAATTTCAATACGATAACCCTATAATGTCTTTCTTTCATGCTTTTATAGGTATACTGAACCAACTAGACCAGGGGTCTCCAAACTTCCCAGCCTTAGGGCCATACTGATTACTCCAGTAAGTTCCAAGGGCCAACACCGTTTTAATTTTTCTGCCATTATTTATAATTTCTAGACTAGTCACCGAGTACGCACCCTGAGCGAGCATACGCTTGCTAAATTCGCTAGCTCAATCACTATTGTGTTGTACCGTATTGTTTCAACCGCGACACTTGACGACTAGTGGTTACACGCGGAAATAGGTAGTGTACCCTCTATCCTACGCTAACAGATAGCGCTCAAATCGCGTCGAACCTCGTTGACTCGAGAAAGTTCTGGTGTATTCCACTAACTTCTAGATGGGAGTATGTAGAGGCTAGCGGCGCGACCGCGAGTCAGTCCACCTAGGGAACGCAAAGGAAGCGAATCTGTGTGTTGTGAAATAAAGTAATGCGTAAGTCCCAAAAACGTGTTTGTGCGTGTTTAAAAGACATCTTCGTAACAGTATTTTGATTTTACTTGTTGTTTTTTGTGTGATTTACCAGTATGGAAAAGAAGCGAAAAATAGACAGTGAATGCAGAACATTCAAAGATCAATGGAACAATATTTCGTAATTGAGTCCAGTAAGAAGGCGCTATGTTTGATTTGCAATGAAACCATAGCCGTTCTCAAAGAATATGACATTCAACGTCGTTATGAAACAAAACATTTTTAAAATTACTCAAAATATCCTGGAAGTTTGCGGACAGAGAAATTTGAAATTCTGAAGCGCGGATTGAAATTGCAGCAATCTTCGTTTACGAAACTCAATACCGAACAAGGAGCTGCAAGTCGTGCCAGCTTTCGTGTGACTCTTAAAATCGCAAAACGTTGAAAACCATTCACAGATGGAGAAATGATCAAAGAATGCGTAATTGCAGTAGCCGAAGAAATGTGCCCCGAAAAGGTAAATTCGTTTAAATATGTCAGTTTGTCAGCAAACACCGTGGCCCGGAGGGTAGAAGCCATCGCAGAAAATATATCAACTCAACTGTCTGACAAAAATGGACATCTTGAGTGGTTTTCTCTGGCCTTGGATGAGTCAACGGATGTGTCAGATATTGCTCAGGTGTTAATTTTTATTCGAGGAGTAGATAAAAGCTATGAAGTATGACGACTACTGCTAAAGATATTTTTAAGGAAGTTGAAAATGCCATTAATAAAAAGAACCTTCGGTGAAAAAACTTAAAATCTATTACAACTGATGGAGGCAAAAACATGTGTGGTAAAAATAAAGGAGTGTCAAAGGCTGTAGAAAATGATGGTGGTTTAAAACCGTTAGTCTTACATTGTATCATTCATCAACAGTCTCTGTCCGGGAAATGTTTGGATATGTCTGAAGTTCTAAAACCAGTCACATCAGTTGTCAAATTCATCAAATCCACTGAGCTGAATCACCGAGAATTCCGCGAGTTTACTAAAGAAATTGGAGAAAATGATTTACCATATCATACTGCAGTACGCTGGATTAGTTGCGAAAAAGTCCTTCAGCGCTTCTTTGAATTTCGAGCAGTGATCGGAATTTTTTTAAATTTTAAAATTTTTCCTCATTATTTTAATTATTTGTTAGTATTATGCTTAAGTCAAATTTTCTGCGTATTATACTTGTCATTACGCTTTACCTAACAAGTAAATAAAAGCGAGTTATTATCATTCTGTGTTTTCTTTTATCCAACTTATCACAACAAAAATAATAACAATAAGCCATTAGCTGTCACAAGCCGGATTGATGGCACTGATCATTAGTTGTCGCGGCCTGGATTGATGACACTAGACCTTCAGTTTTCAGTTCATTAAGTCTAAACTACCATTATATTAATCCTCTATAAAGAAAGTATATTACATTGGTTTTTACTGAGATTTATGAAAGCCAGATTTTGATTGTTTCCATGTGGTATTTATATTTTAGTTTATATAGGTATTGTATATTTTTTTTTATGTAGGCCTGTATAATATGATGTTGTTCCCCTATTTTATGTAGTTTAGATTTATTTGTTCAATTATATTGTTAAGTAAATTTATTTTCATGTTATTAATTAAATACGTTTTTAAACCATCCAGTTTTGTGTTTAATTAGCATTGATCGGCCTCGCGCACCAACATCGATCAACATAATCTACAAGGCATCATGGCCGCTGTTTTTGATATTGAATTGAACACGCGTGCATCGGCCCCATAATAGGGGCGATTGCTTTCTTTAACCTTAGTGTTCAATGGTACAGTTCCACGTACTGGTCGGCCACGTTCTGCTAGGACTGAAGCCAACGTTCGGCGAGTGCGTGACAGTATCGAAGAAGAACCAACAACATCGACTAGCAGACGGTCACAGTAATTACTAAAGCTCGGATTATAGGCAAATTGCCTTTTTTTGCCTATTTTGCCTATTCTATGTGTTTTTGCATATTTTGCCTTTTTTCGTAAATTCCGCCTTTTTGTGCCTTTTTTGAAATTTTATGCTACCTACTCATGATATTCATATTACTATTATTAAACCTTTCTATAATAAAATTATGGGCTAGTAATAGAATATTAATGGTTTGTTTGTTGATGATTTTCTAGGAAAATGTACCTGTTTGAGGATTAAGAGGCTTAACTATTGGGAAATCTCTAAATCTTTGACCACCTTTTATAATAAACAATAATTATCAGTTGTACAGACAATTACTGTATCAGAGTTTAGTTTTGTGGCGTATGCCGAAAAGTAAAAAACACACATTTTAAAAAGTTTTAGACGTTTTGCGAGTTTGTTTAGAAAGATGACTTCTAAGTTAAGTGCATGGATCCGACCATATCCGGAACTTTCTCTAGAAGGAGATGGAGCATTTTGTATACCGTGCGGCAAATCGGTAAGTTTTATTTTTTCTTTCTCTCACTCACCGCATAACTAAATTCCAGAGTGGTATTAAAATTTTAATTATTGTTATTTTTTAAAATTCTCAGATTTCAAGTACTAAAAAGTACTTTATTGACCAGCATTGTGGAACTCCACTTCACAAACGAAATTTAGAAAAATTTAATTCCTCTAAGTTAGTCCAAACATCTCTGCGGGCTAATTTAAGCAGTTCAAAAAAAGAGAAGGAGGACACATTTAAATTTGATTTATGCCAGATGATGATTGCATCCAACATCCCTCTGTATAAAGTAATCATCCTAGTTTTAAGTTATTTTTTAAAAAGCATTTTAATAAATTTTTACCGGAGTAGAGTACGTTGAGAAAACAAATTATGGACGAATGCTATGTGGAATGTATTTCAAAAATTAAACGGGAGTTAGAGGGTAATTTCTTGTATATTATCGTGGATGAAATGACAGATATATGCGGCAGATATATAGCTAATATGATGATTGGAATTTTGAACGAAAACTTTCCAAGCAAACCTTATTTAGTTGGCGTTAAAGAATTAGAAAAAACAAACAATTTAACTATAAGTAGATTTATACAAGATAGTTTAACAAACCTCTTCTTACCCAATGCTATACCGGTTAATAAAATAGTTCTAATGCTTTCAGATGCTGCGGCATATTATATGTTAAAAGTTGCTGTTAATTTAAAGATTTTTTATCCCAACTTAATTCATTGCACTTGTGTCGCCCACGGGGTAAATCGAATTGCAGAAGAAATAAGAAATGAGTTTCTGTTGGTGAATGATTTAATAAATTGTATAAAAAAAGTTTTCTTAAAGGCTCCGTTGAGGGTGCAGATATATAAAGAAAGACTTCCCGGTGTCCCTTTGCCACCTAAACCAGTAATTACAAGGTGGGGAACGTGGCTCGAAGCAGTTTTCTTTTACTTTGAACACTGTAATGAAATAGAATTAGTAATGTCAAAATTTTATGATGACATTTTCGAAGCAATTCGAGAAGCAAAAAATATATTAAAAAATCCGAAATTGAAACAGCAACTCGCATATATATCAATAGCATTTATAAAAGAATAGTTACAACAATTACCTTATTAGAAAGACAAGAAATAAATTTATGTGAGTCAGTTAAATTAATAGATAATTTAAAGTCAAAAATTAAATCAGCACCTGGAAGTAATAATCAATAAATTAAAAAAAAATGAAATTTGTTTTTGACGAGAATAAAGGTTTCTCGTTTTTATCTGATGTTGCTAAAGTTTTCAATGGCACATTTTCCGAGAAATTACACATTGAGCTAGATTTATTATCCGCTCTTAAATATGCTCCAATTACATCTGTCGATGTAGAGCGTTCATTTTCCATGTACAAATTAATTTTAAGTGATAGAAGACAGAGTTTTAAAACAGAAAATATAGAAAAGCACTTAGTTGTAGCTATTAATGATAAAATTTTAAGTGGTTACAATGTTTAATTATTAATTAACAACAATTATTTAGTTATGTTGTGCAAATATATTTGTGTTAAGTTAATGTTAAGTTAATTCACTTTGTATAATAAAATAAATAATAATTAAGTTATTATTAATAATGATGGAGTTAAAGGCATTTGCCTATATTGCCTATATGTTAAGATTTCTGCCCTTTTCAATAAAAATCTTTGCCTATATAAGCGCCTTTTTCTTCAATTTTTGTTGCCTATAAATCCGAGCTTTAGTAATTACGCGTAAAATGCGCTGGAGTGATGCCACTTACTGCACCAGAACGTTGAGACGTTGAGACTAAACGAATATTTGATTCCGAAAAACATTATCTTCAGTCAAATTGTGGGTGTTTATAATGGATCAATAATTTTAAAAATAAATCTAGATGAAAAAAAGCCCTAATAAAAAATATACATATTATCTGACTAAAGCGTTATTAGAAGTTTAAATCTTATCGTGACTTATGAGCCACCATATACTGTAAAGAATAGTATATTCTTTGACGAGTAATAGGATGCAGATACTATACTTTTACTAAGACCATGAACTTATTTTTAAGTATTTAAAACACCCAATTTACTGTCACAATAATGGGTTGATGTACAATTATTATTTCTTGACAATTCATCTGCCACTGATATTGGTTTCCATAACTTTCAGACTAAATAAATTATTATTCGATAATGGGTTATGAACTCGTAACTCAACAGCTATAACTGGATAAAAAATAATATAGCTTGTACAAAATTAAATTTGTAATGCCTCTATTATTTAACGGTCGTAGAAAAAAATCGATATTTTACTATTTATATCATTACTTGCACTCAATTAAAGCCCGAATTTAATCCTATAATATAATAGACACCATGTCAAATCAGACCAAACATCAGTATGACACACACATTCTACATACAATAAAAATATCCCTAGATAATTTAGGACTATGAATCAGGAAAACAATGTATCCAATCTTCAATTTAAAACTGTTCGGTCGACAGTAATTTATCTTTTGTTATGACGCCAACTGGCAAAAGTCATTTCAGGGTTGTACAGTCAACCCTTCGTTTGTTACCCCTATGTCAGCATTTTTTAGCCCTTCGGACCGCAGAGAACTTAGTTGACTAATGTGCATTTCTGTTTTCGTTTAGCATGCCTTGGTGGTAACACGTTCTCATTAATCAAGGAAGGAAAGAAGTTTTAAAAGGTACGTATTTCCGAAACAATATTTCAACGCATTTGGATAGGGGCGAAATTGCTGACAACCCAAACTTATTAACAAGTGAGTAGCGTTTTTGAAGGTCTGATAATAATAACATGTATAAAGATTAAACATATCCTTGACAACGACCAATCATCAACAGAGGACGTCTGTCTAACATGTTTTGTTTGCTAGGGTTTCGGCACATGATCGATTTTTAGGCTCACACATTACGAAAACTTGAAATATAAGATGAAAACATTCTCATTTTTTTAAATTGAGATATGTACATTACATACATTTTAGTGCATTTTATGTGATGAATTTATACTAAAATTGCTTTAAAAAAAGTACTCGTTTTAAATTATTCAACATGTCGGCATGAGACTAATGGGTGAGGTGGAAGCACCAAGGTCACGAAGTCAGGTGGCCCTCTAAAAGTCAGGTGATTTGAAGTTTTGCCGGACCTTTGAGTATTTCTCGTGTTTTCCTTTCCTTACAAACTGTTGTTCACAGTAACTCTGTACTGTGACTAGCCTGACAACGAAACGTGATCCAATCTGTCACATATACATAAAAGAGTGTAAAACAAAGAGATTGACATATGATCCGACCAGCTCTCGCACTTTCACTATTTCACAACCTATCTTCCCTATCTGGGTCGGCCTGGAGATAAATGAGTTCGTCCATTTCTAGATTTATTTTAGAGAGCACAATGTATCTATGGCAACTTTTGCTGACAACACTGCTCTGATATCGGTAGGGTCAGATCTGGAATTCTCCACATATCGGCAAGTTATTAACGAGATCTACAGATGCAGACCACAAAATGGCAAATTAAACTTAATGAACAAGACCTTCTCGTATTTAACCAATAAACCATTCAATAATATTCAACGAGTGAACATAAGTAGAATGGTGGGAATGAGCTTAGATGTTAAGCTAAGATGGAAGGACCATCTGAAGAAGAGACGGAATGAGCTTTGTCTTGAATATAGATAGTTATATTGGGTTTCAGGAGGGAACATTGTGGATACAAAATGAAATTATAATATACAACAAACATTATTCTGCAGTTTTTCGTAGTCAGAGTAAGACCTAACCAAAATATACAATTTCAGATCATCAGCAAATATTTGGTACTCCACATCAATTACATATCGAATATTGCTTAGAATATAAGAAATAAGAGTTGTCCCAGGTTTGACACCTGAGAAACCCCTGAAGTAGCTCCAAACAGCTGCGACTCGAACCCACTGTATTGTACATACTCCTTCTATTTTCTAAATATGTTCTAAAGAAATTTATAAAAAAATTTGTTAGGCCAAACTCTTGTAATTTAAGTAATAGTCTTTTGTGGCATATCTTGTCAAAGGCCTCTGTGAAGTCGGTAAAAACCACATCAACCTGGCCTCTAGAATTAACTACTTTAGATAGAATATAATAAAATAGAAAAATGGTTTATTATAAAATACAAATTGTACACAACATGTAATACAGTTATGCATAATAGGTAGCATTCGCAGAGCGTTCTTCCATGCCACTTTAACAAAAATGCAAATTTAATTACTATTACTAACTTTCATTATTATTCTACCATTCTGTCTATAAGGTACTTTTTATAATGATTTCTAAAACTTACTAGAGATTTTTCAGTTATAAAGACAAATATGTCTAAGTTAAGCAATTCTGCACACCTAAAGCAAAAACAATTTCTAAATTTAACCGTAAAATGCCGTGGAATGTGAAATGTTACCACATTATTTCTAAGTGACCTGTCATGCAAGTCCTGTCTAGCAGTAACATAATCCCAGAGGTAAGAAGGACTTCTCGATTTATAAACTTTGAACACAAAGTGCCGAAATGAAGCATTGCTCGATACTCATACTTCAATAGATCGTGCGCAACATAGACAGCTGTAATATGGTCAAATTTATTTATGCAATAATATATAAAACGCACACAAGCATTTTGTGCCCTTTGAACCTTTCCACGATATAGACTGCTGAGGTAATTGTAATAAACCACATTACAGTAGTCCAACTGTGGATAAATAAGTAATTTAATAAGCATTAGTTTAATTTTTTCTGGCAAAAGAAACTTGAATGCATACAGACTTTTTAGTTTTATATATACTGAAGCTAATTTTTTATCAACGTGAGGTTTGAATGTAAAGAACTCATTAAATATCAGACCTCCATTTTCATGGAGTGATACAAAGTTAAATACTTGAAATCTCTATTTAGCTGCACTAGCCCCAAAAATCAAAAAGCAGCTTTTTTTGGCATTTATAAGCAAACTGTGATTACTCGACTATGTGAAGATTGCCATCAAGTCGTCATTTACCGCAGCCATAGACTGGCTTGCCCGCTCTGGAGGAAATCCGGCATACAACTGCGTGTCGTCAGCGTAGAGGTGGATGGAACCGAAGGAAGCCAGGCCCGGAAGATCGGCAGTATAAAGACTAAAGAGTAATGGCCCGAGAATACTGCCCTGCGGGACGCCACATTCCAACGTAACCGACTCCGATCTCGCTCCATCGACCTCCACAATCTGCGCACGCAAACTCAAATAACCTGACAACCACAAACACGACGAGAGAGAACCCACAATACCCCAACTAAGCTATCAACATTTCATGGTTTATAAGATCAAAAGCTTTGCTGTAGTCTAGCAAAACCAGACATGAAGAAAAGCTATTGTCAATGTTTTCCGATATATTGGTCGTTATCTTACTAAGGGCCGTCGGCGTCGGTACTATGTCCCTCACAAAACCCCGACTGGGCCCATGGCAGTATATTTTTCCGGCTGCATACCTTTTAATCATATTACTGACCAGAAGCTCAAACATTTTGCCCAAAATTGGTAAAAGGCTAATGGGTCTCAACTCAGACAGAGAATCTATTTTAGGAGACTTGGGCAGTGGCTTAACAATAGCAGTTTTCCAAATAATTGGAAATTCTCCTCTCTGAAGGCTAATATTAAAAAGTGTTTCAACAACCGACGCTATATGATTAATGCTAAACAACAACAATTTATGGCTTAAACAGTCTATACCCATACTCTTGGATTTAATACGCTCAAAACCTCTTAGCACATCGTATTCTGTTACATAATCAAAATTAAACTTGTCATCACCCAAGTCTTTCCTTTTATTATTTAAGTAGAAATTTAAAGTCTCCCTGTCAATCGGGACTGCTAACTGATTAATAGTGGCAAAATTATGACTTATGAGATTAACATAACTCAAATGGGCCAGAATTTCATTGCTATTTTTGGAATGAATATTCCACTCATTAATATTTGACCATAACTTCCTAGCATCTATTTTAGCTTGGCTTAACTCGAATGCCATGAATGCCTTTTTCTCATTACGAATAGCAAATGAAAGATAATTTTTTAGATTAAGATAATAATTTTTGTGTGCAATATTTTTGGTTTTTGTATATTTAGTAAGAGCTTTTTTTTGAGTTTGATAATTTCTTTTATTGTGTTAGTTATGTATGGCTTATATTTTCTTTTTATACAAACAGTTTTAAAAGGGGCATGATGGTCAAAGAGATCTGTTAGCCCCTGACTGAGGAGGGTGATGGTCATATCCAAAAAATCCTCTCCCAACACGCTTTCATAATCAAAATTCCCAAGTCCAATTCAAACCTGTTCTTATCAAAATTACTAAAGTGCTTTAGATGCAAAATTGGAAAGGCAAGCCAGGTTGGTGTTCGTTGACCGACGGTTCAATCTTATTTCATAAACTTTGCAAACCCACAAATAAGCGAAACAAGTCTATAGTTTTCGACTTGTCCTCTGTTCCCATTCTTAAATACTGGACATATCTTAGATACTTTCCATCGTTTGGGATATCGTTGCTGACTTAATAAAAGGTTAAATATTTTACATAATGGTGCTGCCAAGACATTTATAGTATCTTTAATGAAGAAACTTGGAATCAAAAAGAAAAAAGGCAGTGGCGTAAATATTTTTTGTTCCGCTTAAAAATTTTAACACCCTGTAACTCAAAAATAAAGCTGTGGCGGACCTATATTTATATAAGCTTTTGTCTTAAAATCAGTCAATGAATTTTGAAAATATTATTAATTTAACAAAACACAGCAGCTGCAAACGTTTTGTTGTATTTTTTTATTTCTAACATATTTAAATTGAAATTTTCTCTTATTCGCCAACTCTTATCTTTCCGTTTTACAGCGTTTCATAAAACCGTTTTTATGTTCGTCGGCAGTCAGTTGTAAGAATGTAAATTCATCTGCACCTTATCTTTGTAGCACAGTTGCACACTGCATCAAACTGGCTTGCCGTGGTCGTTCGTCTCCATTTCCTTGGATTTGTGCGAAAGTTATATATCCATTCAACATCTTTTACAAACTAGTCTTTGCATGCGGCAAGAAACTTGAAAATATAATGAAGCTGCTAAATTAAAATTTCTCTCTCAGACTGGGCGTTCCGTCGTATTTAATACTGTATGAGCAATGTCGGCAATCTATCGAATATTAAAAACATTAAGATATAATAATTAATAATAATAGTAATAATAATAAATAGCCTTTATTTAAAATATTCAACAAATATACAAATATAATATTTGACAAGAGTGGCGAGATCTAGCAGAGCTACTCATCTAACCACTCAGTGCAAAAAGTATATTAACAACGAAAAAAAAATAATACGAAAATTAAAAATACAGGGAAACATAATGTAAGTTTACCCTTGTGTAATTGTAATACACAGTCAAATAATCGGGGGTAATACCACGAGTGCTTAAAAATTACCGATAATTTTCATGAAAGCTTGTTATTTATAATTCCACGAGTTCGAAGAACGAGTGGAATTAGTATAACAAGCTTGAATGAAAATTATCTGGTTAATTTTTATGCACGAGCGGTATTTAGGGAGAATATTTCTAGAATGAAATATATATTATTTTTTCATTTATGCCATAATTATATCTTTGTCGTTATCTGTTGAGAGGGTTTGTTTTTCAAAAGCAATGAATTTCCCGAAGGGAACTCATAACAATAACGATCACGTTCGCAGTAAAAAGGTAAAAAAAAAAACTGTCTCGTCAAATAGGTTCGATTGTTCTGTGTTGGATATACAACGTTGTCTAGGCAACGTTGTATATCCGCTGATATTTTTTTATTTTTAACGTTTCTTATGGGAAAATTTATACATGAGTGAAATATTCATTATAATTCTTTTAAAATATAATTCATGTAAGAAAAAAAACAAACAAAAGCGTCAATCATAGCGACCACTGTGCTTGGTTTGGTGTTAAAAGATAGATATAGAATTCAAGAAGTAAAGTTAAATTTGTTCTAATGATCGAATATAAGTTTTAAGTTGTTTTTTAAATGTATCAACTGTTGAGCAGCTTTTTGCATTAGTTGGAACGGGATTGAAATATTTCACGGAGTTGTAGGTAAATGATCGCTAAAACAAGGCTATCCTGTTTGTCTGGGGACAGAAAGAAGATCATTATGACGCGTTCGTCTTTCATGAATGTCAGAGCCCTTAACAAGTTTTTCGTGAAGATATTCAGGCTGCTGACATTTTTGTACCTTAAACACTAAAGTACATAAATGTAACTGAGACCTCTGCTCTAACCTTTTACCACTAACCAACCAATTAGAATTCGAGAAGAGCTGGGTTACATGTTCGAACTTTCTAAGCTCATAACAGAATCTTAAGCAACTCTTCTGAAGCTTTTGCAGACTGCTTTTGTCCTCCAGCAATAGAGCAGGCCAAAAGAGTGAGTACATCACAGTAGGACAATGATGATATAATAAGCGAATCACACAGTCTTAATTTGACAGGTGTCGACAAAAAGTTTTTAAACATGTACAATGTTCTTAACTTGCCATAGCTCTTTTGTAGTAAGAATGACACATGCGGCCTAAATCTCAATTTAGAATCGAAGTAAATACCTAGGTTCTTGCATGATTCAGAGGCAGCGAGCTGAACACCATTTGTATTGATATTGAGGTTCCCAGAGATATCATTAGTATTGTTACCAAATAGGAGAAGCTGTGTTTTAGTTTGATTTAATGATAGACTGTGGGCAAGACATATTTCATAAATAATTTTGAGATCTTGATTAATATTAGTATTAGCCACCTCAACATCACCAGGACCAACGCTATAATATAGTTGAAAGTCGTCAGCGTACTGATGCGAATATGAATGTTTTAAATAGCCTGCAAAATCTGCCGTATACAGCGAAAACAACAAGGGGCCCAGGATACTGCCTTGGGGCACCCCACGGCTCATGTTTAACATATCAGAAAAATTATTGTTAACTGTAACTCTCTGACGTCGAATACAAAGGTAGTTTCTTAAAAATTCGACAGCAGTAACGTCGAGGCCAAAATACGTAAGTTTAGTACACAGTGTATCGTGGTCAAGGGTGTCGAAGGCTTTACTGTAATCGAGAAGCAGTAGGCAGGTACACTTACTAATATCAGATGCACGAATGATATCATCGGTAACCTTTAATAGAGCTGTGGTTTTACTACGCCGCACCCGCAAACCTGAGTGAGTAGCGCGAATAACTTTTTGTTGTATAGAATAATTATTTAGTTGCTCAGCCATGATTTTGCACTGGCTTGGAAATTTGCTGGAAAGAATACACGAGTTAATGATGAAAGTAATGTGTTGAATTAAATGGGGGACTAACAATAAAATATTTTTCCGGCCCAAGCCGTCAGCTCCTCTGGCATTAGAACGTAACAGATATATTATTCTCTCCACCTTATCAGCATCCACCACAGAAAACTTAAAATTATAATTATTATGACCAAACGTAGAGTTTATATTATGATTTATAAATGTATTATCAGCCTGGACATTGGGAGGTGGAATACTTTCCAAGAAATGCGTAGTAAAATTATTAGAAGTACCAATCTCTGCAGGATCATAATCAGAATTAGAGTTAATATTAAGCCATCTAAGCGCACGACAAAACCCTTTAGGGTCAGCCCTAAATTGTATCTAAGTAGGCTCTTTTTCATTGCGTACCGACATAGTGACAATATTTCTTAGTTGCTTGTAACCGTTCCAAGTTATCTCAGTTTTTAGCTTTTTATACATAAAATGAGCCTTGTTTCTCAAGCGCATCATAAATTTTATGTCAGGTGTAATCCAAGGTGCAGGCGGCTTAGTCAGGCGTGACGTCTTGTAAGGCGCATGCCTATCAAATAGCTTATTAATTTGTGAAAAAGTCTACCATATCATCAATATCATCTAATGAATACAGAAAGTCCCAATTGTAACTGTACATATCTGCAAGGAAATCATCATGATTAAAATTACCGAAATCACGAGAAGTTTTAAATTGAACAGAAGTTAATGGTTTTTTACAGTACATATTACACTGAACTAAACAGTGATCAGAAATACCGTCCATTCTAACCACTTCGGGATTCTGCACACAATCCAGGGAAGAGGTAACTATAATATCCAAGAGGGTGCTAGAAGTGTTTGTAATGCGCGTCAGTTGATTAATTATTTGACTAAGTAATTTATTTAAGAGGGTATTCAGCATCATTGCTTCATTGCTCCATTGTGATTAGAATTCAGGTCAACATTAAAGTCACTACCAAACAAGACAAGATCGTGACCAGGAAGAATAGAAATTACAGTGTTTTCTAATAACCTCAAACAATTAACTAAATTTGAGTTAGGAGGATGATACATCGAACCCAAGCAAATCTTTTTGACATCAATTTTTGTACTTACCCAGACTTGTTCAATGTCATCACCATACGGATTTACATCATGAACCCTAAACTTAAAATTGTGATTCAAATAGAATCCAATACCTCCCCCTCTAACGTCGCGATCACTTCGCACAAATGTGTAACCACTAATTTCGAGTGCTTCAGAAGATATTCATTTATTAAGCCACATCTTCGATAAACCAACAATATCAAGCTGCTCAGACATTACAAAATCAAAAAACTCATATTTGGTCTTCCCGAGAGATAAGATGCATATAATGGCATTCTGTACCCATCTGTTTTGTTTCATTTAATTTTAGTATTAAGTGCCTAAAAAAATTGTCGAATAAAACGTAAAGCTTTCTTATACATTTAAAATAATAATTTAATATTTCAGGAAAAGAAGTATAATAACCTATAAATAATAAATGGGGTCGATCGCGTGTCCGAACTGGGCTTGTCCCTTAAAAAAAATCCCCTAGAAGGTATAATAAAATTGTCCTAAAAACCATAATATGCGTCACCCCACTGAGCTAATAACTATCATCAACAAGGAAAAAAGCTGTCTCCAATTTATTTGAAAAAAGTTCTTTGCTACCAAGAAAGCAATTCCCCGATAGTGCTATATAATTTTGTTTTAAATCCTTAATGCCGTTTGTCACTGAAACTATTTCCAAACAAGAAATTTGAGCATTGTTACTCTTAATTATAATTTATAATTATTACAATAAAATTTTATTTTATCTACAACTATCTACTAAGATTTCTTTAAATAATGTCACATACAAAGTTACGTAAAGGGTACAAATATCAATATCACAAACAGAGGTCGCTGATATCGCATCCCTTCTCTTGCAACAAAAACTCATACTCATATGATACAGTAAAACCTTTGTCTGCGACCGCCTCTATAAAGTGACAACCTGCGTTAAATCAAATCAAATCAAAATACATATATGCTTTATTGTCATAAAGTATTATTTTTTTCGACAAAGCCTTTTTTTTTAATTAAATTAACAATAAAATATATTAATATAGTAAAACTTAAAATATCGTAATAAAAAAAAACTGCAAATAATTATGACAGAGTATCACCGAAATATTCATCTAGAGTACCTATAATAAGCTTTTTCCAATAATAAAAATGTTTAACATTTTTTTTTAATATTTTAAAATTTGACATTTTCTTAATAAAATCTGGAAGATAATTAAAAATTTTTTTAGAATCATAAATTATGGATTTTTTTACAAGACTTAAAGAAGGAATAGTTAAACATATATTAAAGGCTTGTCTTGTATTATAAGTATGTGGATTAATACTTTTTCTATGCTTTTTATGAATTAAACAAACTGTTTCCAATATAAAAATTGAAGTTATTGTTAAAATTTTTTGTGAGATAAATATAGTTTTACAAGAATAAAAATTGAATTTAGAAGATATTGGCTTGAATTTCCCCAGAAACAAATTCCATACCTCAAAAGAGATTCGATTAAAGCAAAATAAACATTTCGAGGAACCGCCATATTCAATTCATGAGAAAGTACTCTCAGGGCATAACATCCTGAAGCTAATTTTCTACATAACTTTTTGATATGTTCATTAAAAGAAAGATTTTGAGTAATATAGATTCCCAAAAATTTTATAAATTTGGGGTTATTAATTATGAGATTGTCAAAAATTATATTACTAAGTGAACATTTAAAAGTTAATATATTTGTTTTAGTGATATTAAATAAGAGTAGATTAGAGCCACACCACTTTTTAACATTTATTAAACCTTTATTAATTATTTTAATTAATTCATTACAATATTTACTATGCGAAAGTATTGTTGTATCATCAGCAAATATGGTAAATTTACCATTTATAAAAATTAAACGACCGGTTATAAATTTCCCATATTTAAAAATGGAAATCCCATTATTTGATACTCCTCTTTACCGGCCCATCTGTTAAACGATCGCGGGCACTCATCATCGGAACATTCAGCAGACATTATTGCTAAAAACACCCTCCACTAGGGACAGTTAAACCCGACCCGACAATTCTTAAGAAATATAGGAACATACACTAATTACTTTATTGCAGGCGGATCCATTCAATTCCTCCCTTTAAAGGCTGATAAATCGGTTGTTAACATTTGTTTAGTTTTGAACAGTTTTTGTGTGTTTTGGGACTAACGTAAATATTTGAAGATGGCGAAATAAAGGAAATGTCTTTCTTTAAGCGAGAAAATTGAAATAATCGAAAAAAGTGAACTAACTGGTTTAAGTACCAGGAAATTGACTGAAAAATTAAAAGTGGGTAGGACCCAAGTTACTATGTTGCTTCAAAATAAAGCAGAAGTTAGAATTTGTTTCAAGAACGTGGCAACGGTGAACAAAAAAGAAAATTTCACAAAACCGAAGGACTGGCAGTGGACCAAGTTGTTTTTAACTGGTTTTGTAACAAGCGCTTACCAATATCCAGGCCCATAATTCAAGCAAAAGCCCTCGAATCTGCAATGTCTAGGACTAGACTTCAAATGGATAGTTCCACAAATTCCGTCGTTGGCACGATACTACCCTTAAGAAAATATGTGACGAATCAGCCGTTATCAATATCGAAGACGTAACTGCTGGAAATGAAAGGTTATTGACCATTTTAAAGGATTATGCCCCAAAGAACGTATTTAATGCAGATGAGACAGGCCTCTACTATCGTGCATTGCCAACAAAAACATATTCATTGGAAGATGACAAGTGTACTGGTACAAAAAAACAGCAAAACAACGATTTACGACTCTGGTCTTATATTCCTTTGATAATGATCCGCAAGGGTTGAAACACGTGTCAGGAAACTGAATTAAATGAAAGATGAAAAGATGAAAAAGCAGAATAGAAGAGTGATATTGTTTCTGGATAATACAACGTCTCGTAACAAAATTACACTGGATAATGTCAACCTTTGGACCGAGATATTATTCAGAATTTTAAAACGTTCTACACAAGCTACCTTATTAAGAGACTTTTAACATGTATAGACAGTGTTGTCGTCTTCAAGAAATCGAAAATAATATTACCATAACCAACGCCTTGATATGGGTTTCAGTGGCCTGGCGCAATTTGTCCCCAGTGACATTGTGTAATTATATTGACGACTTTGAAGAAGAAGATAAAATTTCGCTCGCAATTGTTTCCTAACATTAAGGACACATTTGTGAACTTGAAACAGTTTGCCTCTATTGATAACGATTTGCCAATAGAAAGTGCAGCATTGAATATCGTCGAGTGTATTGAAGAGAACTTACTCCAGTGTCGAAAAAATCAAGCCTATATGTAGCCTGCGCAAGTTTGAGAGACTTAGAAAACTTTCTTAATAATGTTAATAACAAAATATCTCTTAAATGCTATTAGAATGTGAATCTGAATTTTATAAAAATAAAATAAAAAATATGAAGCAATCAATAAAAACTGATTATTTTAAAAATAAAGTCGACCATAAAGTACATTGTATAATATACAGGGTGTTACCTAATGATAAGCCGTAAGTCAAATGGCGCATTCCCGACCAAAAGTAGAAAAGTTTATATAACCATGTGTCCTAAAAAGTCTGGGTTTCAAGATACAGCGTGTCAAAATTTAAAAAAGAATCTGTTTTTTATTAATATCTGAAAGATCGTTTGGATGATTTTGGTGAAATTTGGCAGTGTTGCTCGTTGTGGTAGACGCTAAGTTAGCACCAGCTAGATGATAATTATGAGTTTCAGTGGCGTCCCGGGGGGCAGTCTCACCAATAACATTCACAAAAAAAAATGTACGCCACTGACTTGTTTAAAAATTTTATATTGTTTTCGGGGGTAAGTGCACAAGTGCATCAAAATTACCGATAATTTTTGAATGAAATGTGTTTTTTTATAATTGCAAGAGTTTGTTTTCATATTTTCGCGAAAAAGCCCGACTCCGCAGGAGGAGGGCATTTTCGTAAAATATGAAAACAAGCGATTGCAATTTGTAAAAAAAACACATTGAATAAAAAAATTATCTGGTTATTTTTTTGCACGAGTGTAATTTATTTGAATATTTCACTCATGTATAAATTTTCCCATAAGAAACGTTAAAAATAAAAAAATATCAGCGGATATACAACGTTGCCTAGACAGCGTTGTATATCCAACACACAACAATCGAACCTATTTGACGAGACAGTTTTTTTTTTTACCTTTTTACTGCGAACGTGATCGTTATTGTTATGAGTTCCCTTCGGGAAATTCATTGCTTTTGAAAACCAAACCCTCTCAACAGATAACGACAAAGATATAATTATGGCATAAATGAAAAAATATAAATATTATTTACCTAAAAAAAAAAAAAACCCCAACCCGGGTCGTCCGGGGTCGTCCTGGCGAAACGCAACTCCTTAACACTTGAGCCATCAAAGGCTTTACATATTATTCGTCAATTATTCAAGAAGAGTTGCCTTAGGTGCAGCATTGTAAAGCAGTTTGACAACAGTCAGGTTTGGTCGGGCGAAATACTGTATCGTAGATACCTGGTTGTTTGTATTGTTATTATTAAAAAAGTCAAAATGAACCGATTTGGTCATGCACTTAATGAACAAATAGACAAAGAAAAAATTATATTTCATTCTAGAAATATTCTCCCTAAATACCGCTCGTGCATAAAAATTAACCAGATAATTTTCATTCAAGCTTGTTATACTAATTCCACTCGTTCTTCGAACTCGTGGAATTATAAATAACAAGCTTTCATGAAAATTATCGGTAATTTTTAAGCACTCGTGGTATTACCCCCGAATATTTCCCAAATTAATTAAGAACTCGAATCAAGTAAATTTAAATATTTTATTTAACAGAAAATACTAACAATAAAATTAAAATGCTTAAAAATTACAAGAATTGCAATGAAAAGTACAATTATTGTAATTAACAATATTTTGCTTTGAATTCGTAGACATGGTGGTTGATGCAGTATTCTTAGGAATGGCTTGTGTTATTTTCTGCTCTATTTCGAGAATAGATTCTTCGCCAAAACGAGACATTTTTGTAGTAAAATTACGGAAAAGTTCAATAGCGTTGTTTACAAAAAAACAAAAAAATTTACGTTGCCACGGGTTATCCCAATGCAAAGAGATTAACAATTCTTGACAAAATGAAAGGAAAACATTCGTTGACATTGACTTTTTTGTCTGCTGTCACTCAATAAGATGACGTTAATTGTCAGAATATTACATTTTTTGACGTTTGTTAACAATAAAATACCGCTTATGCAACTTTCGATTTCTGGCAGTGCTGTTTTCGCTATAATTTTGCGAAAATTGCATTTCTCTTATGGGAACTTTAACATATGAGGGAAATATTCGGGTTAAGCAGCCAAAAATTCAACTTTTGTGTCTCTTGATATTTTTTGGGTACCTACCTACTCGTTTTCGAGAAAAAAAAAATTTCGATATGCAATGAAGTGGCTTTTATTTTTGTTCTCAAAAACGAAGTATGAAACGAATTCATGCGTCTTTCAAAATCTGTAGCTCGTATCTCTTGGAATACTTGCACTTTATAAGGAAACAAAGGTAACTGTTTTTAAGAAGTCCTGCACGTTCTATTAAATCCATTATTACTTATAACAACTGTTATAGATGATTGATTGATAATGCTGGTATTTACTGACACTCAATAGGTATTAAGCTCTACCGCTAAGTAGTACAGCCTTAGATGCAAAGCACACTTTGATAATAATAATATTTGCTCGCATGGTGTAACTCTGCGTTAGAATTAAGATAATTTATTTTTAGGTGAAGTTGGGCAGTGCCCGTTAATAAATAAGTAAATAATCAGAAAAAAAGAAAAACTTGATATACAGCGTGTCCAGAAAAGTTCTAGACATATGGAAATTTTCTTACTAAGGACTACAAAACGTGATCAAATACAATTTTTCGTTGAAATATTTTAATTTACAGGGTACCATCAAAAAGCCTTTGGAAAATATTTTTTTTATTTTATTTCTTTAACAGTTACCTGCAACAATTTTGCAACAACTATGTGCAATACTATAGTAACGAATATTGACGTGTTAGTCAAAAATCGTTCACTATTTTTCGACTTATTAACAAGAGTTTTTCGTTACTTTCGTCATGATTGTAAAGTTAACGCTGCAGCAGAAAATAGAAATTGTACTTATCGTCGGCGATCACTATAAACCTATTAGGAAAGCCACACTCATATTTAATACTAGACACCCTGACAAAATGATATGTAGCGCCACTATAGCAAACGTAATGAATAAATTTAAAGCTACTGGTTCCGTCGAAAATGTATTTAAGAAACAACACAACAAATGGCCCACAACAGACGAAAAGCAACTCAATGTAATGCAAGCGGTTATCAAAGACTCGAAAATTTCTTTAAGAAAATTGTCAAAAACTATTCCAGTTGACGTCAAAAAATTTACTGCTAGTAATATTTTAAAAATAAATAAATTTCATATAAACCGAAATATATTTACACGTTTCTTCCTAGAGATTTTGAATCCCGTGTCCTATTTTGCGTGTGGTTCGAAGGCGAGTGTGAATTTGATCCTTTTTTTGCAAGAAAAATATTATTTATAGATGAAGCCATGTTTTCTTCCAACAGCGTGGTATGCTCTCAAAATTGTCGGTGGGGGAGTGACAACAATCCAAATTTTATAATCGAATGCTGTAGTCAATATTCATTTAAAACCAATGTTTGGTGTGGCACTTTTAATGATCGGATCGTTGGACCATACTTTCTCCGACAAAATACAAATGCTGCCATTTACCTGGACTTCTTAAGGAACCACTTGTCTCAATTTCTTGACGAACTGCCACTAAATATAAGACGTACAATTTGGTATCAACATGATGGAGCCCCATGCCATAGTACTAACAGAGTAACTGGGTATTTAAATGAAGTATTTCCGCACCGTTGGATAGGCAGACGTTCAAATATTCCTTGGCCAGCTCTTTTTATGGACCGATTAAAAGAAGTGGAGTATGGGCAATTTTTTGGGATATTGACCATCTTGAAGCAGTAATAACAAACTATGTCCAAGAAATCACTCCCAACATGATACGGGCGGCAGTAAGAGAAATTACAAGGCGTACTATAGTTTGCTCGATAGTTTGCATGGAAAAAGAAGGGGGGCATGTGGAGACATAATTTTTCACTTTAAACTATCTGTTTTTAGATCACTTTTATCATGTAATTGCTAAAATATTGTTTATTGTTCACATTCACAATTTATTTTTGCTCTAAGGAAATTAAATGTTTTTAATATTCCTGATAGGTAGATAGGTTGATTTTAGAACTTGAAATAATCTCGCATTATTTTTTTACGTAATTGGTTTCCAACATGAGGTAATGAATGCTCAACGTGTTTTTGATGGTACCTTGCAAATTAAAATATTTCAACGAAAAACTGTATCTGACAACGTTTTATAGTCCTTAGTAAAGTTTTCTCATAACAATTTGCCCTAAAATAAAAATTGAGGGTAGGTACTTCTCTCTTAACGTAATTCTGTGTTTCTATATTTTTTTGCCGCCCTGTGCATTGATATCTTAAGTTTTGATATGTCAATATTATTTACGCATCAAGCAAGACTTTTTATAAAGAATAACTTTTTTTCGTAAAATGAACAATAAAAAAAATTCTCATAAGTCTAGAACTTTTCTGGACACGCTGTATGTGCGAGAGGTTTTGATACAGAACAAAATGATTTTGTAACCTGCATACCTATAGCAATTTTTAATTCCATTCCAAAAATTATCCTTGAAGTTACTTTTGTGTTTCCTTTATATATGCTTAGCTTTGAGGTATTGACATTTAATAAGCTGCTATATAGCTACTGCACCAAAGCTTACAGGTATCATATGCATTTTTAACTAAGTAATTTGTTATTAAAGTGTTTCTATATTTCTTAAAGTCCACGACTTATTAGAGATTAATAATTAGGTTGATATGTTCAATTACTGGTTACCCGAAGGCAAGCTAAAATAATATCCGAAGCACCTAATACTATTATAGTTTAATCAGTAATATCAAACGTATGGTTGAATTGAATATAAAATCTAAATTTGCCTTGTGTAGAGATACTGATTAAAATTATATTAATAATGTATAATAAATTATGGAACACAAACGGATTACTTCAACTACAAATATTGACCCACCAATCAAATTAATGATACTTGAGGACCCTCGTGGACTTCAATAATTTGCCGCTATAGATTTTACTCACGGCACTGTGGGGACTTCTCCCTTCTCCACAGCGACACCTGACACGCACATAGATCAACCTCAGTCACAACTTCGTCATGACGGATCGGCACCGCAACCCACCCCATGACGGGGAATGTTAAATATGCCCCATACGCCTCCACCAACATGTCGGGCCATACAGATTTACCCATTAAATTACCAGTCGCTACCTGATGTTCGTGAAATTAATACCTGCCTACTTGTCCAGTGGCTCTTTGTACGTGATGAATTCATTACTGTATTAAATGCATTTGCCCAAACAGTTTGCTTTTGCGTGCGGACGTAATTTGTCAGTTTATGGCAAGCATGCAAATTATGTCCATTCTATTGTTCTTACTTGAAAAATTAGATTAAGAATGATGTTGAAACACTTTATGGTTGACAATAATTATTATCAAATTTATTGCCTGATGAACATTAATTAGTAGGAACTGGAAAGTCGCAAACACTAACCTAAACCTTCTTTTCATTTTAATGCCCAAATGCTCTGTTATATCTGATATAGTCCGTTCATTAAGTGATTTCTCATATCGGATTAAGGATGCATAAATTAAATATTACCTGGCGCCTGTAAATTCCAGTAACCCTAAATAAGTTATCTATTATATTAATTAAATGCTTAATGTACAGGTAGTGACTGAGACTGGAGATTTCTTTGTATTTTGTTTGTCGATTTGTCTTCTAAGAAAATGGAACAATTCATATTAATTCTAATAAATATTTGTCAAAAAGTAATTTATTATATGAATTAAATGCATAATGTACAGGTACTGAGTGGCAGTCTCGTTGTTTTCTTTAGTTTAGCTATATTATATGTATATATATATTTGGGTTAGTTTGGCTTATTTTTGTCCCACTTGCTAACGTAACGTTCGAAAGCAGATATATTGAAATGGCTTCTGATAAACATGTTCTTACCCGAATGAAAGACGTCTTATTTTAAAAGTTGAGGAATATTTCAAGAAAGAGAAGGAAAATGGTGGTCCTTTATTATCACGGTGACGGTACAACAACGAGCAGCGGATTCCTGTGGCATATCACGAAGAACTCTGATAAATATTTACAACTTAGAAAAAGACGGTTATATTGAAAAGAAAAATAAAAAACGCCGTTTAAGTTTGAAAACCAATGATTTGCCAGAAGGAGTTAAATGTCAAATCCGAGGAGTTATTTATGATATGTACAAACAGAAAGAGGTGGTAACTCTTGATTCGATCCTTGAGAAAATCAGAAATAGAGAAATATGTGACATTGGACGTACTACTCTTTCATTAGTTTTAAAGCAGTTGGGGGTTAAGTACCACAAAACTAACAACCGAAAAATTCTTTGTGAGCAACAACCCATTGTTTCTAAGCGGTGGTCGTTTTTGAGGAAATAACTAGCTAATTTAAAGTCCGAGAATTTAAAACCTGTGGTATTCTTAGATGAGACATGGATTTTTGCGAAGGGAAACCAAACAAAATATTCATGGCAGGATGGGTCAAAATACTGCTATTCAAGGGTTTCATCCGGGAACGGAAAAAGATATGTCGTAATACACGCCGGAAGTCGAGAAGGATTTTTGCCAGATGCAAGTTTAGTTTTTATTTCATCGAAGAAAGTGGAGGACTATCATGACAATATGACTGCCGCGATATTCGAGAACTGGTTTGAAGAATATGTGCTAAAATCTCCAGAAAAATCCTCGATCATTATTTTAGACAATGCTTCATATCACTCACGAGTTTCTGAAAAAATACCAAACAATAGTTCCACCAAAGATGAAATGAGGAACTGGCTAAACACCAGAAAAATAAAAAACGACCATATATTTTTAAAAGCAGATTTGTTATCCGATATTGAAGTACACACTGCTGGTAAGGATAAGTCTTACATAGTGGACTCCCTCGCGATGAAATACGGTCACGAGGTATTACGTCTGCCCCCATACCATTGTGAATTTAATAGTATTGAATTAGTGTGGGGAATTTGCAAAAACTGCTTTGACAAGCATGCATGTCAAACGACGAACGAATAAAGCATTTTAAATTTATGGAATAAAGCTTAAAACAAATTGGACCAGAGACTTGGTCAAAATGTATTGACCACGTGGAAAAATTGATTCAAGATACTTTTGACTCGGAACAGGTCATTGATGAAATAAGGCCAATTATTATAACTTCTGATAGTGACAGTGACAACAGTGCTGATAGTGATATTGACGATTAAATGTACATTTTATGTAATAAAATTTCCAATTATTATTGTTACTATTATTATTATTTCCATAGTCATGAAATAAAAAATAATTTAATAAATAATTGTAATGGAAATTTTAATTACGGCCCATATATCTAAAATTAGTAGAAGTTGTTTGAGGACCGCTGTCTAATTTATTCTAGACTGATTTTGACCATAATCGGTTAATAACAAATGCGCATTCACTCACTGAACGCACTCAGCGCATAACTTCCATGATAGCAATTAATTGTTCCGCAATAATGGAATTCTAAGAAGTTATCTTAAAGTTAGAGTTATCAGAGCATTGGCAAAGAGTATTGTTTTATTTTAAACGCTTAAGTTTCAGGTCATTGTAAGTTACGCACCAGTGGTTATTGAGAAGTTCCAATCTAGCTTAATTCACTAATACTTATGTTAGTCTAAGGTAAAATCAACAGCATCAATTATTTAATTACAATAATTATATCGTTTATACTAGCGTAGGGTTATTTTTAAACTAACTATTCAAATTCAAATTCAAACTCAAATTCCTTTATTCATGTTACCATTCTTTAAAAAATTTTACATACGTCAGGTAAACTTTAACCGCATACAAAAGGCAGTCTTGCTATAAACTAATAAAATTGACAACTAAAGTAGAAAAACACTTTACAGACATAGTTGACGAAGTCAGGCTAAAATTAAATATTAAAATCACACAGATGAGATATTACAGTAAAACAGTTTAAAACAAATTAAAAATTGGAGCAGATAGTCAAGGTAAGGGAACATCAAAGGTATGGTCTAAAAATTCCTGAATAAAGTAAAAAGGGTGAGATACTAGGTATTTTTTACGACGGATTTAAAAGTGTTCATGTTCAGCTTTCAAAATAATCATGTATTCATATTATAAGTAGGTATGTTTTCTTATATTTAACCTTCAAGTAATTTACAATAACTTACCCAACTGATTTTTGACAAAGTAGTAAAATATTTTAAAAACGTTTTCCCGTCTTGCCACCCTAACAAATGAATTTACAGTATATTCAGTTAAGCATCAATATTATGTGTTTCGTCAATACGGATGATATTTTACTATTGTCTCCATATTTCAACGTAGAAAGTATTATTTTTGTTTCAAGATCCCATACTACGTCCAAATACTACTTTTATTACCCCTCTGATTTTTTTTAATGTGCTGAACATTAAAATTTTTTCTCAATAGTACCTACACCTTAACTGTAGTGTTATAATAAAAATAAATATATTAATGACATAAATGTATGTTTTACCATTTTACAGCTTTTATAATGCGATGCATTGAAGCTTTTCACGATTACATGCTTTCTAACAAATTCATTCTCTTTCCTATAAAGTACCTAGGCAAGACATGTTTCTCAATCTACTATAGACATTCAAAATATCCGATCCGGTTTGCTTTTAATCTGTTAACAGTTATTTTTGTATTTCTTTCGTAGTATGTTGCATAGAAAATGATAGAAGGGAACCAGGCGACAAAGGGCACCTGTTACGGTGTTAAGAACAACAATTATTACTTGCGAAACTATGCCGGAAACTTATCTTTAATTCGAAATTTCAATTTCCATATCTGCATCCCAAAATACGCAAGTCCTGAAACTTTTTGCGGCGTGTTGCTTTTTTAAGGACTAATGCCTTATATTTTCATATTACACCAAGATTTACTATAATTGTTTTTTTTAAATGAATCAATTCAATACCTATTCAAACAAATAATAAATTTGAAGGCGGACCTGGCGTACACGCGAACTGCGCAGACGCAAGGCTTCCGCAAAATGCCGCGTACTGCGGACATTTCTGTAATACGTTATTAGCAATATATATATATATATATATATTATATGGCTTCACTCCTTTAAGTCTTTCTACTATCTCATTGTTGTCTAGAAGAAATGCTTATGAAGTCGATCTCTCATGATTACTGGCTATTTTATTTTAATGATGTTGGCAACAGTTTCTATTTTTAGGAAGAATGCCAATTTTTTATAAAATGACATTTAGGTATATTGCTTTGTTTGGAGCAACCTCAGAGCTGTATACTGGTGTATACTGTATATATAATTAACATCGCTTCAAACCAGTTTCAGTATTAGTTGCTTGTGCAGTTAAAGCTTTTTATGAATACATAAATTAGAGTTTGTACAAACTACACTGGACACTTTTCTATATAATATGATCCTGAGAAGTGCATCCAGAGTATCACCCAAATACTTCTTCTGTGGACATATACCACAGTTTCCTCCTGCATGAATGGCAGGGTCATCGGTAAAAGTGACTAAAGTTCTGGTATAGGGATACTTTGTTGTGGTACTCCTGCTAATGTTATTTTAGTTCTGACTAAGCTTTTTTTTTTACTTTTATCGTCTGTAATATGTGACTGAAGAACTTGGAATGAACATCCTGAGCTTATGATCTAAAATTTCTTGCAATACTTTGTCCAAGGCTTGCGCTATATATATTATAGATCTACGAAAATTGCAGAATAGATTTTCCACCCTAATGATTTCCTACCATGCCTGCAATCTTGTAATGGTATAAACTTTATTAACTGTAGAGTTTTGGGTTAAATATATCAGTATTTTGTTAATATGCTTTCTGTCAAGTGGCCCATAAATAATGAGTATAGGGTGCTAATAAATCCAATTTTCAAAAATTTGTCATATAATGGCGTGTAGATGAACGTACAAATTAAACGTGCATGACATTAGTAATAAGAAAATAAAATATGTGTAGAGTTGAAACGAACATCAAGTTAGATAATTTCTTGACGTGGCTCAACTATCTTTTTCGCCTAGAATTCGAACACTGAGAGGAAATTTAGATAAGGTGTCATAAAATAATAAAAATGAAAACCAGTTTCTACTATTAAAAATGTCAATGCAGAGATATATCTACAGTTCCAATATGGCATAGAATAGCTTAACACACTATACCCAGTTCTGTAAACAGAAATATTTTTATAGCACCTCGAATATACCATATTTTTGCTTTATTTCTGAATTTCAGAATAATTCTTTTAACCATTTCATACACGAATTTACGTGAGAGCCGCGATATTAAATTATATGCCCGGGGTTCTGCTTTACTTTGTAATGCAGTTAACACAGCAATTTTAGAACCTACTTTCATTTAGTTTTGCATTATGAAAGGCCAAAGTAATATCCAGCAGAATGTTAACCTCTAGTGCTAACGTCAATTGTGCGTGGTCACGGTATAGCTTTAAATAATTTGTATTCTAACTAAAAGTTTAACTATCCTTTCCTCTCACAGTGGCCATTTAAATATTTATTATTTAATAATGGGTTCTGTTAAGTATGTTTAGCTGTTCTTTGAGATAATTCTTAAAATATCCATTACTAAAAGAAGATCAGTGTGGACATTTTATTACATTATTAACTTGCTTTCTAGTTAAGATTAGAAGGAAATAAGCAAATCATGAAGAACTTGTTCTTAAAAATTCAAAATAGTCAGCTTATAATTATGTATATTTGTCCTTATTAAATTACCTAGAAGCCAGGAAAAAAACAATCAATTTGACAAGACAATATAAATACTCCAGAGCCCCATAAATACGAGGCACAAAATACTATACCGCAGTAGCAGACGTAGGTAACCTATCAGTGTCTCGAACTCTAGATTTAGGAGCGGAAACTTTTAATACAATTTCATGAGAAATTGCACTGCTTCGAAACTTTTTGGTCCCTCGGTGGCCGCGGTTGATTTTTACAATGGCCATTTCGACCATTACGGTATTAGTTTCAGGGTCAGCAAAGCATCTCAGAAAGGAATCCAACAGGAGAAGTTTTAAAGTATTTACTGGTATCAAGGAAAATTTAACAGAACTCGTATTTTATAATAATCGGCTAATATCTTCCTGATATGATTGAAAATATTGGTATAAATTAAAAAAAAATTGTGTATAAGTATCGAAAATCATTCAAGCGTTGATAATGATTTGTTACCCAATGTTTTAGGAATCAAGTATTAAAAAATCAGATAATTATTCCTGTTAATAGTTGTGAACATCCTCTATCTTCGTAAAAAAAACGTTAACAGTCATAGCTTATTAGAACTTATCATCTTAAAATAATGCCTGCCAACAACTTCAATTTTTGAGTGCATACAACTCAGAAAGATCAATCCTGGGACTATTTACGGTGCTTTGAAAAGGTTAGCACCTTTAAAATTTGGCTTTATGTTATCGAGCAGACGTATAATTGAAACCCCACTAAAATATAATGATAATATGACTGTTTGGATATTAATGGTTAGGTGCTGACTGGAATTGCGTGTGATTTTAGAAAGGCGTTTGATGATGGGTTAGCCTTAGACTGGTTTATGCATCATATCTCAAATTTCGAAAGCAAAGGGTGGTCATTTCGGAAAAAAATTATAGACCTCTTTCTATATCTGCTAGTACCACTCTCCTTGCTGATTATGCATTTATTTCAGTAACTACAAATAAACGTGAAATGATCTCAAACAAGGTCGACAGTGCGTTGGTCAAGGTAATTGATTGGTGCCATCTTAATCCTATAGAGCTGAATGTTGATAAGACCACGTGCATATCTTTCCCTTAAACCAGGTCTAAACCATTAAAATAAAGCCATATCGAATATGTAAAATCGATTATAACTCTTGGATTCCATTTGGACAATAACCTATTGGAAATTACAACGTGAAAGTATATGTAGCAAATAAAATTATCGAGAGCATGTTACGCTCTAAGGGATTTAAAATCTAATGTCTGGATATGAAAATTCTTAAGATTGTTTATTTTGTCAATATTGAGTCGCACTTACGCTATGGCCTGTTATACTGGGGTACCTCAATCGACTGGCATTTATATTATAAAAGCATGCATCAATTATTATCAAATACAGAATACCGTGAGTCATGCAAAAATTACTTTCGGCAACTAAGAATACCTACTGACACTGATCTCCCTCTTTATTCTCGAATCGAGTATTTTTGTACCTAGGAGAGATCCCCATTTATTTTTTCATAAGTAAATACCCGTCAACAGGAGAAAATCCCCCTATGCATATGTGGAAAAATATTAAATAAATTACCTAAAAGAGTCTTAGAACAATACCGTTAAATGGTCTAAAAATTGAATTAAGAAACTTTCTCCACGGTAATTCGTACTACACACTCGAAGACTTCTTTACTGATAACATTATACATGGTGTTATTTAATAGGTGTCCGACATTTTACAGGACGATTCCTCAGTTATTTATAAGGTGAAGAGTTCATATGAGCATAGGTCCGCAAGTCCTTCATTTTTGAGATACAGGGTGTTAAAAATTTATTCTTATTTTGGGTTTTCGTAAATAAGATTTGAAATAATGTCTATATTTGGACAAAAGTTGGAATTTGAGGATTTTTTAATATCAGAAATTTAGATTTGATATTAATTTGGCCCTTAATTGTAGGGGGCGACACCTACAGGTCTTTCTCTCTTTTGGAGAGTCCCAACTTTTTCGTGCATGTATGTATCACATTTTCTAGAAGGAAAATCGATTCCTCTATCATTTTTACGTGAAAATGATATGCTTGTCAAAAGTCGTTACAAGCCGCCGTTTTCGAGATATTTTGATCTAAATTAATCGATGCATGTGTTTGTCAAAAAGTGAAACAATTTTAAAAACTTTTTTTTTAATCAACATAGAAACATTTCAAACGGTAATTCTTAAACAACAATAAACAGCGGAGCACAAGATATAAAACTAAATCAAAATCACAATAAATGTTGGAAATCTTATATTTTATGATGGAGTGCATAGTCTTGTCGACAAGACGCATAGCGCTGCCTAGCGACTCCTGCAATTGTGACGTTCTGTCTTTGCATTTTTTCCTCTGATATTTGTGGCTTGATAAGTCCATGTCAGAGAGCGCAGGTATGCATAGAAATTGGTGTTATTTACCAGCAGCACGAGATAGAGCCATCTGGCTTCATTCTCTGTATCAAACTTGTAGTCTTTGTGCTACTGATGTACACCATAGTCACTGAGTCCCCGACTAGTCACCAGAAAGCTGCAAACACCAGCTAACGAATTTTCCAATTACTGCGTAAATTGGAAACTTCACCTCAATCCCGACAAAACCCAAACCATCCAGTTTGGCCGCAGAAGGCAACCACCCTTCGATGCGGTCAACCTGGATGGCCGCGATGTTCCCTGGTCAGACTCAGTGAAATATCTCGGTATCACCCTAGCCTCAAATCCAAGGCAACCTTAATAAAGCCAGAATGACATACTCTCTTCTATACTCCCTCCTCAACCGCCACAGCACCCTAAGCCACAAAAACAAAATCCACCTCATCAAAGCCATCATCAGACCCGCCCTCACATACGGTTCAGTGGCGTGGGGTCACGCAGCCCCCTCCCACATCAATCGCCTCCAAGTCCTTGAAAATCGTTACATTCGCACCGCCATGAATATCTCATGGTTCATCCGTAACGTGGACCTATACCGCGACATCAAACAGACACCCCTTTCTCAGTTTCTCCACGAGAGAAACACGAAACTTCTAACTTCGGCCCCCGAACACCCAAACCCCCTTATCAGACAAGCTTCCAATTATGACATCGATGCCCCGTATCGTCACAAACGTCCCCGTCATAAACTTCTCTAGGTGCGCCAAGCAGCACCACCCACCCACCAAAGCCCTCCCCCGATACACCTCCCAAAACCAATAATACACCCCTCTCTTAGATTCCAGAGTAAAAGTACCTTTAGTACTTTCTTGGTGAGACCCTGCGGAACTGGACCGCAGGGGGGCGTGGAAGGAAGTCTGGAAGGAGTCATTGAGACTCTGAGCAAATAAGCTCAGGGCCACAAGGACTTCCGCCAGATGGGCTCACCTCTCCGCGTGTGTGTGTGTGTGTGTGTGTGTACACCATAATTTTTGGAAATAAATGCCTATCTACTTGCTTACTTAATAATATGTTGTTATTCGCAATATTAATATAATTTTGAATCTAGGCTTATTTTATAGAACTGTAAAAGATAATCTTCTGTGCTAACCTTAATTTGGAAATAACGTTTAACGAGTCGGCTATTTCAGTATATAGTCCATTCGTAACAATTTACGAAATACAATTTTTATTAGGTAAATTTCCTTAATGAAAATTAACTGCGCGAGCGAAAAGTCTGTTATTACCCTCCATAAAACTTTTTTTGTTTTATGTTGATACTCTGTACTTCCATGAAAACTTTCTGTTATTTTGTCCTTTTTGAAATTCACACATGAGAGTGTTAAATTTAAGTACTTTTTTGGTCGTACAAGCGAAGTCAGTTTAATTTTTAAAATATGTGCTGGATATTAATTTATTTTTATTCAGTTTAGTAGGTATATTTCTATTAAACATAATAAAGCAACAATAAAGTAGTCGGCAAACAACCTATTATGAACAATAAAAGGACCGAAAAGCTGGTAAAATCACCAAAATTGAACGGCGTTTTTATTTGAGAGGCCCCCCCGGTAGTCGCTAGTATAGTAAAGCAGCGCGCCCACAGAATGGACTCAGATCGGTCGGCTTGGCATGGTACGATCGCCACGGCAGCATCTACCCGCAACCGCTATTTTGTCCTAATTCTACAAATTCCTACTTTTTACGGAAAGTTACGAATCCGGTAGAATGCCCTCGGAAAGTTTAAAGCAGTGTTGTCAGTATGGTCGCATTTTAACTTTCGTGTAGACGGATGATAATGGAGGGGTTTTCTAAAACGAATATTTAAAGATGTTTATTATTTTCTAAAATAAAATATTTCCAAGTAGCAACATAAATAGCGGAGAACATTCACATCTTCATACCCCTAAAATTTTTAAACATGGGTACCTAATCACTAGTTATCGAAGTTTATTTTCTTATATACACAATAATTTCCAAATAACAACATTAAAAGTGGAGAAAAGTGATTATGAGACCGGCACGTTGCTGCTTTACTCCTCTCCTTAATCGCTGCCAGCCAGCTACAATATAAAATAAACATGTGACGTTGACAAATTTAACACGTTCTTTTCCTTCCATTTCATATGGAATTGAGAATAAGAGATTTCCTATTAATGCCGATGCTACTCGAACCGAGTAGGACCAACGAGAATTCGGGGACGTTCGAGAATTAGGAAAAATTAAAATTAGGAATTTTTATACCATCTCCATCTACCACCCACCGAATCGGTAGTCGGAACGTTCAGTTAGTTTTCAGCAGTGGATTAGTTCAAACGTTTTTAAACACTTATAAGTATTTATTTATTCAAACAATGGATTCAAGTTCTTCAGAATCTTATGAAGATATTATGATTGCCTTAGCATGCGAAAAAATGGAAAAACGTAAACCATAGTTATGGATCAATAACATAAATCTTAGAAAAGAAACCCATGCAGAGCTTCACCACTTATTTCCTGACTTACTTGGATATGAACAAAGTTTCACAAGTCTCTGGGATCTTCCTTGAGTGTTTAAGTCAGGACTTGGTCCTTGTACTTTTCTTCTCTGTCGTCTCTGGCTTACGCAAGTGTATTCATTCGTTCGCTATGTACAGGTTACCTTCATTTACCTTAGTTTTGGTTTGCTTTTAGTGTATATTACTATTTTTTGAGTCTCTTCGCCGTTGTTGCTGCCATCCAGAGAGCCAGTTTTATAAGTTCGGGTTAGTGTAGGTGTCGATACGTCTGTGCGTTTGTAATATTGAGCTATTACTTTTGTAAAAAAAATTTGTACTCTCGTTGTCTTAAAGTCGTTATGTACAACACGGTTGAACGGTTGCATATCTAAGAGCGCTTCCTATTAGTTTCAGTGCCTTGTTCTAAAATATCTGAAATTTATTTCGTTATGTTGTTTAGGGTGCACCAGGCTGGTGCTCCATAAGTTAAAACAGGTCTCACCAAGCCCTTGTAGAGGTTGACTTTCCTCCTTACACAAATACTACTTAGTCTGTTAAGCAGGGAGCAGATAGCGCTTATTGGTCTCGTGCGACTCTATTTTCTGTATTTTTCCTCCAATTCAGCTTTGAATCAAAAATAAGTCCCAGGAATTTTGCTTTGTAACACCTTGGACTCTATTTAGAGGAATGACCCCCGCTCGGAGGGATTCAGATGAATCTTTCAATCCAAAAGGCCACTTTTCCAAGAATATATGTTGTACAGCGCCGGAGCTAGGGATGAGCCTTGTGGTACGCCTGCCTTGACGTGTTTTTAGCAGAAATCGCGTTTTCCGACGAGACTGTAAATAATCTATTTTCAAGATACGATGCAATTATCTCGATAAAGTAATTTGAAACTCCAAGCCCTATTAACTTTAGGATCAAACCATAGTGCCAGGCTTTATCAAAGGCTTTGCTGACGTCAAAGAAGATCGCCCCAGTGTGTGCTCTTTTATTAAAGCCTTGAAGAAGTCTTGTTGTTAAACCATAACTGTTTAGGAAGCAGAACATTGCACTTCAAGACGAAATCATCTAATCGGTAGAGTATACATTTTTCTACGACCTTTCCTAGACTAGAGAGGAGGGTTATTGGCCAATAGCTGACAACCAGCGTTGGATCCTCGGTGTTTTGATGTATAAGTATCACTCTGACTTTTTTCCAGGACTGCGGGAAGTGGCGATCTTTAATAATTGCCTGTGATAAGTTTACTGTGTTATCTCTAATGGTATTTGGTAGGTTTCGCAACGCTATGGGCGGTGGGCAGCGATTCCTGGTAAGGACGACATAAAGTAGCAAACAAGCTGTGATCTCATATAAAACCGAACTTCAGTATTGCTATTTCTACCTATTGATAAGCGTGGCCCAATAATGCTGGTCTTTACTACTCCAAGACATGAGTTCAGAATTGCACAGGACTGATCCACTTCGGTACATGCAGTTGGTAGTCAGATAAACATGTCATTTTGTAGAGGTGTCTCTTTGTAATACGTAATGTCGGTAAGTAGCGTTGGTCTTAATTACTTCGAGATCTGATTTTAAGCTAACAGTGGGTTTGGCGAATAATTAATTATCGATTTTTACTAGGAATGCTACAGGATGACGATTTGACGATGGAATTTTTGTCGCCATTTAATATTGATATCGATGAAGGCAAATTAGGAGCTCTTTTTGAAATCAGTTCGCCAAAATCAATTTACTCGTGTGGTTATTTATGATGGTTGCCATTTAAAAAGATTCAAAATGGCGTCGTATCTGTCACTTTATTACATCTGCCGGATTTACTTATAGCGTATATAGCTTGGTCACGGGAAGTTATGTTCCTGTAAAAAGGGGCTTGAAAGATCTATTATTAAAGGGGTGAGAACCTAAAAGACAAAATCGATGAAGGCAAATTAAAAATCTCCGTATTTCCGAAAGGACTGAAAATAAATATTAACAACTATAGGTTTCTGAAGTCGGATCGCCAAATACAATTCACTTGTGTGGTTATTTATGAGGGTTGCCATTAAAAAAAATTCAAAATGGCGTCGTATCTGTCAAATCTGTGACTCCATATACTTTTTGACATTAAATTTGGCTTTTTAGTCCAAAAAACATTGAGAAATATATATTTAGTTTTATATTAGGTATAGTCAGCAGGAAAATCGTCAATCGGGTGAGACACTTGACAATGTCCCTGTACCTAACCAGCTAGTCTAAATCAAACTACTAGGTTAAAATAATGCTTCAAGTTAGCTGATTTGTACATAAATTATTTTATTCATGCAAATGTGCAAACCCAATCCCAACGATAAGATAAATTAAACACCATTAACACAGAATATCCTTGTATATAATAAATGCGTTGGTAAATGGTTTCTTAATTAGAGGTCATTATTTGGATCATCCGGTTAATTCCTTGATAAATAATGGCCAAGCATTAATGTTCACTTAATGTGTCCGCAGAAACAATTTTTTTATTCATGGGTTAAAGTTAAATAATCTACATAATCGCATCGTTCCTTACTCCGTCTTTAGTCCTCGGTATAAAAAATGTTAGAAAGAATTTAAAGATATTTGTTTTGTATTTAAATGACAGGCAAAATTTATTATTATTCTTTTTTTTTGACGCCGTTTCTGCATAGGTACAGCATAAGGCGGTTTTTATATACACAAGATCATTAGAAGATTAGGATGAAAAATGTATAGGAAAGTTCAGAAAATACTTGCTGATCACTCCTAAACTTACACGCATCCTCACTACTTGTCAGTAAGTATTAATAATTAATGTATTCGTGCAGTTATTCCCAATTCTGAATTGAAAGTTTATTAGGAATCCATTTCAAGATAAAATAATACTGTAGTAAAGGTAGAAAGTTACATTTATCCATTATTATCCAAGGGTGGCCATAAACAAAAAATGAATGAATGTATTAATGTAGGTAAATTATGGTCCGTACTTAAAAATGTCTTAAAGTAAACTGCAAATCCGGAAGACGTAATTTCATTATTAAAGTAATAGTGTGGTGATTTTAAACCGATTTTTACCTGATTCAAAATAATATTTTTATATGATAATCCCATAAAACAAATTATGTTCTAAAGACTGTATATATAGCCACTCTAGTTAGTTTTAAGCTTAGTAATTATTCTTACTTCGTGTGTAATACAGCGTTTGTTTAATCCTGTGTGAGTCATGGAAAATATGTGCGAGCCCAATGTATTTCAGGAGATAGCCCCGTCGAAAAGCAGAAAACACTTTTCTGTGGAAACTAAGGAAGTTATAAACAATGTTTATTCGACTCTCATTGAACGTGCGGTCAGCAAGCAAGCAGCGTTAGAAGAAACGGCCATAATAACAAAAATTCCAACATCAACTGTATGGAAAATTATGAATAATCCCATTTTAGCGAGAAAAAAAAGAACCGATACTGGCATTTTCTCAAAGGTAGATAGAAGTGATCAAGATATAATGCGGCGTAAAATTTACAAGTTATATGAGGAACAAAGCGTGATTACATACATACATTAGATAAATTAATTAAGAGGCTTGAAAAAGATGAAACCGGCGTTAAATGTGGCAGAACAACGTTAAGGAAGTGTATCCAATACATGGCTTTTAGATTTAAAAAAATTAACAGAAGACAAGTTTTAATGGAATACAGTAGAATTCGGGCATGGTGATCCGAATATCTACAAAAAATTACGATTTACAGAGATCAGTAAAGGCCGATTATTTACTTGGATGAAACCTGGTTCGACACATATGATACCCCGGAAAAGGGTTGGGTTGACTCAAGCGACAAGTGTAAAACAAGCGAATTACGATTTTGCATGCTGGATCTAAAGACGGATGAATTCCAAATGGACTTTCTCTGTCTGCAAAAAACATTAAAGATTCTTCTCTGGATTACCATAAGGACACCACTTCTGATGTATTTAAAGATTGGATTAAAAACAAGCTAATTCCAAATAATATACCTCGAAATAGCGTAATTGTAATGAACAATGCAGGCTACTATAGTAGGCAGTTGACAAAGACTCCCTTCTCACATGTATGATAGTGACATTTATTTTTAGGAAGATTACACCAAAAGGCAATTAATTGAGGTTTTACAAAGTTTAAAACTACAAAAGGAATACTTCTGTGATAATTATGCAAAAAATCTAGGGCATACAGTTTTAAGGCTTCCACCATACCATTGTATATTTAATCCCATCGAACATGTTTGGCACCAACTGAAATCTGCCATTCGTCCCAACAATATTTGCCCTACTATAAACTCCAGTGTACTTGAGCTTATAGGAACTGAAGTTTAGAACATCCCTTCACAAAGTTGGGCAAATTCTGTTACACATGTTGAAAAAGTGGAAAAATCCTATATCCATATAAACAATATAGCACAAATAATAATTAGAACAGAGATGATGATAGCGATAGTGATATTGATATATTAAGTGAATAATTATAATTAGTACCGAATAATTTATATATTTTTGTAATCATAAATATAATTTTTAATAATGAAATAACTTGTAATTCCACATTTAAACATAAATAAAATATTATTTAATGTCTTACTTATTTTTATTACAAACCATGATTAAATTCTAAGCAAAATACGGACCTGTTTGGCCATATTTCAATTTTACAGCTGTCCCGGGTCTTTCCTAATAGGGATCAGTTAGTCACTTTCTTATATCCCTGAACGGACTTTACCTAGACTAGTTTAAACTACGACCTATTACATGGAGTTATTTAAACCACAATTTAAGACATTTCTAAAATTACAAAACCGAAGCATTCCAAAAATATGGTTAAACTTAAGCCTGAGGTTTAAACTCAACTTGTAAAAGCAACCCTTAATACAGATACAGCCGTTGCAAAGTATAATATACAATATTATTATGTCAAGAGCAAATCATTTTTAACACCATTATAAAAAGGTAATTATGCCAAATCTTGTTTGAAGTTCTGAGTACATGTAATAATTTATTTCAGCCCTGAAGAGGACACCATCTGGATGTCAAAACGTTGGCGAATACACAAAATATTTTTAAATTTTCTGATTTTTATCTTTACTTGATGACATCTGGTCAAGCTATGATTTGTTTGGTTGAAAGCTAAAGCTGTTCAAGGCCGGCGGTTATGTTCAAGATTCGAGTTAATTTATAAATAAACGGGCCTCACCAATAGGCAACCATCCATGCACCATTAGTGTAGACGTCTCACCAGCATCAAGGCAGTGACAGTGGAATGACTCATGCGATGACCGAGAGGGGTTGAGAGCGGGGGTAGTAGTAAACAGTTACACATTAAGAATGCACGAATGTTAAGGGTTTAGAAAATAAAAGTTTTGTTACAGTTTTTTACAAGTATATCGAGTTTTAATTTTACTTTAAATCGACAAGAGAAAATGCGTCACGTTCTGTGACAACAACATCCATACAGATTAACTAATAAGTAATTTTTAAAATAACTTTAAGTTGAAACTAAACCTGATAAGTCTACTTCTAATAGTGTTTGCCGAAAAACTCTTAGGCCTATACATTTAACGTGTATAAATAAAAGTTTTGACGGGAGTTGATATAGGCGAAGCTATTTTTGTTCAGGTTGGTTTGTTTTATATAAATAATTCGGAAGCTATTTACTCTATTGTGACCATAAAATAGCAGTTTATGCGTATTTGTAAATTTGCTAAAAGTAAAATAACAAAAACATTGTGTATAAACATTTTTGAAATTTTTTAAATATTTAAAACCGGTTTTAGATTTATTTGTTTAGAATGTTGCTTTGTTTGGAAATAATATGCTTTTTGTTAATATTCACAAGATTTATTAGCATAATAAATTTTATATTTTTATGCAATTTTATCCGGAAGTGCTGATAATAAATAATATTTTTTATTTTAACCATGGAAACATTGAAGGACACTAGTTCATCTAGAATTCTAGAATAACGCATTTTTTACGTTTTATGATGGATTTTATGAACATAAAGATTTGATGAGGATAGATTTAGAAATGCAATGAGTGAATCTAAAAAGACTCTGCCTTCTAACGTTAAAGAAGTTGCAAAAACTATAGTAGTTGCAAAGTTGATGCCGAAAGACAGACGACTTTTACGAATTTCCAAAATTGGTGCGAAGTGAAGAATATGTGTCTACGACAAAACTTATTTTAGCACTAGCGTTAGAATGAAAATCAATGCAACTTTTCGTTAAAATGAACGAAATCTCGATTTTATAATATTAGATGCATCGTGTCTTAAATATTAAAGTGGGCTGCTGTTATCGGCGGTAACAGCTTTTTCAAACAATCAAAACAAATGAACTGATATTGACGTAAACTTTCAAATACAGTATTGTACTGCGTCAAAAGTAAAGCAACATTTTAATATTTTCCTAAAAAAGAAAGGTTTTCGTGAAAGTAAAGGTTAAAATATTTTTGCAGAGTTTATTTTATGTTTAATTAATATTTCTGATTTCTGTGCTGGATTAATCATGCCAAGAGGTATTCCAATTTCGAAAGAATTAAAGCAGAGAGTAGTGAATGCACGCTTGGAAGGTACAACACAAGCCACAATTTCAAGACGGTTTGTTTTACCAAGATTCAGCGTATCCAAAATAATTTCAAGTTACATTCATAGGGGACATTTAGAGAATCTACCGAAATCGGGAAGGCCGAGAAAATCAACAATTTGAACAGACAGACGCATTAAAAGAATTTCTCAAAACGATCCTTGGATGTCTGCACCTAGAATTATTTGTGAAATTTCCTAAATTATGGTTAGTCCACGGACAGTTCAAAGAAGGTTGGTAGATGCAAAGTTATTTAGTAGACACGCGGCTAAAAAGCCCCTCATTTCGGTAAGAAATAGAGTGGCTAGGCTTGAATTTGCACGTCGACATTTACATTGGACAGTAGACGAGTGGAAAAAAGTTTTATTTAATGATAAAACGAGTTATAAAATTTTCAATTCTGATGGAATGAAGCGTGTAAGATGGCGAATCAACACAAGGTTTAATCCCAAATACGTTACACCCACAGTTAAACATGGCAAAGGCAGTGTTTTTCTATGGGGCTGTTTCTCATTGAATTGGGTGGGTCCTTTAAACTTCATTAATGACAACATGGATGGATTTGTCTATAGAGATGTAATGCAAAATGTAATGTTGCCTTATGCTGAGTGGGAATGCCATTGCATTTTATTTTCCAACAGGATAGCGATCCACAACACTGTTCACAAATCGTTCAAGAGTTTCAAGAAAATAACGTTCGGGTCTTGCAGTGGCCGGCACAATCCCCAGACCTTAACCCCATTGAAAATCTATGGGGAGAAGTTGAACTGGAATTCGTACACAATTATGTCCAAATAAACAATCATTGGTAAATAAAATCAATGAAGTTTGGACAAACCATCCCGAAAATACTGTTCAAAAATTGATTGCCTCAATGCCGCGACGTTGTCGGCAAGTAATAAAAAATAATGGATATTCTATTAACTATTAACATAATACTTTTAGCTATTGTAATTATTAAATGTGTTTAATGCTTCTTTATCGTAATATGTAAAATAAGATACTGTTGACACAATTTGTTGCTTTACTTTTGTCGCACTTCATTTCGTCGATTTTTATAATTATAAATATTTCTCTACCTTAATTTTGTTTAAAGTCTAAGAAATATTGTGAAATAATACTAATATTGTGGGGATAATATTTCATGAAAATTAGCTGGGGATCACAATCATATAATTAATTTTTTAAATTCAAAGAAATAAAAGCACTTTTTTGCTCTACTTTTGTCCAATAGTGTATATAATACGGCGAAGACCACTAGGTTTTACATTTTGAGAAAGATATATTTTGATATATTTCTGACGTCTATTAGATCATAACAGTAGCACGTTCTAAATCAGGTAATACAATACTTATTACATCTTACTTTTTTTAACATCAATTAAAGCACAACCTGTATAACAGACATAAACTAAGAAATGTAAAGTATCTTCGCTTGTACCAGGAATAATTTAAGATATTTAATTAGTGAGCGTCGACATTACAGAATTTAATTTATTGCTATAAATTATTCACTTCAACGGTTTTTTGTATGTAAATAAGTCTGTAAATTGCATACTTTACATCTGAATATAAATTTATTGTGACACATGAATTATTAAAATAAAACAAAAATTAAACGCTGACGAGGTTTTACATTACTTTTATCTCGTAAAACATGCGCGGATTATGATATGAGGAATATCGTGATTCTTCGCAATTAAAAAGAATTCTTTGTAATGCAAACAAGCATGTTTAGGTTTTGTTCGAAAGTTTCCCGCTTGGCATGTCAACGTAATATATATCTTGTTAAATTCGAGGAAAAACGAAAAAGTCATATTATGTTCTTTTTATTGCTTTTCATTTAGGAAATAAATTATTTTTTTAAATTTGTTCATATAGAGAGAAAGGAATTTTTTTGAGGCTGAGAAATATTAAGTCTTACCTTATAATAAGCGGATCCAAATATAATTCGACAGCCAAGCAGCCCTTAGAGCGGCAACATGCTATAAGGTGACATCAAGACTGGCATGGGAATAAACTAGTGGTTCTGGCACAAGCCAACAAAGTAATACTGCAATGGATGCCAGAACATGAAGGTATTACAGGAAACGAAAAGGCTGACAGAAAGGGGTCTGAAAAAACATTCATTGGTCCAAACCCGGCACTCGGAGTCCCAAGATGCCAAGGGCGGTTTTACGGGGGGGGGGGGGTAATAGGGTAATTACCCCCCCCCATGAATTTAGAATTTTAAGCATCATCATTGAAAAAAAAAAGGCGTGGCATCCAAAAATTTTTCGCCTGCGGCGCTATTTTTTTCTATCCCCCCACCCCAACTTATTTTCTGGTTACTTCAGGTTAATAAGAGCTTTTCTATTTATTACTGCATGCTTGTTTTAAAAAAAATGTACCTATCTAAATGCATAAGTATGGGATTTGAGAATACCCCCCCCCCCATGTTGAAAAGCTAAAACCGCCCTTGCAAGATGAACAGTACGAGATGGAATAAAACGATAGACAAGGAATCAACATGCACAGGCCCGAAGCTAACGAAACAGCTACTTCTGATGAGCAGAAATCAGTTTAGAATTACCACAGGAATTCTGACAGGACACACATGGTCGTTAAGGAGCATCTGCACCATATGCAACTATACAACGGAGACCTAAAGCTGCAGGTTATGCGGGCGAGACAGTGAAGCGACACATCATAATTATCTGTCACTGCAAGTCATTGGATCCAAAAAGGCAGCAAATACTAGGGCAACCAAGACTATAACCAGAGAATATTCCGACAGTCTCCCTAGTTGATCTACGCAAACTAGTGCAACAAAATGGAATAAATGAGTGGGTTTAAGACCAAACTAGGGTGAGCACAATGGGCCAAACCGGGCAGAAGTGCATGCGGCACTTGAACGGAGTCTCGGAAGAAAAGAAAAAAATGCCTTTATTTAGATATTTAGGCAAGATTACAATTTAATTCCCATATTAAAAATGTGGTTGCCCGAATAAAAAGTTTTATGATGCAGTGGTCACGTGATCAACTTCTTCCTCGTTTGCATTCAGTTATAAGTCGGCGAGATGTCGCGCGGATGCACCATTTGTGTGGTGTACAAGTTTGGTTCCTGGCAATGAAGGGCACCTAGTGCATAATGTATCAGTTTTATTTTCTGCATTGTGTTATTAAGTGAGTTGTTATAGAGGACTGGGGAAAGCTGTTTAGGTACGGTATGATTAGCTGTCAGGGTGTGCCATTGGAATAATTCAGCGCTTTCAGAATAAAATACTACGGAACAATGTGTTTGCTATAAGAGTAACGAAGTACGACTCTTATTCTACTACGTGAATATCGAGGCTATCCTGCGCATCGATCACAAGGGTGTAGAAAGAAGACGCAAGAGGGTAAAACCCTTCGAACTATTGAAATAGTTTCAGTGGAAAGTAGAGTACAGTGCAGTAGCTCTACATGTTAATCCTATAGTATGTTATTAGAGCCTAGAAATTGTTGTTGCAGGACTACATAGTATCGTAAGTAATAATTTACTAAACTTAGTTATACCAGACATATAGTAAAACAACTGGGCTTAATTGACCTCTGTGGAAACACTTTTAATTGATGCAATCATTGTGACAAAGTAATATTACGTGTTTCTCCAAAATAAACTTTAATTCAAGCAATTAAAGTTTAATTAAATTTCTCAATAAAATAATTTAATTCGGCCGAATAAAATATTTTGTTGCTCGTTTCAACTAAATATTTTATTGAATGAATTTGTTTAATGTTATACCAATTATCTTTTTCTCAGTGTAGGCGTGTGTCAATTAAATATCGATAATTAATTATAATAAAATTTTAGTCTGTTCGCCAATAATTAGTAACTATCTTATTTTAGATACTTTTAGTACATAAAATAGTTAGTTTTCCTGATTTCGGTAAATTAATTCATATTTTTTTCTGCCTTTAAACAAAATGGTGGGTTATTATCTAAAAATGTGTGTTTCTTTTTATCATATTAAAATATTCAGAGGGCGGGGGGCAAGTTAATAAATTTCTCATCAAAAGCCATATTACGTTGTAATGTGTACTTCAGTCATAAGTATAAAAAAAAAAAGAAAAAGACTAAAACAACTATAAGATTCGGGCTAGACACGAAATGCAGTAGAAGTAGCACAGAAAGTGCCCCCAATAAGGGTGGCCGTTAAACCAATTTTACTGTAATATACAGGGTGTTGAACGATAGATGAAATAGTAGACGTTTATAGCGAAGTAGTTAATGACACGCTCCATAAATTTGGTATTTTGCATAAGCGGTCATGCTCTATCCAGCTGAAGTAATTACAATTATGCGGTGTTGCTGCTTCTATCAGGAAGTAATAACTTTATACATCCTGTATCTTTGTTAGTTTCGGAATTATCTATATTATCATTTTCGAGATATTAAGTAATTTTAATTTTTAAACGAACCTCATTGAAGTTGAAGTAAACCAACCACACTAAGTCAATTATGATAACAGAACTCTTAAAATTGACAATTATTGACATTGATAGTTCCTCATCGGGCCGATTCGTTTTCTGTAGCACAATATCGCGCGCCATACGCGCGACAGAACGTTAAATCAAAGATTGAGAAAGTGTCGTGGCAGCAGTACAAAGCTCTGAGAACCTGACTTTATAAGCATTTATTTAAAGAAAAGTTATTCGCATTTGGCTGTTAGTCAGTGTTGTCAGTTGTGTCATCTGTCAAGTCAGTATTATCGGAATTGTCCTAAATCACATGTCGGATAAGATTTTTAAAAAATTACAAATCTACTAGATCTAAAAGTGCTGTTATACGGAGAAACGCATTTGGGGTAAAATATACATGTCTTTGTTATTAGAATATGACAATTGCCGTAAATCGGCCGAAACAGGCCGACTGTTTTGCTTGAGAAGTGATGAGAAAATAATACGATTCAGAAACTGGCCCACCTTCCTTCCACCAAAAACCTGAGGGGAGACCAATAATTGAATTTACCAAGGGGTGTAACATATATCAACATATGATACCTTGTCATGACAACCTCAGTCATGATTTTATATATTGCAAATCAGAAATTTTTACAAATAATGGGGAGAAAATGTTGTAACTAGTTTATTTCGGTACTTTTACAAGAACCTAATTTACATTAATTTTTGTTATAGATGCTTATTTTTCGGTTAACAAACATAGACTGTTAATCTATAAATAGAGATACTTTTGAATCTGCAGTCAGTTTTCGTGCCATTTTGTGAGATACGTATTGTTAAAGCAGAAATTAAATTAGGTGATTTCCTTTGTTAGCTATTACAGTAGGTATACCGCTTTTAACTGTGTATTGAAACTAATTTAAGTTTTATTTCAATTAGCGTAATATTTTACGTCCTAGAAAAATTGGACTTTGTTTTTAAATTGTACTTATTTTAAAGCATGTTTCTCAAACAGTGTATTAAGCATCAATTTTAGGATAGGGTTTAAGCAGTTTTAATTGTTATTGTCTCAGTTCTAATTTTATCTTGGTCTAGCTACGTTTTTTGTATGTGGGGTGGGGGTGTTGTGGCTACACCTATAGTAGTTGGTGTCTGGGGCATTTGTGCCAATGCGGGGCATCAATGTTATAGTTGGACGATAGTCTGGTGAGGGGGTTGGGGTAATTGGAGGTGGAGGTGAGAATTTTGATGCCCCCTTCTTGGTGGCATTGTGATAGGGCGGAGTATTTGATATCGCGATGGAGATCCACGCTACGGATGAACCATGGGATGTCCATGCCAGTTCACACGTAACGATTTTCAAGAGATTGGAGACAATTCAGGATAGATGGGGCTGCGGAACCTGCTGTCCAAGAATAGGTTAGTGTGGGGCTGATGATGGCTTAAATGAGTAGAAGTTTGTTTTTGTGGCTAAGGGAGCTGTGGCGGTTGAGAAGGGGGTATGGTTCGCTGTAGAGTAGCCTGGTTTTGATGAGGGTGTTTAGGAAGTGAGGTCTCCAGTAAAGGGTTTTATCGAACGTGATACCGAGGTATTTCACTAAGTCAGACCACGGAATATCGCAGCCGTCCAGGTTGATCTCGTCAAAAGGCGGTTGCCCTATTACTGTATTCTTCGTTTGCTAAATTTTGCAGTTTTCTGGTGACTATGTGAGGACTCAGTGACCTTAAGATGAAGGCGCTATCATCTGCGTAGAGGGCGAGGGATTTTGGAAGATGAAGATATTGAAAAGATGTGTGGAGAGTACGGCGCCTTAAGGGACACCTGCCGCTAGGGTTTTGGGGGTTGAGAGGGAGTGACCTATGTGGATGCGGATCTTGCGTCAGGAGAGACAGGATTGGATTAGAGGTTGGACGGATATACCAGGAATATCATCTTATGAACCAGCCCATCGTGACATACGGTATCGATTGCTTCTTCAATGTCAAAAAGGACCATTATAATGTATTGGCTCTAGTAGTATCCCTGGGTTATGTATTCGGTTAGTCAAAGTTCGGAGTCTGTTCAGTGATCTTGTCTTTGAGACAGTTAAGACTGAGGATTTCCAAAATCGGCCATACAGTTTAGAAGTGAAATGGGGCGATAGTTTTGGGGAAACGTGTGACTTTTCCCGGGCTTGGGGATCATGATTATTGTGGCTTCTTTCTACTTTTTCGGGAAGTAAGTAAGGTGGAGAATGGCGTTGGCGAGGGTTGCCAGGGTCCAAAATTATTAGAAAACAATTTTCTATTTGTATATTATTAGGTATTTATCCTACTTAAAACTGCACATACTTAAAATAGTATAGCATTTAGGGATTCAAGTAATTTGTACTCCGGCTCTGCCTGAAAAACGTTAACTTAACTATACCAAAAAATCACACTTGCGCAAAAGCAATGCTTGATTTTTGTTTTAAATTTGGGCTAAAGCTAAAAAAGACTAAATAAGAAAGTACCTATGTGAAAAATTCTAAACGAAATTCAATTGTACATCAGTATGTTTAGTATTAGAATCAAATTGTATAAAGGTTTGAACTTTAGAGCATTTTAAATTAAGATAACAACGCTACAAACTCGGCCCCACAGTTTTATTTATCGTAGTAGCAGTATATTTTTTAAACAAACTTAAGACTTCCGATAAATTCGAATAAATTTATTCACCAGCATCTCATTACCATTTGCTCGGGAATTATTTAAATACAAATGAAATAAATTTCCCTAATCTACAAAAGACAAACGAAACAAAGATGTGTATGCCGGATGATTTATTTGAAGAAACGCCTTAACCCAACCAGGTATAAATATCTATTAAAACAGTGGCGCCGCCTTAAATTAATTTTTACTTTATGAAATGATGATTGGAGTTTTAGTTGTACACGAATTACATTTACAAATACAGTGGCGTACACAATAATTTAAACATAAGTAAGGAGTCGTAATTTAAACTAGTGACTATATAATTATATATAAACAACCAGCGCCTTTTTAATTGCCTAAGTTCTACACAATGTCATTCTTTAACTTGTATTTCGAGTTTTTTTTTATTAAGATTGTACCTATCTGCGATTTGATAAATATTTATTAATGGTACAAGTGTGTTATGTTATATATAAATCACGCTGGAAAATGTTTAGCCCTTAAGGCCGAGAACTTTATAGAACAGAAATTCAAATTCTGAATGAAGATTATTTCCAGTCCATCACCACCGCATTAGAAAGGCTACTAAGAACGTATTGTCACGAGGTACTTTTTACATTTCCACACGCACGACACTGCATCTGCCATAGACATCGTAACTATAGATCCGAGACGCATTCATAAATACTATAAAATTGTAGTGACAAAATTGTTTGGTGGCGAAACGCTGTCAGGAGCTAGGTGGGGCCTGGAGTGGGGATTACGCTGCCTTTACATTTGCATGTGACAAAACTTCAGGAAAACCCACAGAAAAACGCTGTCACAAATGAATGGAACATCCGTCATGCCGAATATTGCCGAGTCGATGCGGATGGCCACGAAAATGATGGGATCTGGGCGGATACCTTATTGCCAAATATATTGAAGAAAACGGTGGCCCCGTTGAGCAATTTAATTTATAATTCACAATAAATGGTTTTGACCTTTTAACTGCAATAAAACTAAACGGTCGATCTCATTTTTTTTTAAAAACTTTGACACCCCGTATATCAAAAGCGGGGCAACTCCGGACTCATGTTCATATGAACTTTTTCTCTTATAATATTATAAGGAATAGTTAACCCCCTTAAGTTACGTACCTTACTTCTAAAACACCTTGTATATTATACAGGGTGTAAATGTGCTCATGTTACAAACTTCCAGAATAGATAGAACACAGGAAAAAAAAAGTTTATATGAGCATGGGTCCCGAAACGCTTTCTCAGGGAGCTATACCTTTTGAAGAGAGCCTTCATAAACTAGTTCTCGTTTTGTAGCTCCGGAACTACTTCAGCTACCGCAACCAATTATGGGAGATAAATTACTGTTAGTAAATTTATCTATTTGAGCCTATCGGACAATGTTTGAATTGAATTGAATGACAACTTTTTCTTTTTTTTTTCTTTCTTTTTATGATAAGGCACAGCACCACAAGATTAATTCTATATGACCCTTACACAGAAACGTTGATCTTAAATCTTAGAAGATTATACTCGTTGGAGAACACGGCCTCAGATAGGTCGTTCCAGAGTAATGACGTTCTCTAGATGAAAGAAGTTTTAAACAGTGTCATTCGAGGGGCACTAGGCTGAACCACGTACGGGTGGGCCGCAATGGCTCGTCGTGTATTTCTACCATGCACCGCTCTGGGTGGAACGAAGCGGGCAACCTCAGTTTAGCATTTGCCATGAAAATGTTTGTAAAAGTAGACTCAAGTCGCCAACCTGCCTTCGATGTTCAAGGCTTTTCAGGTTGTTTGTCAGATCATGGTTACCGATCAAGCGAATGGCTCTTCTTTGAATAGAATCTAGCAGTCTCAGAATATGCGTATGAGCAGGGCTCCAAATATGCGAACAGCACTTCAGCGATAGTCGAATTTGGGCTTTATGGAGCATCGGAAATTGTTGTAAAGCCAAAGGAATCGAGTGTCCCGCCATTACTATATCCTGTTCTTCAACATTAACTTTTTTAGAAACAACTGTCGCCTAGGTTTCTTTGCCGTTAAATTCTACTTAATTACTGTCATCTCAAGATAAAATTTCTTCCAAGTCTTTGTTGGGTTGTGAAACCACTTGGTGTGTGCATTGGCAGCCGATATCCGAGAATGCAAAGTTAAAGATGAAACAAGTGTGCTGTTATCAGCGAAGGTATATATAGGATTTTTAGTTTTCTTCCAAAAGATCGCTAATGTAGAGTAAAAAGAGGGTGAGCGACAATATAGAACCTTGAGGGACCCCGGCGTTGATGTTAAATGTGTCTAGCAGAGAACGGTCCGAGATTCGCATGGTTCTTTGCGCGCCATTATCCAACCATTTTATTTTTATGGAGCCAACTTTCATTAGCCGTTGATTGACCCTTTTAAACAGTGTGTGAGCTGGAATTCGCCTTTCAGGAAACCACTCTTCATATAGTCTGCCATTACATCGAACTTCCCCATAAATTAATAGCATATCGGCGTATTCAGCGAAAGTGTAATCTTCCATGACTTAACCGTGACACTAATTTAATGACATCCATAAGCGCCTAGCGTTACATATATATGTAACGGGTTTGGCGGCCGATAAAAAAATTGCTATTTCAATACGCCCATTCGCATCTCAGAGATGGAGACCTATCCATTCTAAAGCTTTTGAATTGACGGATTTGCATCATTTTAATTGCGAGTCGGCTATAGTGTTTATGCTTTAATGCCTTTGATTGATACATTTATTCAAAAGTGAAAAAAAATGGAAGTTAACCTGAAGTAAGTAATATAAAATTGTATTCTCCTTTATATTTGTCATTTATATAGTATTATATAGAAAACCTATATGTTTATAATAAAACATTAGTTTCAAAAATATTTTTTATACATTTTTTTCTAAATGTTCCAAAGGTTAATAGTTACATATATATGTAACGCTAGGCGCTTACACTACCGTATTGTAGCAACATTTTATTTTTTATTTTAGAAAAGGGTTTACGCTAGAAGAAGCTCTTCAAATCGCCTACATTGATGCCCTGGACGTGGAGGCGATATATACAGAACCTCCAGAAGTGAATGTGCAGACAGACAAAGAATCTGGAGATAAAGATCTTAAAGGAGACTTGAACCATCTTACTCCTCGTCAATTACGAGCTCAGGCAGAAATAAAACTACAAAAGAATGCAAGGTCCGAATCCATTGACGAGGATGCTTTTACCTTTGGCAACAATGAAGAGTTTTTCATTGCCATACGTTCCAAGAAGTGGTGGTGGCCCTTATTTACATGGATGCTAGATGTTTCAATACAGAATGCCTGGGTTTTGTATAAAAGATCTGGAAAATCTGTAGCTTAGTTACAATTTGAAAGGGATATTGTCTATACGTATGTGCAAACATATGGAACAGCATCTAAGGTGGCTGGTAGGCCCCTCTCGGCCTCATTGTCAAGTACTCAGGGAAGTCGAATAGGTGACAGAATTCGATACGATAGAACTGATCACCTACTTATATCCATCCCCATCACAAGAAGTGGAGGAGGGTTGCAGTACTAGTGTGAGAACGATGTGTCGTAAATGTGATGTTGGTCTTTGTTTAGACTGTAATGTTAATTTTCATTGTAAATAGTTTTTGTTGTTTTTTTGGTGTTGATAGTTAATAAGTTTTTTAGATATTTTCACGTATACGCTAAAAATGGTTTCATCGCCTTATTATGACCCCAAATGTACCTAGCGTAACATGTAACGTTATTTTTTTGTGATTTAAAAAAAAATAAAAAAAATTGAATCTATAAAAATGGCTTTTATTGTCATTAGTAGTCTAACTGAACAAGAGTAATCAACAAAAATCCAAAAAAAGAAAATTCGGGCGCTCAAGGGTTATGACACATTCTTGACAACAGTGAGTTTTCCTTATTAATAAAATAAGGTAAGTTTTTATTATTAAGCTGCGTAGGTTCAATAAATGTATCGAGCGTGGTTGTAGGCATATTCAGCAACTACTATTTTCGTTTTGTACTACCTACCATAACAATAACGCTGATTAATCTCTTGATATCTGTACTGAACCTCATTGTTCTTTTGACCTAATTTCTTTAAGATTTCAATAATTGCTTTCTGTATCTTAAATTGTTTACAACCAATTTCCGAAGAAACATTTAGCGACTCTTACAAAGAGTACCCTTCTTATGTAAAAGGCACAGGAAAATCATAATTTGATATCAAAATGGCAAGAAATGTAAGCCTTAGAGGAATGGAGTCAAGTTTATTCTAATACCCCCTGGTTTGCACATCCCTGGTTAAAGTTAACATTGTCCAATGGGCTCAAATAGATGAACTTACTAACAGTAATCCCAAAATTGGTATACCATTAACATTGTAAGTAGTAGTAACATTATTACATTAACAACCTGTATACACACTGAACAGCAATATTAACCCATCACTAAAAGTTTCCAACAATTTTGATGTTATATATCTTGTAAACCTATTGTCCAATTTAAATGATTTTTTTTGCACATGATAGGCTTATCCTTTAGAAATATTACTGTACTCGCAATTTTTGTTAGGAAGTTAATTTTCATGGTATACCGGGTGTAACAAACATGTTGTGTTTTTTTCCCAAAATTTGAAACACCCTGTGGAATATTCTAGGATTCGTACAATATATTTTATCAACGTTTTTTTTTTTGGTTTAATTAGTTTTGTTCAATATTAATGAAGATAGACGATTTTATATTCCAGTATACATTTCTATTAGAAAATCATAAGTAACTTTAAAAAAATGGCACTAACAAAGAATAACAAATAAACAGATTAATAATTATGTTATAAAAATAAAGATTAATTAGTAGCGTATGTTTCTGCCTATACTTCTAATAACGGCTGCACAAAGGCGTGGCATACTCATAATTAGGTTTTCAATTTGATTTTGTTCAATTTTATTCCAAATTTCAACAACTATCCTTTCTATGTCTTGCAAGGTTGCTTGGGGAGGCTGATGACGTCTTCTGCCAATAACGTTCCACATATGCTCGATTGGGTTAAGATCTGGACTACGCGATGGCCAATGGAGAATCTGAATATTTACCTCTTGCAAATATTCAGTTACAATACGCGCTACGTGTGATCTCGCATTGTCGTGCATTAACAAAAAGTTATTGCCGATATAAGGAGCAAAAGGTACAACGTGCTCAGATAAAATATCAGAAATATACCTTTCGCTGTTTAACGAACCTCAACGTAGAGGAACAAGATCTGTCCGCGCTGTTAAGGAAATTCCTCCCCAAACCATTACAGAGCCTCCATTAAATAAAGTTGTTTCACGTATGTTGCATTGGGCATACCGCTCGTTTGGTCGTCGAATTACTCTTAGACATCGATCGGAGCTATACAGGTAAAACCTAGATTCGTCCGTAAACAAAACATGCCTTCAGTCCCCATTAGTCCAGTTTACATGCTGCGTAGCGAATTGTAATCTAGATCCACGGTGATCTGCGTTTAATGCGGGGCCTGTCGCTGGTACTCTAATATGCCAGTTGTGCTCGGTCAAGACGTCTCCTCACAGTATCAATGCTCGGTTGGAGGTTATCAACAGCACATAGTTTGATTAAAATATTTGTCGACGTGGTAAATCGATCTCTTAAAGCACGTAATCTAATGAAACGATCTTGAGCTACTGTAGTGACTCGAGGCCTGCCTTGCCCAGGACGTCTATGGTAGTCATTGGTTTCTCTGAAGCGTTGAACAACACGGGATATTGTAGATATAGTAGCTCATTCCTTCGCCATGTAAAGTCAGTGCTTGAACACACTCGTCACGGGTCAAATTTCTTGTAACGCGCTCCATTTTCACCCAACCAAACAATACTTAAATCAAATTAAAATAATTTTTAAAATACAAACCCTGCTGATAAATTACTTTGACATTGGCTCACATAGCCTACTTATGTTTGTTAATCAATCTATAAAAGTGTGATTTATGATTAAAAAACAAGTTGATTCAAAAAAGTGTCTTATCTTCATTAATATTGAACACAACTAATTGAACCAAAAAACAAAACGTTGAGAAAACACGTGGCTCACGTTAGAATTACTATGCAATCTTGTACGAATCCTAGAATATTCCACAGGGTGTTTCAAATTTTGGGGAAAAAACAGAACATGTTTGTTACACCCGGTATACCATGAAAATTAACTTCCTAACAAAAATTGCAAGTACAGTAATATTCCTAAAGGATAAACCTATCATGTGCGAAAGAAATAATTTAAATCGGACAATAGGTTTAGAAGATATATAACATCAAAATTGTTGGAAATTTTTAGTGGTGCGTTAATATTGCTGTTCAGTGTATATATATAATTAATGAGAAAAACAAAAAGGGTAAATAGGGGGGAGGGAAGGGGGCACTATAAATGATCACCGTGTACATACAATTCGTTTTAGATTAGCTACATGTTTTAAAATAGTTAGAAAGCAATATTTTAATCAGAACTAGAGCCTTCGTACAAGATTTATTCAAATATGGTACTTACAACGATAACCCATTTACGCTAAACCAGCCTGATATTGAACGATAATTTAATAATTTATAGGTATTTTGCGTACTTGCTGTCCCAAAACTTTAATAATTTAAAAATTTAGTAATTTAATGAACTTAACCTTTTATCAAAAGCATTTAATTAATATTCCTTTAAAGATGGCGATCCAATCTTGTATAATAACTAATATATAATTTCCAAGTAAAAATTAAGGTAGGCGACAAGCAAATTAATTTTAAAATTTATAGCGACATAAATTCACGCTGTCTTTAGGTCTTAATTAATCCCATTCAAGTGGTTCGAGTCTCTTTGCCTTGGTTTCAGCGGAGACGTGGAAAATATTTAAACTTGTTCTTTTAAAAATGCACAACAAAATTTACTGCTGATAAAAATCAGTTATAAATGCTAATTTATTTTATCTTTTGCAGAGAGAAAAATAGATATATCGTTAAATATAACAGCGCCGTAGTATTTAATAAATTATATTTATTATTAGCTAAAAATGAGGGAAACTGTTCTGCTTTACGCCGTGGCCCCATCTATTTGCCACTCGCAAACTCACTACCCGAATTCACATAATAATTAATATTATGTGAAGAGATAAATCCCATTTCGTAAATGTTGGTGAGACCTAATCAAGTAAAATTGCAAATATACCAAATACTAGTTCTGACGAGCGAAATGAACAGGGTGTTCAGTTTTCGTGATTAATTTTACAAAAAAATGTGAAAATTATCTCTTTAATTCTTTTATATACTTTTATTATATACAGTGTGTCCCCGGATCGACGCAACGATAGGTGAACTTTTTTGAGTTGAAACTTTATCTTCTGGGGTTCAGCCCTGCGTGGACAGAAACTAATTTGTAGCATAATTTTAATTTCGAAAAATCAAGTGTGCTTTGGAAATTTTTAAAAAACTTTTTTTTCCCCACCAGTAAAGTGCTTGATTTCCAGGAGATTCGAAAAAATTTTATTAAGAAAAGATGTTCGGAAATAATAAATGAGTAAGAATACAAAATTTTAAAATCCTATGCGTACTTTGATGTTTTGCATTATTTTTATTGCACGCACCTCCCTATTGAAGATATTAAAAAAGTTCGTTAAGAAAAGTTGTTCAAAATAATAAATTAAACACGATCGGTTTATAAGATACATCAAAAAATTAATTTATTTCAATACTAACATCAACTGAAAGATTTATTTATTCAATAAGTTCGCCGCCAATATTCGCACATTCCTCAATGTTTTTCCGAAATGCAGTGAAAGCTGCTCTTATCTCTTCGAGGGGAATAGAGTTTATTGCATCTGTAATGCGATTTTTCAAAACTTCTACGTCATTTGGAAGCCTATTCAATTATACAATTTGTTTTATTCGACCCCAAAAATAAAAATCCATTATTGTTAGATCCGGAGATCTAGGCGGCCACAAAATGGGACCAGCATTGGCTATCCATCTTTCTTGAAAATGCTTATTGAGCCCATTTACATACCCGAAATGTCGAGTGGGCAGGGCAGCCGTCGCACACAGGCGAATTTCGGCGAAATCGTGGCCATAAAGCGAAAAAAACAATTGAAGAATTATGGGGTAAACTCTTTACCATTTTATTACCTGATAACCAGGTCATTAAAATCAGCCCTTCCTATATTTTTAGCACGGTCTGTTTTAAAGATATTCTAGTTCGAAGTTGCCGTTCGTAGTGAGTGGTCTCCATTTGAATATAGTGCCTTTAAATATAAGTGATTTTCAATTGTGTGTTTTTGCCGAATTTTTTTAAAATTTTGGAAAAACTGCTATGGAGCCTATTGCTAGTGGTAAGTAGAACCTAAAAAATGTTTAATAGTTTGTAAAATGTACTTAGTATTTTGATAGCGATTTTTTATATTAGGGTAGTCATAAAAACGACCAAAAAAAATATTTGTTTGTTTTTGCGTAGAGAATCAAAATAGACTGCCACATATTTCTACGCCAAAATTGCTCTAAAGCTTCATTATAAATAGTCCTAAGGAAGATTTAGTTAAAAAACTCTGCGATAATTTGCGATCTTGGCGGAAATTAATTTTTGAAGAAAGTCATGATATACAATTTTATACACATAAGCATTAACGTGTGTAATCATAAATTAAATTTTCTTCATTTAAAAAAGAAACCAAGTAATCAACCAAAATCGTCTATAGATATAGGATATGGCAGATATAGGTCTAACTTAATGTTGAATTTTTTTTGGTTTTTGAAGGAACAGTAGATTTTATACCGTTTACACTGAAATTTTAATAATTTTAGACGGCTATTGTAAAAAAAATCCCACCATACACTAAATAAGGTATATTATTCGTAAATCCTTTATTATAATAGCTAGCAATAAATGCATTACCTAAAGAATGGTTATTCCTTTAATCCTTTGGTCCCTTAATGATACATACACAAGAGATTATAAGTAATGGTGCTCGAATTACTGTTGATCCCCGGGCTAGGGGGTTGCATATTTAATGAGCATTAACTACTTCACTTATAATAATATATAAATGGATTAAGTAGATACGTAGGTGTATAAACATTTCTCAGAAAAAGCCTGACGCTCAAAAATTCATTTTTCTTTAGTTATTCCTTTCGTAGAAGGACGAATCTTTAACAACTTAAAATCAGTTTTTCCGAAAAATAAGCAATAAAATTATTAAAATAAATGCTTTTTTTTCAGGATCTTCATCGAAATCTCTGTCTGTAAGCAAAAATCAACTCATCAATTGGTTGAAAGAATGTGACCTGAAAACCACTAAAGAAAGATGTGACTATTTAGCTGAAAAAGTGGCATTTGTCGGAAAACTAAACTTATCTTCAGATTCCCATTCAAGACTAAATACTTTTCTCTTTAAATATAATAGCAGGTGGATGGCAGCACACAGAAACAAAACTGCATTTGAAAATAAAAATAGGGCCTGGCTAAATGGTGAATTAGAGTTTTCTGGACAACCTTATAGAGTGCAAGAGTCAAGTGGAAGGCCTTCTACTGAATTTCTCGCCTCAAGTGAAAGGTTAAAAAGACGAAAATGTGGCCAGTTCCGGTCAGATCGTAGTCCTAAAGAATTGACGTATGCTGCTCAAATGCAATACAGATCTGAAGGTAATCGTGAAGCTGCGGAGGTCTTAAAAAATGTGGCATTTTCCACGCCCACTCGCGCCGTAAAGTACAAACAAGCCCTTAACAGAGAAACCGAAGTACCTTTTTCATCCGACGAAGCTTTGTCACTTTTTATAGAAGCAAAATTGACAAAATTTCAATATAATTTAATTAGAAATTCAGCCAAAAGTCATAAGTCAAATCTCTATCCCAATTATGAAGCAATTACCGCGGCAAAGAAACGATGCTACCCAGAAAATGTGATCATTACTGAAGACTATGCGGAGGTCCCACTTCAACATTTGTTGGATCATACAACTTTAAGACTATGTATGGCTCTTAACGAAGTGTTGGATAGCCTAAAACCCGAAGAATATAAAAAATTACATTTAATTTCTAAGTGGGGATGCGACGGAAGTTCTGGGATGAGCCAATATAAACAACAGTTTTCTGATCATAACATTTCTGATGCTAACATATTTTTTACATCAATAGTTCCTATTCAACTAATTAATGGTGATCCTGATTCAACAGAAAAGGTGGTTATATGGCAAAATCCCAGACCTTCTTCCACCCGGTTTTGTAGACCAATTCATATACAGTTTAAGCATGAAACGACCGAACTTTCAGTAATGGAAAAGAAGCACATGGACGACCAAATAAATGTCTTATTACCAACAGAGATACATGTTGAACTTGGCAATATGTCTGTAAAACATACTTTGTATTTTACAATGATAGATGGTAAGCTATGCAATTCTGTCACTGAAAATCGGTCTACGCAAAGGTGCTATATTTGTGGATTGACATCTAAACATTTTAATGATATAGAAAAGTGTTTAAAACAGAACGATATTGATGAATCTAGATATCAGTTTGGCTTGTCATCTTTGCACGCTTGGATTCGATTCTTTGAGTGTTTGCTACATCTTTCGTATAAAATGGTTATTAAGCAATGGCAGGCTCGTGGTAAGGAAAATCAAGAAAAGGTAGCAAACAACAAGAAGCGAATCCAAGATTTATTTTTAAAAAAAATGGGGCTTTTGGTTGACAGACCCAAACCTGGTTTTGGAAGCACAAATGATGGAAACACTGCCCGCAGATTTTTTGAGAATTTTACTTTGGCTTCAGAAATAACAGGAGTTGACAAAGACCTGATATCTAGATTCAGGACAATTTTATTAACCATATCAAGTGGCTATGATATCAAAGTGGACATTTTTAAAAACTACTGTCTTGAGACAGCCAGAAAATTTGTGCAGTTATATCCATGGTATAATTTACCTACATCAGTCCACAAAATTTTAATTCATAGCTCCGAAATTATCTCTTATTTCTTGGTTCCAATCGGGCAACTTGGAGAAGAAGCTCAGGAATCAAGAAATAAGGATATCAAAAGATACAGGAAATTTCATGCTAGAAAGTTTTCAAGACAACAAAATTTAGAAGATATTTTTCATGGTCTCCTTATTTCGTCGGACCCCTTTATTTCTGGCATGAAAAAATTATCAATAAAAAAATTTAAGCAATATCCATCAGAAGTCTTAATTTTTCTTAAGGAACCTCAAATTGTAAGTGATAGCGATATTGATATTATTGAGGATGAGGAGGATGAATAATATTTAAAAGGATTTGTAATATAATCGTAAAGGTATGAGTTAATTATATAGTTAGTGTTAGTGCAAGTTTTTCAATTATAATTAAGTATTTGTAACTTGCCATTTGAAAGATTATTTTTATGACTACATTATACAACTTCTCTTGTATTTTTTGTTTTATTAATTACCATATGTTATTACCATTTCTCCAAATATTTTTCCTCTTAAGGAACTCAGCACAACAGATGTTATAAATTATTAAAATTATTATCAGTAGTTAAAATCCTAGCTGAATTTTTTTTACCACAACCTGCATTAATTTTAGTTTGGGGGGGGGGGGGGATTACAAGTATATAGTATTTATATATCTTAAGAAAAAATATAATAACATCAAACATATGTTTCTCCAACACCCACAATGGTCTCTCTACTCCATTTCCTATATTTTAATAATTATAAGGGGGGAGGGGGCAGAAATGAAGGTAATAGAAAAAAAAAGCAAAGTAACGATATTTATATACATTTCTTTCAATTAAAAACATTTTTTTGCCTCATATGACCAAAATAATAATTTTGGCCACGATTTCGCCGAAATTCGCCTGTGTGGCGTCGTGTTAAAAATATGAAAAATATCTTGGTTCGAATGGTAGTTCGTCAAGAAACTGATTTAGGATATTTAAATAAGTATGTTGATTAAGTCTTCCCTCAATAAAATATAGCCCAATTACACCGCAATAATAGGAAATGACACACCAAACATTAAACTTTTTAAAATACCGCCGCCTAGAATTTATTACATAATTCGGATTATCTTTAGACCAATATCGGCAATTCTGTGATGAAGGTACACCGTTAGTGGTAAAAGTCGATTCGTCTGAGAAAATAATATTTTTATGGAAATTTTGATCTCCTAGAACCTTCTCACCTAAAGTTAGGCAAAACTCCAACCTTCGGGATTCTTCCCCTTCTTCTAACGTGTGACGAAATCTAACTTTATATGGTTTTACCTTATTTGCTTCATAAATGCGTTGCAAATGTGATTTGCTAACACGAGTCTCCTCGTACCGCTTTCTTAGTGACAGCTTTGGATTTTCGCGTAATGAATCCATTGCTAACACAGTAGCTACATCATCTTCATTAAAGTTCTTCTTCTTTTTTAGTATATTATGTACAGTACCGGTAGTAACAAATTTTTTAACCAGTCTGGATACTGTAGATTTGACTAAAACTGTGTTAATTGATATTTCACAGTAATGTTTTCGAAAGTTCGGATCAGTTTTAGAGCACAGAACACTACAACAATATTAAAAATACCAAACTATTTTTGACAACAAACTGTCAAAATATTATTTTATTCTTTTTCCTTTCATGGCATACTATTTTTTTCTGAATAGCATTGAAACAAATTTATTCATATTTTGAAGGAAGTGAATTGCTTGTTATTTTTATGTTCGCATTTTTTTAATTATCTAAATGTCTATTAAAGGGAATAAAATAAACCGATCGTGTTTAATTTATTATTTTGAACAACTTTTCTTAACGAAAATTTTCTTATATCTTCAACTGAAAAATCAGCATGTAATATTTCCCCTTGAACGGCAAGGCAGGTTTGGCTTTAACGTTTCATGTTTTATACTAGGAAGCAAAATAATTTATTATATATTTGAAGGCAGCCTTAATGAAAATAAATATTTGGAAATTCTAAAAAACGTTGTGCCAGAAATAACAGAAGACGTGCCCTTAGCGGGTCTCAATAACTTGCATCTGCAACAAGATAGAGCACCCGCTCACCATGCGCTAACTATCAAGACCTACTTAACCAATAATTTCCCAGGCCACTAGATTGGAACTAATGGACCTGTAAGATGGCCACCAAGGTCACCCGACTTGTGGGTTTTGAATTTTCTCTTGTGGGGATACCTTGAAAACAAAATTTATTCTATTCAACACCAAACAATTACAGATTTAAGAAATGCCACTGAAAGAGCATTTAGGGAGTTAGAAACGCATGTTTTACGTAGTGAAACACAACTCGATTTATGCATTGTTATTATTTTTGACTGAAACATAACTGCTAATTAGATTAAGGAGTCCAAAATATCTTTTTTCTGCGGTAATTATCATACCAGTAATAATTTTTTTAAATACCCGTCATGGCCTACTAACAAATAATGTATATTTTTTAATAAAACCTAAATTTCGTGCTTAATATTAAAAATAAAAATAAGGTATTATATATTTCTAAGGAGCTTTTTATAAACTAAATTATATTATTGAAAAATTTATAGGGTGACCCATTTAAAAAAAAGCAAGTTTGTTTTCTTTTTCTCGGAAATTATTGAACGTAGAAAAAGTCTGAGTACGTCACTGGATTCTACGTAAAAAATGACAATAAGAACATTTATGTTCCCTTCGATAAGCTACAAGGTAACCTTAAAATGGGGGGGGGGGGTCCCAACATGTAAAATTTTCAAAAACATCCCGTATATCAAAAACAAGGAGGACTAGAAACATTTTTTTTCACAAAAAAGTAGCACAGTGCTGCGAAAACCGTATTCTTCTTTCTTTACTAATAACGGAGATACCCCGTAAAACAATCGAAAACTGGACACCCTGTACACTGATTTAAGAGCCGCTGAGATTTACGTATGATTTATGTATAATGTAAGCATTATTTAGTAAGAGTTTTGACTTGATTTGGCAATGATGTAAGTATGATATTGGCATGAGCCACAAATGACTAGTTGAAATCTTAGTTAATAATAAAGCTTAGTTCCTACAATAGTTGTACTAAGTTTGGTTCAGATCGGTCATTTTTATACCCTCGGTCAATGGTGGTCAATAAATTAATTAGGTATTATCATTAAAAGTCTCTTAAAATTTGACAGAAAAAAACGGCAAGTGGAATCCACTATCCGGCGGAAAATTCATAGTTATGGCTCTGACAATTGCCCGTGCCTGTATGGATTTTATTATCTGGTTGCATCAATGGGTATAAAGGACAGGTAATATATCAATCTCAAAAATATCTTACGATGCCATCATAGCTACATTTGTATTGTATAACAGTATATTGTATATAGTATATAGTCTTTTCCACTATTTCTTTATTGCATTTCAGTTATTATTCAACAGTCAGCAGTGTCAGCTGCCGAGAAAACACATTCTATATCGTACTGATGGTGGACAACTAAAGAGTAAAATTACTCGTCTCACCGTTTAAGATTTAATATCAGATTGAGCGTTTATTTGAAGTTACGTTTTGTCTCTGAAACAGGTGCAAAGCCGCGTGGTTTTAAAACTTACTTGTTTTAACTGTTTTCCATAAAAAAACCCTGAAAACCTGCTAGCTAAACCAAGCTTTAATTACTTTAACTAACTATTGCAGTACAAATGAGGGTTCCTATTTATTATGAAAGAACAATCGTAAACGTCAAGCAAATGAAGTTGGTTGAAAACATTTTCAGACCGAAGTTTGACGAGTTAAACAAAAAAAAAACTGCAACCGAGTAAAGCCGCTCTTCCAAGCATAACGTTAGTATTTGCATAACATTTCTCGTAGCCATCGCCATAAAGATGAAATCACCTGGCAATTTCCCAATACTTGGTGATTAACTAAGTAAACTGCTTTATTTTAAAGAGTTTATAGGAACCTATTTTGCTTTGTTAACGCAATATTTTAGCACTGGAATATTGAATTTGGGTCCCGTTTATAGGCATTTATGCCTCCTTTACCTTTCACTTTCCCGTAATAGATTTAACGTCACATTTGTGCCTTTAAGATTTTCGTTTTTCCAAATTCAATATGAAATAAATAAAAAATTTATTTCAACTAAAATACCTGAGGCACATATGACTTTCCCGGGATTTTCGGATCTCGCAATGACGTAAAGGAAATTTTATTTCTCTTACCCTACATTTGTTTTATTTTATTATTGACCGACTTTTTCAACCAAAAGACACGCAAAGAGTAAGTGGAAAATCGGAATATATAGGTAGAGAAAAATCGACCAAATATTTTATGGACAAACAAAATATTTACCTTTCGTATAGATAACCATATGACGGAAATATAAAGAAAATATGGCAGAGTATACAGGGTTACCACTAAATGGATATTACGTGCTTTTTGGCTTCTTGTTGTTATATCTTTTGTAGGCCGATCATCCGGATTAGATGCCTTGTATTTGAGAACGGCTAAATATTTGTTGACAGCGTAAAAAATATGATCGTCCACAGCGGAGAGTCAATCTGCACGTTAGGCAGCGTTTCCCTCGACGATAAATAAAATCCAATAAACTAAGTAAGTAGTCTCACAGTATAAAGCTTACAATAAAACATGCAAAATAATTATTAGAAATCAAGTTTTTCGATTATTAAATCGATTTTACTTGAGAGCTTTATCTTCGGAGTTGGGCAAATTATAACAATTAATTTAATTATTATAATAGTAATAATAATAATAATAATAATAATAAAAATAAACGTCTTTTCAACATAACATAAAATTTACAATAAATATATCAAAGAATAGTTGTCAAATCCTGGCGCAGTCTAGCCGTAATAGCTACTCTACTGAACCAGACAAAGACATAAATGAAATTTGATTGTCCATCATTAAAAGAGTATCTTACATCATTTACGAAATTTAACATAGGCAATTAAATAAGCGAGTATCGTAATAGTTAATAAAAAGTATAACTGGAAACATCAAATTATTAAAAAAAAACATTATTACAATTTATCTTCAAAAGTTAAGAATTCTGAACATTTAAAAGATATTTAATTAATTCAATATCAGTGGGTATTAAATTATAACATTTCACAGCATTATATGAAACGGGTTGTGCATTTTATCATAAGAACGCAAAATTAATTAAAAAATTCAATCTTCCAAATGATATTAATAATCTATTTATTCAGTCGAACTTTGGGCTATTTTTGAAGCATTAAACTATATAAGTGAGCTACAAGCAATAGGAAATTTTGTAATTTTTTCGGACAGTAAGAGTTCCCTTACCAAAATTAAAGAAAGTATCTTTGCCACGTCTAATGAGAACTACTTAATCAGTAAAATAATCAACAAAATCCAAGATATATATAATAATTCCAAATATACATGTTTAGTGTGGGTAAGGGCACATATAGGAATAAAAGAAAACGAAGTAGTGGATCTAGCAGCAAAGGAGGCTACAGTTGACGGGATAGTATCAGATTTTAAAATTCCATTCAACGACCTTTTTTAAGTAGCAAGAGAAAATTTAAAACAAGAATGACAAACTATGTATTCTAATAGCAATAAAGGCCAAAAATATAAAAATAATTTCAAAACATTACCTAGTAAAAAGTGGTTCTGTAAAGAATCAAATAAAAACTTTATTAAAAATATATCCAGAATTAGAAGCTTTCATTCCTTATCCCAAAAACATAGAAAAAAAATTGGTATTTCAAACCATGAAAATTGTGAGTGTGGCGAAATTGGTGATTTGGATCACTGTATACTCATTTGCACTACATTTAATAACCTCAGAGATGTATTTCTCAGAAAAATAAGTGGTATAATACCTCAACCTTTTAATTTAAACCAGATTATTGTGTCAAATAATATTGTTGTTTAAAAAGCGATGTTTAAACTTGTAAAAATGGCCAAATTAAATCTTTGAAAAACAGAAAAAAAAAGCAAAGAAAAAGAGGAAAAAAAAAATTAAAAAAAAGGGAAAAAAAAGAAAGAAAGGAAAGAAAGAAGAAGAAAAAAAAAAGGAAGAGGAAAGAACAAAAAAAGAGAAAAGGAAAAAAAATCGGATACTTAATTTAAGGTTAATTAGGAATATTGTATAGGTATGCGTATTTTCCTGTTAGTTGTAAACCTTAACGATGGTCCTGATCAGGGGCGGGTTGATTATAATGAAAATAATTATAATAATCCTGAGCCAATCAATAGTCCTGTACAAGTGAGCTAAATGATCAAACTTTCTCACACCGTACACAAAACGAAGACAATTATTCTGTACTTTTTGTATCCGAGATCTACTATCAACATCAAAAACCGTAGACAAAATCACAATAACTAAAATTGGATAAAACAAGAGATTCACACAAGTCTTTTCTTAGTTAAAATTTTAAAATATGTTTATTGCTGTATAGTATCTTCAGAGAAATATACGTTTTTTGAAATATTTTCCTTAAATGCCCTTAAAGCTTTAGTTCTGTGTCAAGCAATACGCCCAAATTTTCAGCGCTATCAACAATCGGTAATTTTGATCCATTAAGGGATATATTTAACTAATTTTTCAAACCATTGACCTTATTCTTAGTACCAAAAACTAGCATGCAAAATTTAGTAGGATTTAAATTTAAATTGTGACTTCGAGAGAGCCCACTCAATGTTTTCAAATCTTGGTTTATAAAGAACTCGACTTCGACGTAATTCTCAGTATCAAAACAATAGTATACTTGTGTATCGTCAGCAAATGCTTTTACAATGTTTTAACGATCTAAGTATATCAGAGGTATACATAAGAAAAAGTAACAGACCTAAATTTGAGCCTTGTGGCACCCCAGAACGTATATCGACTTGCTCAGAACAATTATTATCAGAAAAAACTTTCTGAAATCTAATAAATATGTATGTTTTCATAAGAACAACAGAGTTATTAACAAAACCATAATATTTTAATTTAGATACAAGAAGTGCATGATTAATGGTATCAAAAGCCCTCGAATAGTCAAGAAGAATTAGTATACTGTTCATTTATTTATCACAGGCACGAGTAATGTCATCTGTTACATTTGCTAAAGCAGCCCAAAGTGTTTTCTAAATCCACATTGTGTGGAAGGAATGATATTATCATCGGTAAAATAGCTGTTTATCTGGTTATACAAGATCCTTTCAAAAAATTTAGAAATTGCCTGTAGAATGCTTATTACTCGGTTTGCCAATTAATATTTTCCAATGATCGGGGAAGTAACTAACCTCCAAACAGAAATTTATTATGTGTGTAATATATTTGTCGATATATTATGGACTACAATACTTAAGCATCAATGGCCAAACTTCGTCTACCCCTGTCGCATTTGTTAAAATCCCGTTTAAAATTTTATTGACATCAGATACTTCAGCTGACCTAAATGAAAATTGTAATGTATACCAGCGCAAATATTAAAGCTTTTTAGAGCAGACCAATTTTTTTTAGAATTTTTCTCGGCACACAAAGAATTTAGAAAACTTTTTTTTTCTCTTCTTATCGAAGCAAAAGTAAAATTTCGCAAATACTTATAGTTAATCCAATCTTTATTTAATTTAAATTTTTGCAAAGCACTGTCCCTTTGCTTCGTAAATACTTTAGTATCGGCCATTAACCATGATGCCCTAGGTTTTGTTATTCTCGATTCTCTCATGGGGGCATGCATATTGAACAAATATTAATAATAAAGAATATTGTTTTCATGTAGTATATTATCCCATGGTAAGCTGTACATACTCTCCAAGAAATCATTTATATTAAAGTTTTGAAAGACCGATATCGAATAATTTTAGGAATAGTTAGCGCCTTCTCCAAATTACATGCAAAATAAATCATTTTATGATTTGAAATATTATCTGTCGAGGGTGATACCGAGGTTTTTCACTGTGTCACACCAGGGGACGTCGCGTCCATCCAGGTTCATCACGTCGAAGGGTGGTTGTCCTCTACGAGCAAATTGGATGGTTTGAGTTTTATCGGGACTTAGACGAATTTTCCAGTTTACGCAGTAACTGGAGAATTCATTGACTGCTTCTTGCAGCTTTCGCATGACTATGTGTGGGCTCAGTGACCTTACAATGAAGACGGTATCACCTGCATAGAGGGCTAGCATATTATTGTCAGGGGCTCTGGGGATATCGAGTATGTAGATATTAAAGAGATGTGGGGAGAGAACGGCGCCTTGAGGGATGCCTGCTTCTAGCGTTCGGTGGGTGGAGAGGTAGTGGCCTATACGGACGCGGATTTTGCGCCGGGCTAAATATGATTGAGTCAGACGAACGAGATTCGAGGGATAACCCAGGGCAATCATCTTGTGAATCAGCCTGTCATGCCAGACGGTGTCAAAGGCTTCTTCAAGGTCGAATAAGATCATACCCACGTGCTGATTCCAGTTGATGCCCTTGGTTATGTACTCAGTGAGTTTAAGGGCTTGGAGTTCAGTGTAAAGATTTTCGCAAAAACCGAACTGCTCGTCTGGAAGGACACTTTTTGGGGAAATAGGTAAGGTGGAGTATGGCATTGGCGATGGTTGGCATTGTTGCCAGGCCTTTGCGGGGGAGGAATTTGAGAATTTTGTATGAGATGTTATCGGGAGCTGGGGCTTTCTTAGATTTGCGCGAGAGAATGATGTCAGCGACTTCGCGGGGGGAGACTGGTCTGAGGACTTCCTCTGTTTCAACCCTTGGTTTTATGCAGCCTTAAGTTGTTAGTTGTGAGCTACCGACTGGGGAGATATCCAATCTCGTCTGGCCTCTGACCGGCGTGAATGGGGAGTTTTTGGATGACGATATATTTTTTACTCTTCCCTTATTTTTGCACGACGTCAGGCTGCAACGCCAGGGATTAAACCCGCGCTACACTAGTCTCTATGTATCCGAAACCGTCGCTTTAACAGCTACGCTCCGAGAATCGTCTACCAAATTTTCTAATTAACGCTCGTCGCGAACCACATTGTATAAAATTAGTCTAATAACATTCATTTCATTTTTGCATGTGCTAACACTAAATTTTCGTGGTTCTTTGTAAGAACAAAAGAATACATTTTTCAAATTAACATAAAAATTGCGTCTAGTACCGATGTAATTCAAAACAATACTGCGAGCAAATAATCAAATAAACGGAATCTGTTTTATCATATATAAAAAAAAAAACGCAGGGGGTTCGGTTGTATTCCCCGTTATATGACATTATGTATCATGTTTCGTGCGGTCAGTCACAAACACAAGTCCTGATAAAATCAGATTACATGTTTAAAAAGAGGAATAATGTTCATAATAAGATAGCTTTTTCGTGTATTTAAATAAGCATAATGGGTGCTTGGGGAGATACGCTGTGTTCATCATAAAATTACTTTATATTCTCTGGAAACATAACATGTCGGTTTTTAACATTGTAATATTCACTTTTAATATAACCTCGTTTAATTATAATATCCACTTACCCAACACACACCATTGATCTACTCAGTCGTCGTTATTTTGAGCGTTGCTTATTATATATAGATCGGGATGTTGAAAATGTGGCTTACCTAAAACAAAAAGAAATATCATTAGTTTTTTTTTTAATTCACACAGCTAATAACAAAGGGCGTTTGGAATTGTTAAGGACCATTCTACATAGAAAAAAGTGAAAAACGCTCATATTTAGGTCCGCAAATGCTTCCATCCGGAGATACAGCAACAACTCCTATAATACACTGTAGGAGTTATTGTGGCTACATGCGCTTAAGGATGTTATCATGAAAGTATTTTTTTATTCAATTTATTTGAATCTAGCCGAGTGTATTTTCTCTATTTTTTAAATAAATCGAGGTTCCTTAAACATTTTCACGTAAAAAAGATCCTCTGGGTGTATGGTCGTACAGTCGACCGATTTCGAAATAAAAGTAGTTTAATGCAAAGAAACTTTTCTTGAATAATAATTTGATTAATAAAATTTCAGAGAAAAAATCCAGATTGTTTTCTGGCAGCGCCATATTAAACTAGTCTTGAGGATTATTGCACCAAAGAAGCTTTTCGTCCTGAAGGAATTCCAGTCATCGCAATTAAGACATGCGCTGATGAATTGACACCGGTATTTTGTAGGCTCTTTAACTTGTCTTACAGAAAGGGAATATTTCCTTCTTGTTAGAGAACTGCGCGAGTGCCAGCCCATACCTAAAAAAGGCAAGAAGACTTTGCCAAACAACTATAGTCCAGTCGCATTGCTTTCGGTTATATCAAAAGTTATGGAGAAGGCTACCAACGCATAATTATTGAAGTACCCGGAAGGCTCCAACAATATTGGGGACCATCAGTATGGATTCCGTAAGTCTAGATCACCAGGAGACAATGCAATAGAACATTATGGGGAGTCCCGGGCGGTAGCACTGGACATTTCCAAGGCCTTTGACCGGGTATGGCATGAGGGGCTCCTAAATAAAGTGAGAGCATATACGGAATGCCGGTTCAATTTTGTTCATGACTCTCAAGCTTTCTCAAAGACCGTTCTCTGTGAGTGGCGATGGACGGATTTCTTTCCGACACAATTAACATCAATGCCGAAGTCCTTCAGGGTTCTATATTATCGCCCACCCTCTTACTATACATTAACAATATTTCGGAAAAAAACTAAAAATCCAATATATAGCTTCGCTTATGACAGCACACTTATTTTATCTTTTACTTTGAATGCTCGAACCTTGACTACCAACGCATATCTCTATAGGCAGCAAGAGGTCTCACATCTCAACAAAGACCTGGAAGAAATTCTGTCTTGGGGTGACAGTAAGCAAGTAGAATTAAACGCTAAAAAACACCCAGGCGGCAGTTGTTTCTAAAAAAGTTAACGTTGAAGAACCGGATATAGACATGGCGGGACACTCGATTCCCTTGGCTCCATCAATTAATTTATTGGGCGTCAATTTGGATAGTCCTATGTCTTGGCATAGTCACGTTGCGGCCATTGCTAAGGCAGCTTCGCAGAAGCTTGAAATACTTTTCCGAACTAAGAACCTCTATACCCTCCGACAACTTTTGATGCTCTATAAGTCCCAAATTCGATCATCGCTGGAGTACTGTTCGCATATTTGGGCCTCTGCTCCTAAACATACCCTAAGATTGCTGGATTCTATTCAAAAAGAGCCATTCACTTGATCGGTGACCATGATCTGACAAACAACCTGCAAAGCCTTGCACATCGAAGCCAGGTTGGTGACTTCAGTCTTGTTTACAAATATTTCGTATATATATTTATATACACGTCATCAGTCTGGAACAACCTCCTTGAGGCCGTGTTTCCCAACGAGTGTAATCTCCAAGAATTCAAGACCAACGTGAACGACATAAAGGATTAATCCTTTAGTGTTGTGCCTTATAATAAAAAAAAATCAACAAATAAATAAGAAAGTAATAAATAAGGCTGTCAATATATTTTAAATTAATTTTTTTTTGTTATTACAAGTTTTATAATAAGTGTGTGAAATAATTCCGCTCATATCAGTGCATCCCCGAACTCGTGTTCTCATAAATCTTCTAACATTTCTAAACACAACAGGTTTATTTCTTCTAACTCCACAACCAGCATACACATACAGGGTGTTTCACGCTGGATGGAACGTTTAGACGCTTATGGAGAAGGGGTGATACCTTTTTAAAAATTTGGTTGCCCATATAAACGATTATGGCCTATCGTTTTAAAATATTTTCAGCAATAGGGCATTGTCGCTTCTGCCCAAAACAGGTGGCAACATCGTTACTGTAAATGGAACACCTTATATATTTTTAAATTTTTAGATTCTACAAGCGTTACTGAGCAATTTTTCTTAATATTACCCTATGCTTATCTCTAGCCGTTTCTTAGGTATTAATTTATTTTAATTTTTTTGTAACAATACCATAACTTATAATAAATCTGATTTTCTACTTACTACAAATCTATAACATTACTAAGCTAAAATTTTGCGTACGGTTAATTTTTTAACCGTGCGTAAAACATTCTACTGTTGTATCGGCGCCTTTGAGGGTATCGTGCTGCGTAAACCCGTTCAGCAGTTGTTGCATTTCCCAAACATTCAAAATAGACCGCAATGATGTCAACCGCTTCTTCAAGTAACAGAGGCATTTTGAAAATCAAATACGACACAACACTGTTGGCACGACAAAAATTTTGACGTAATAATGAAAGGTGACACGCGTGCCCAGTTTCAATTCATATTTTGTTTTTGGCCTATTTGACTCTTAAAAAAACCTTTACAATGGCAACTTGAAAATAAAATCATAATGTTCCGTATTTATAATTATTGTTGTTGATATCTCCGGATTGATAGATATTAACTAGCGGTTTTCGCTGACTTCTTAGACTTTTAATCATCCTTGTAATTAGGTAAAATTGAATATACTATTATATTTACAATTATGGGAAAAACGCGCAATGTTTGTGAAGTTGTAAGATAGCGCCCCTAGCGCCTAGTGTAAAACACATATTGCCGTAGTTCATAAGATGATATATAGAGTGAGAAAAGCCCTTAACAAAACTAAGTTTACTAAATTATGTTAAGCCAGACGGGAGTTATCAGCGCTTTATTACAAATAATGTTCAACCTCCCCCACCACTTTATTTGAAAAGTGACGAACACGTTCTATAGGTGAATTTTATTAATATATCTTTGAAATATACAAAAAATGTTATTTTCGGGATACCTTAACTAGGCGACTTTTGAGGAAACTTCGTGATTCATATTTACCGTTACTGTTGCGCCCTCTAGCGCCAGTCTGAGAAACTTGAAAATAATTTCCAGCAATTTCTCATGACCACTTTACCTAATATATTTTTCTTCCGCAAGCCATACGACTAACACTTTCTGAGATACAGCCATTCTTAGTGGGACACTCGGTACATACAAAAAAGTTAATCTGAATCTAAAGATAAAGAAATGTCACTTTCAGAATCTGAGCCAGAATCTGACACATGAATTATCAGTGGCTTAACCTGAACATCCAGAATGTGTTCTTTATCCCTTATAATAACGAGTGATTTTTAATTATTTTGCTCAAGAGAGGCCATGCATTTTAAAAGCATCATGGCCGTACTGCGTAGATAAGATGACATGATTGTTTTATGACATTTACGTCTTATTTGAATTTGTGTATTTGTAAAGTTTAAAAATTGGAGAAATTTTGTAATTTTTGCAGTTATTTGAAGGTAGGTTACTATTGCTTTAACTAATATTTCTCCGGGGAGTCGTCTTTTGACTATTATAAAGTGCTATTTGCAGGATATGATTTAATTTTTTATTTTTTTTTATTTTTCAGCGTATCAAGTTTTGTTGAAGGTTTGTTGCCGGATTGAAAGTTCTACAGTAAAAATGTTTAGGAAGCACAAAAAATTTTTATTGTTGAAAGTTTTTTTAGAAATGGAAACAAAATAGGCGGTGTGTGGAATTACTCTATGCATGACTGCTTTGATGAATTTCGAACCGAGTTTCCTGATGTTGCGGTGACCTTTCATAATTTTCGTACTGGCTCACAATACCTAATTGATAAATTTCGTCAGACTGGTTCTGTTCAACATAAAAAAGGGGCTGGAAGACCAACGAAACGATCGAATGAGGTTATTGAAGAAGCGCGACAAATTATGGAAAATAATCCTTTAACTTCTATTAGGCATTTATCTCAACAAATTCAGCAAACGGATTTATGCTACAGTACATGTCAAACACTTTTGAAAAAGGATCTGCATCTATACCCTTATCGTGTTACGGCTATTCATGAACTCCTTCCCAATGACGTTCCCCAAAGACTTGAAAAAACATTTTTTACCGATGAGGCTTATTTTTATTTATCAGGCTATGTTAATTCACAAAATATGCGAATGTGGAATACGCAAAATCCACATGTTTTTGTAGAAAGACCTCTTCATCCTCAAAAAGTTGGTGTGTGGGCAGCAATTAGTTCTAGAAGAATAGTAGGCCCAATTTACTTTGATGGCACAATTACCGCTGAGAGATATCGGATCGAAATTCTGACAACATTTATTAATGAGCTTCACGATGATGAATTGCGGGAAGGTTACTTCCAACAAGATGGCGCTACACCTCATGTAACCAGAGAAAATTAAAATTTTTTAAGTGAATTTTTCGAAAACAGAGTTATAAGCCGAAATACGCAACAAATATGGCCACCTCGTTCCTGCGATTTAACACCCTGCGATTTCTTCTTGTGGCCTTTTATAAAAAACTCCATTTATCGAACACCAATTGAGGATATAAATGATCTTAAACGAAGGATTTAAGAAAAAATTGCCGAAATTAATAATTCTCCAAACGTATTGGTTAATGTGTCTCTGAGGGTGAGAAGAAACATCAGAAGGTGTCTAGAAGTAGGAGGCGGCCATATAAAGTAGGCTTTCAAAGTAAGATAGCTCAGGATTTTATATTACATACCGTCAAAAAACATTATTTTAGGTTTTCAACGTGACAGCGCTGCTTTCTTGCAAATTCGCCCTATGATTTAATCTACGCGCTACTGCTACACTATGTATACTGGGTCACAGCCGCCCTTGAGCAAAATAATTAATAATCACTCGTTATTATTTGTATGGCAAACACAATTTTCGCGGGTAATGGTTTGTAATGCCTCTTTCTAGACATCAAAAACGACATTCTCATCTTTCCTGTCTTTTCCAATAATTTGTTTATTAAAAAATGTTTTGTTTTGTGCCCAAATTAATTCCATAGCGTTGAAAATGCAGTGGTAGGGCGCAATCTCAAAACTTGATGACCCATAGTACAAATTAATTCATCCACGGCATATCCTAATTTTGCTTTGTATTGTTTTACTATTTGTAGCAATTCGGGTTTGAGTACGTTTTCCATAAAATTGATACTTTTGCTTTGTAGCCAGGACATGATATCAGCTTTTCTCGTTGAAGCATTTGACACATTTTCACTGAGCCGTGAATGGTACTTTGCATTGTCCATAACAGGAAGCGAGAGTTTTTCGAGCCGAGGTAAAAGCTGTTCTTCCAACCATTTTTCAAACAATGCAGAGTTCATGTTGTCATGATAGTCATAAATGTCGAATATACCCCAAGGTTCCCCGCCCGTACCTGAATTTTTGGGTAGCTGGCAAAAGGTTCTCTGTTCCGCTTTAATTTCTTACACCTGACAAAAAGAGGCCATTAAGGTACTTGCTAATTTCATGTCTATGAATGTAGCTTTCTTTTCTTGTAGGTTTTATTGCCCTTTCGGTCTTTTTAAATAATCTCTACTATATTTGTCTTATTTTTATGTAACAAATCACCACACGAGTGAAGGCGCATGTTTTATGAAACACCCTGTATACGAAGGCAGCGGATTATTCTTTACAATACAGAAATGCTTTAGTAATAAGATTATTTAGGGTGTCCCGGTATATAACTAGTTTTTTCATGTTTTTTCCTCTTAATTGTTTATGTGTATCTCGTGCCACAAAAAGACCCTTTCCTTGATAAAAAGAGACCAACAAGATCATTAAAAACAAATAAAGCGAAAATTGGGCAGTCCACAGCGCGCTGTAACGTAGTACGGATTTTATTATACCACACCTAAATACTAAACCTTATTAACCCTGTGTGAAATGACCTGTCTTTAAGGCAGGGGGTAAAATTAACGCCCTTGTGCCATGATGCCCATTCTCGTTCTTTCTGCTATACGACCCCTAAGGTTAAAGGCATTTTGTTACATTGGATATCACAGCGTGATACCTATTACACAGGGAGTAGGAAGTTAAACACAATAGGATAATACTTTGATATTCTCAGAATACTGATATATTGTAGCTGCATGATCAATAGCATACTAGAGAATATCTAGATATAATCTAGGCAACAGCTCAAATAGAATAAAGGTCATGTTTAATTTCTAGAAGCTTTAAAACCATAAATCTTACTGGAAAACCCAATACAGATTTGAAAAGTGGAGAAAAATTTCAGACACAAACAAGAAAAAATACATATTATGTGACCCTTACGTACAGGCATACAGGGCGAGGATTTTATAGGGTTACAATTTTAAGTCTGAAAAGGGGCTAGAAATATTTAACTCAAATTTTGGGACACCAATATTGAGTACTTTTACTTCCGCTGCCTATAGCAACCGTCTACTGTAAAAAAAGCAAAACTTTAACGTCAAAAAATTAGTAGAAAAATGTCAAGTTTATTGACGTTTGAAGAACAAAAAAAAACAAAATTAAAACACTTAAAACTACACATTTGAAAGTACAGTGCATGCCAATAGTTATTTATGATATAAGTGATAAAAGTACATTTTCAAGGCACGCATGTGGAAATTTGCAGAACGAGCGAAGCGAGTCCTGCAAACCACAAGAGTGCCTTGAAAATATTCCGCCGTTCCTCTGCGAGCTTACTTGTCAATGCTGGAGCAAATTTGATGACAATTAAGCAGCATGGGGGATGGAAATCCTCAACCGTTGCGGAAGGGTACATCATGGATTCCTTAGAAAATAAAAATTCTATTGCTCGAAAATTGATTACAGTACAAACGACATCAGCCGATGATGCTTCAACATCAGCTGGACATGCTGCTGTTTCTGTTCAATCGTCCTCAACCGCGAAGAACAGCAGAACTGAGGAAGGAATTCATTTTTCAAATTTTTCAAATAATTGTACTATTAATATAAGTGTAAATAAATAAATAGAAATGTTTTTTGACGTTTTTTTGAAGATAATTGACATTTTACTTTTTACACTAGTGCCTTAAAGTAAAATTTTTAAGGCTAGTAGACAGTGTTAAAAGGTCCATTTTTAACACCTTTGTAGAAAAAAGTATTTTTATCCCAGAGGGCTTGGCCTGAGAAACGTAGGGATTAGTTTAGATCACAATTAAAGGGGGACGATATATCTAACCAATTCTAGGTTGAAATTGTGTCAAGTTCATATTGTCAACAGAATGACGGCCTCCACAATATATAATTTTTTACACCTCTATAGACCATCGTGCCACCCAATGTCAAGATCAATTAAACAATAGTCAGCACTTTTGGTGTATAAATACTCGATTATTGGGTGGACACGGTACCTTCGTCATTCCGACTGGTCACCTCCCCTACGATCAGGAGCGCTCATGTGTCTTATAGCCTCTAGACCTTTCTCCTGATCTTCCTTGAGTACCCCCGATACCCCTACGGACACATGCTGGGTTTCCTCCATACTACTTGGTAAACAAATAGTATAACAGAAATAAAAGGGCCTGTGTTTTTTCTAGCCACTATTTTCGTTCACGCCCCGTTACGGAAATATCCCCAAGTTGTCACAATATTATCACATGATATGCCAAACTGATGAATATTAAAATAAGTAAACAACCAATGCCATGCTTCAAGCATATTACCACATACTTGGTATAACCCTTTCTTGTAACTGTTCCCAATTATCTACTGGTGTTTTAAAAATATTGTTTTTGAAATGAGGACAAACTAAGTAAACTGCCAAACAAGGTGATCTGGGTGGGAATTCAATGTTTGTTCGAATACTGATCAATTTGTCGTCGAAAAAAGTGTGTCAGTAGTTAATAGTTTCGGCGGATGTATGGGCAGTTGCACCGTCCTGTTGAAAATAACCAAAACGTAGTTCATCGTCAAGTAAATGGATTCAAAATATTGTCCCTATACCGCTATGCTGTAACTATGTCATGGAGGAAAAAAAATAGGACCAACATTGCTTCTTCGGGAAACGATCAACCAGACACCAATTTTTTGAGGGTAAATGTGGACTTTAAAAAAGAAAATTGGGGATTTCTACTTCATTGCATGTATTCTGAGAATTCACATAACTGGTGAGGTGGAACCAGGCTTCATCAAAATGAAATGTCAGGTCTAATAAAGCATTTCTTTCCAATAAATTTTGGGCACTAATACTAATTCATGTCTTTCCAAATCTGCAGCTCATACTTCTTGGAATACTTGCACTTTATTAGGAAACAAATTTAACTGTTTTTTAAAATAACTTCGGAACGTTTCATAAGGTCGTCCAACTTCTTGAGACCGGCGTCTTACACATTTTGTTGGTGTATTTTGCATTATTTCACGAACGTATGCAACAAGTTCTTCTGTTCTTACAGATGGTCTTCCAGCTCCTTTCTTATGTTGAATAGAACCTCTTTCCTTAAACAGAGCCACGGTTCTTCTCAGGCAATGATTAAAATCCCCAGCAGTAAAAGCGACGTTAGGAAAATTTTCGCAAACATCGTCCATGCACAAACGCTGATTGTATCTCTCGCTCTAACCCCGTTGCGAAAATACGCCATAATTTTTTTGTGCTGTTTCGTAAAACCCATTGGGTGAATTATTTAGAAAATCGGATAACTTAGCGATGAATCAAAGTACTTATAACAACGACTGTTAAAAATGACGGAATAACTGATTGATTAGTAATTCTGGTATTTATTGACACTCAACAGCTATTTTGCTCGCACGGTAGGATACCTACCTCCACTAATTATTGTTTATCAAAACTTTTATTCACTGTGGTATCCTAGAATACTACTTCTAATGGCTTTGACAAAGAAGTAGTCTGATTCGAAACTATTCTTCGAGTTTGATAGGGTTTTTTATTCAGTGAAATTATAGAACAATCATACGACAATAAAATAGACATGTTGAAAGTAGATTTGGATATTCCAAATTATGGTCCAACTATAAACTATTTTAGTGACATTTACATGGGTACCTACTTAAACCGGACCTCCGTACTCAAAACCTACTTTGATCGGTTCCTTTTATCAAAAGCTTTATATCATATTGCTTCAGCGACGACCAAATCATATGCTCATATTGCCACCACAACAAAGACGAAGCAAACATCGGCGCAATTCAACAACGACATAATTTTTAGAATTTTTGTTATTTTCATACAAACTACTTTTCAACTTATAAAAGACTAAGTTCGTCCCCCTTTTATACTATGATAGTCGGTTCTGTCAGTCGGGGTACAATAATCATATGAAGACACGAGTGGGTAAAGGTGTAATGTCACGTATCGAACCTTTAATTTTGAATAAAATCTATATGAAAATTTTTGTTGTAACTTTTCTGGTATTTTCAAGCCGTAAATTGCAAAATGTCTGCCACACACAGAACCTACACTAAAAGTTGCTGGCCCATACTTGGTATAGTTGTTCCAAGCTTAATTTGATGACATAAAAAAGCGTTAAACTCCTGACCATAGGCGTCGCTTCTATCAAATATTTAAAATGCGGATTGCTGTAAATTCTTAATATTATTAAATAGTATATATAGCTTGTTCATTATGGTATACATCGATAAAAGGTTTGCACCCGTGACTTCGCTTGCAGAGAATATTCCCAAAATGATCTTTCTGTAAAGAAAAATGCTAATTTTGCCAAAACATATTAAAAATATGGTTAATATCGATAAGAGGTTTGTATTCGTGACTTCGCCTTCAAAGAGCACGTGCATTAAATAATTTTAGAAAGGTCTTTCGGTAAAAAAAATGCTTATTTTGCCGAAAACAATTTAAAAAAATTATTTTTGTCCAGCCAGGACCGCGAGGAGGAAGTTTTCCTTGCCAAGAAAGGATAGGGACAGTAACTATGTTAGTTGGAATATACATTTAGTAGTTAGAATTTACTATACATATTTTACTATAACGAATTGATCCCATCAGCAGAATCACAGTAAACGTTCCGTAATATAACAAGTGTTAAAGATACGTGTTAAACGAACATAATTAATTTAAAATTCATAAACAATTTAATGACTGGAATTGTCAGAACTTTCAGAAGTAGAATCATTTCCAGGTTAGATTACTACTTGCGCTATAGGTGATGAAACAGAATATCCATTTTTTATTTTTATAATATAAGCTACGCAATTTTTCCATACTCATTTCGTTATTAGCTGCTCAATGTTATCAAGAACAACTGCGCCTAAAGTTGGAGATTGATTATAATCATTGGGTGATATTCTTTGCTGACAAGAGCCACACAATAGGTACAAAGCCACCTTTACTTCCGGCAAGATAACGCGTTTTCCTCTCGAACACAGTGTACCAAAAGTACAATTTGTACTGTCTAGTATCACACCAAGTTTAATTTAAATAAATTATGCTTTTATCGGATTCATAACACTCCTTTATTTTGCGCAAATAGTCCTGTCGTAGTTCAGTGATACGCAGGGATTCCATTATTACTATTAGATTAACTAATTTTTAATGTTTAAAGCCACATTTTAACAAAACATCACGCATGGTTGTTGTAACCTCAAAATTTACCACGAACCAGTTCTAAAGTTGGCACTAGATTATCCTCGTTAAATGTGTAAATAGTTCGCAGAATAAAATCCCTTGTAGCGTTGTCAGCCGTTTTGAATTTTTGATTTATTGGTTTGCGCTTTATGGAATGACCGGTTACAGTCCCCAAATTAATAACGTTATAAATTCTTATAAAACCCAAGTTCTGTTAATTCATTACAAATACGTACATTCTTATACAAAGCGTATTTTTAGTTTTTCCTGGATTCTCCTTTTTAAACACGCGTACATATTTAAAATAATGCGTTGACATTGAACATGTAAATCTTTGTTTCTCAATTCCGAACTTATTTCGCTTTCGATGACCGACTCTGCCACCGACTCATTATATTCCTGCGATTATTTACCTCATCCATTATAAAAGCGGGTTGATTTTCACCTGATTATTCAGCGATAATCTCCCGCTCTCCGGTGAAAATCACCCTTGTGAAAAGTGAAAATCTCACCCGTCAGAAATCGTTAGTTTTTTATTTGGTAAATAATCTTCAAAATACGTTTCGGGATTGGGAAATAATCAGAAAACCATTCTCAGATTTTTTGCCATTAGGAAATCGCTCTCGGGCAAGCCCTCGAGCGATTTCCACGGCAAAAAATCTTCGGAATGATTTTTGATAATTTCCCTATCCCTTAATATATTACTACAGATAATTCATCTTGACCTTCTGTTTTAAATTGTCGCCAAAAAGCCATACTGATATAATAAAATAAAGGTACCGAGTAAAACCTTACTCGTCTAAAACCACACAGTTATAGCAGAAAATGAAATATGTAAATTACAGTAAATCGTTTGAACCAGCCACGCCGCTGTCCGATTCCCAATATCGCACACCTCAAGCACCAACTGATTTTAAAACTGATAAGGGATCACCCAATTGGCAGAGCCTTCAACTATTTGCTGTTCTTGTCTACAGCATATAAATTTGTATTTATATGCTGCTCTATTAATTTTGTCAGTCGGAGTCTCAGTTCGCACTTTAAATTGGTGATAAGCCTCTACTCTAGACGGTCTATCGCTAGGGTGTTGCCAGTTCTGCAAAATTTTCGTAAGTGTAGAAGGAACATAAGGGTTTGTTAATTGTTTATTGTTTTTGTTTAACATCAGTGAAATTCTTTTATGTTTGATTTAAAATATTTTTGTATAAATACTATTTCTGAAGTACTTAAAAAATTATTATTATATTCATGAATGGCTTGTCCTTTCTTTCTTTGACATTGAAAATTTCTTGGATCAAAGTAGATTTGCAAACTAGCTTACAAGAAAGTTATTGACTATAAATTAAATACTGATATAAAAGAACACTTTTAATAATAAAACTTAAAGAATTTTGAAAAGAGATTTGACAATCCCGATTATAATGCCGGTCCCTTTGAAGCCTGGTCGAAGCTTTTTTATGTCATCAGACTGACTTTGGAAAAGGTATAAGTGTGCGCAGTCGAACATGTTGCATTTACTGGTCCCTGCCGGGCCGTGCTGGTATAGTTTGTGGGATCTTTAAGATTAATACAATAAAATAAATAAAATAATAATATGCTCTTTAAGAAATTTACGCAATGCCATAAAGTATGATATACCAGTAATTGTGAAAACTAGTTCTGCTCTATTTTTAATGTTTATAGTTTGGTGCAAAATTTATGAACATAATGGTTAGGTGCAGCTAAATTTTTAATAGCATAAATCAAGGTTGTCAGCGTTACTTTGACAATTAGCAATAGTAGCAACAGCAACATTAAATGGAGGGTTACGGTTTTTTTTTTAATTAAACGTGTGATGTTGGGTGATATCCGCGTCTCTCTCTATCTCTACTATTAAACAAGACTATTAATAATTATTGCCTTGCGATTTCCTACCTGGTTTAATCCGGACAAATAGCACCAGTATTCTGTAACACAATCCTATAAAGTACGATACACAATTTTGTTTTTCTTAGGTTTTAGGCCAAGTCAGGTGTGAAAAAGAAAATTGGGGTAGAAAAATCGAAAGGATATTAAATTATGTATGCCGTTATATACAGAGTGAGCTGTAAATATTTTATTCAAATTTCTTTTATAAAACCCCACGAGATTTTTTTAGTATCTTTAGAGCTAGCTACAAGGCGGTGAACATTCCCTAAAATGTTCTTTGTTCTGTTTCAATCCTTGCATAGTTTAATATATTTTATACAGTACCAGATGGATCATATTATTGCGGCTGATTATACCAAATTAAAAAAAAAATGGTTTTATTTTGGTGACTGGTCTTATAACAGCTTCTTTTCTTAAGTTTATTTACTACTAAAAATATCTGCTAATGCTTTATGATAAGTACACACATAAATCATGCATTTAAAACAATACAAAATACAACCTGTAATAGTACTATTCATAAATCTATAATATATTCACATTATGGCGTAGTTGTTATACAAGCTTAACAAAAAAAAAGTCGTAACAATAATGGAATATCTCTGTGGAATATTAGTCGTGTTTACATAGAATAAATGACCATTATCATTTTTTACGAACGTTCATTAAAAGGAGCTGATAAAATAAAATACTTTCCCTATTTTCACTGAATTCCATTTTATTCGCTTTTATTGTTAGAAATAAATAAAATAGTAATAGTGGACTATTTTATAGAATAATATTTTCCCATTAAAATCAGAAAAACGTTTTCATTTGCTTTATTTATCTTAGTACATGTTGTTTTGTTATTCTACCGGGTTATATAAGAAAGTCTGACTGCTTGAACCAGGAGCTTCAAAGGTTTTGTAAGGCATGGATAAAAATCTATAGTGGAAATACTGCTAAATCTGGACAGTAGCCTCGAAAGCGTCTAAATATAAACACAGTTCTGAAACCCATAACTCATGACCAGCTTAAGATTACAATAGCAAGAAAACTTCAAAAGAACTGCTTAACAATCAAAAAATTATTGATATCCAAACCAATCTAACCTTGATGGAATAAATTCAAAAGGCTAAGGCAGGTTGCACACTTGGTGGAACCGGCTAACCGTTGCCGACCATCCGGACAGGACCAGCTCTTACACACGAGCTAAGTTTTAATCTGGTTTGAGTTTAATAACAGGCACAGTCGAATTTTAACCATTCGACGCGATGGAACGTGATCGCATTTTTGCTATGTATTTTTTATATCGGCGTCCCAAACGCCATCAAAAGAGAAAACAAAGGCTCTCTTAGGTAAAAAATATCAATGTTTCTAGTACTAACAAAAACCACACAGTCGTTAAAGGAACAGGAATGTCTATATTTCTTAAATATAATTTAAAACACAAACTCTCGACAAAAATCTCATGGGCCAAACTTTAATAGACAGAACTCAAAAATTACTTAAATGCAAGTGACATCTCAAAAAAGAGAGTGACAAATCAAAATTAAAAACCAGGAAACAAGCGTTAAGCTGGATTTATAAGCTCGAAAAGTTGGCGAGGTTGAGGTTCAGTTGGCGTTGAAAATAAGAGTTTCAATTTAAACTAAAATTTTCAAAGTCAAATTTAATGTCAGTATTCTGTATCATTCTATTGGACAAAAATTTCAACCAATCAAACAACAACTTTTCGAACTTCGCTACTGACTATATAAATGCCATATTCTGGACTGTCGATTATCGAACCTCACCAACTTGAACATAACTTCAACCTCACCAACTTTTCGAGTTTATAAATCCAGCTTATGTTTGTCAGCTATCAGCTGTACATGGAAAAAACAGTATTGAATTTTATAATATATTTCTCTATAAAACCTCTTTATAACTGTAAATCTGTATATCAGTCTTTACCAAAATAAAATTGTAAACTAAATTTTAAAAAAAATATGGTTAGCTTTTTTATATAACATAGTATAATTATGCCACTACTAAGGTATATATTACATTTTACAAATGCGTTTTGGTTAAATTTAATAACCATTCTTTTTAGTTAAAAGTAAGAAACTTGTATTGTGAATTTTTCTAAATCTTTTTGTGGCTTTTATAATTTTTAATTACATGAAGAGACAAGCATTAAAAATGGTTATAACGAAAAATTAGTAAAAATTACTATATTTTTTTACTACAATTTATAATAGAATTTAGGAGGGTGTAATTATAGTAAGACTGTTTAACAATAAACAATTTGAATTTTTATAACCCTATATTTGCAAAATATCATATAGAAGCTCTTATAAAATTTTCGTAGGAAAATCCGATTTTACTAAATGAATATAGTAGAAACTTCTAAATAATTTACAGAAATATTTACAGTTATGCCATCAAAGGGATCGTACCTCCAACTCTTACTCTTATGTGTTTTAACTATAAACTGGTTAATTTTGTCTCTGACATGATTTTGTGTTTTATGGTATTATGGTGCTGTTATGTGGAGTTTGGCGGATTTATTAGTAGAATGGAATCTGGAAGACTTAGTTTCGACCAAGAAAGAAAGACCAAATATATTTCATTATATCCTGAGTAAAAGCAAATAAAAAATGTTACAAAAATATTTAATTAACTACAAAAGGAGTTCTAAATATTTACCAAAATATTTAATTAGGATAACAAAAGTTGGTGGTAGAAATTCAACTAAAATTAATAGAAATTACGAAAAAATATTACAAATTTTACAATATTCATTAGTAAAATGTGCAAAACTGCTTGATAATTTTTACAAATAATCATTACAATCGTAACAATAGAAGCTATAAAAAACAACAACATATTTTTATATTATTTGCACTCCTGTTTAATAGTTTTTACTGTAACGATTTTTTTTATTCCTATATATTTTTGTAGTAACTATTAAAAATATTAACTCGTTTTCACTATAATTTTATAGTCTTTCTTAATATACCATATGACTGTCCTATACAGAAATATAAAATATAGTTATTTCTATTATATTTTTGGTTATTTTTATAAATTTTTTTTCCGTGTAGTCGATTGACGTTTACACTAATTGCATAATTGCGACCCCAAGTAGTTAACCAAAAATACAGGGTCACAAATTTTGCTGTGTCGCTTCTGTTTTCTTTCGTTTTCTGGGGTATAATCTAATATACCTCGCGACAGGCTAAACGGAATCGGTTGTCCAGTTCCGGTAAGTGTAAGAAGACCCTAGGACATCTCATGATCACTTTTGACAAGGAGAATCTCTGATACCTTGGTATTAAGGAAGCTGGAAAATATGATGGTAACAATTTTTATCAATTTGAAATTTTTTAATAACAAATCGTATCCTGCATATTTGCAGATACACTTAGGTCATTACATCACATTAATACGTCAAGTAACTTATCCATTTCTATAATATTTTGGTGGTATTTTTATTATAGTGCAGTACTTTAGTACTGTATAGAATTGGAACATGAAATTAAAAACAAAAATCCCGTTAAACTTTGTAACTTCACTTGCGTTTATTTTTGCATTACCAGCAAAATAATAGAGTGGTTAATACATATTCATAACGGCGAAAATAGCGATGCGGAAAATGAAAATATAAAAATCCTGTAAAAATGGGTAAAACCTCACGCAGTCTCCAGCTGCGCTTACCCATGCAGATTGAAAAATCTATGCTAAACAAGCCTTTACACGCAAAACAAAACACGTAGAGAAAAATGGCCACTAGCCAATGCAGTCGATAATTTCCATAAATTTAATATTCATTCATGGATAGAGGTTAATTTTCAATATATGACTACTAGATAAAATGTCGAAGCAAACTATGAAACAGCTTGCGTTGAAAATTGTTTTTAAAATAAATTAATAACACAAGCATGATAAATTTTTGGAAATTCATTGCCTAAGGACGTAAGTGCTTTTAATAAAATAGGCAATTTGAAACACTTAATAAGCCTCTCGCCGACAATTTAGTCCACGAAGATGTCCTCCGGAATCAACCCATCGTCGTTTAGTCAAACGTTTTAGACATATGTTTTAGACAAGAGGATGCAAGTATACATACATACATCCTCAGACTTTTAAATTTTCTTCCATTTTTTTGAACACGTTATTCTAGTTTTAATTATAATGAAAGATAAAATTTATAGTTCAAGGGTTTAGTCTTGCTCATGGTTTTTTTAAAATTTAATTATGTATTATTTTCAGTGGCGGCTTTTCGGGGGTGGCATGGTCGGTAGTGCCGACCCAGTATCAAACAGACAACCGACACAAATTAATTGTTTTACTTTTCAAGCCGCCTTGTAACCAGAACCAGGTCAGGTAAGCCTGCCCTGTCCTGCCAATAGAACTTATAGATTCCAGGTTTAGGATAGGCAACCAGACATACATAACTAATTATTTCACTTCAAACACTGCAAAATTTAATGGACAGGTTGGAAATGATTGTTTGTTCACTGAATGGGTTCGTGGACGGTGCAAGGTTCAAAAGATAAAAAATGATCCTTCAACTAGTGCCAGGAAGGTAGCAGTGTAACTTCAAATTATAGCATCAACTGTTTGGAGGGTTTTGCATCCTTATCAACTATACCCAAGGGCTTATTTCCAAGAGAAGCCATTGTGAATTTTCATAACGAACATTTTTGGGTGGACGATATTCCTCACAAAATTAGAGAAGGTCGTTTTCAACAAGAATTTTCGGTGAATGTATGGGCAGGGATCATTGGCGACTATCTTATTGGACCATACTTTTTACCACCTCGATTGAATGGAAACTCATATACGCAGTTTCTATCTGAAGAACTTGACGTTGTGTTAGAAGACGTACCTCTACAAATAAGAACTTATATGTGGTTCATGCACGACGGCGCCCCAACTCATTTTAGCCTAGTTGCTCGTCAATATCTCGACAACATTTTTCCTAATTGCTGAATTGAATGCGCAGGTCCCCAAGGTTGGCCAGCTCGCAGTCCCGACTTGAATCTGTTTATTTATTTATTTATTTATTTACCTTACAAGCTCTACAGATACATTTTAGATCTAATTATAGAGTAGGATAGCACACACATACACATAAGTTACAAGAGACTTACACAGACCCAATTTCCAACTACAAAACCTCGCCTGAAATAGCTCTAATTTGCTTCTGAGTAATGTAAAAAATGTCAAATCTTAATTGATTGATATTAGCTAACTTACACATTACATTAAAAGGTGCATTACTACAGTGATTTGTACGAGAATTCTTTAAATAAAATGTTAATGCATTTCTTGTTCTATATGAGCGAACATTAAAGTTTATTTGTTGGAGGAGGTTTACATCATCAATTTTATTATGCTATAACTTGTGCAAGTAGATGACAGAAGCAATATTCCTACGTTTTTCCAAACTAAGTAACTTATACCTGGACATTAGTTCTGTCTTGGCTACACTTAAATCATAGGCACCGGTTTCTTTATAATACAGATATCTTAAAAATTTATTTTGTACCCTCTCAATCGCATATTTGTGAATTTCATAACATAGGCTCCATATTATACTAGCATACTCTAGAATACAACGTACGTATGATATAAACAGAAGTCGGATACAAGCTAAATTTGTCAACTGTCTACAATTCCTTACAATATATCCGTACATTTTAGATGCTTCTTTCGTTATATTCAAAATATGAGTTTTAAATGATAGTCGAGAATCAAATGTTACCCCTAGATCCTGGATTTCTTCCACACGTGCTAGAACTGCATCATCCATGTTATAATCATAATTTAAAGAGTTTTTTTTCTACGGTAACTGACAATATAACATTTGGCAATATTAAATTTAAGATTATTTATTTCGGACCATTGCAGAATCTCATTTATACCTTTTTGAAGGTTTTGACAGTCAGCAACATTTTTTACAACAGAGTACGGTTTTAAATCATCAGCAAACAACAAAACTTTACTTTCCTTAATTTTCTTTGGTAGATCGTTTACGAATAGGAAAAACAGCAATGGTCCGAGATTAGAACCCTGCGGAATTCCTGAGGTAGCTATATACAAATTAGACGTGTAACCTCCTATAACTACTCTTTGTTTCCGCCCTGTAAGTAAGACGAGAAGAATTGAACAAGCGTAGGGTAAAAGCCAAATTCATTATCCTCTAGACTATTACTTATGGGGTCACTTAAAGTCTCTTGTATACAAGACGCCTGTGCTAAATGAAAACGGCTTAAGAATTCGAATTATTGAAAGTTGCAATGCGATTCGAAATAATGCAGGCATTTTTGAACGTGTAGAGAACCAATGGTGAGACGATTGCAATCGTGCGTTTTATCAGAAGGTGCTTCAGTTTTTTTTTGTATCATTATTTAAAAAAAAAAAAAAATTTTATTTTTAATTTAAATGTTTTCATCAACTTTGACGTACATAGGTGTTCTTTTTGTAAATGCAATAAAGTGGTTTTTATTATTTCTCTCGAAGACGAGGCAAGATACGAAAACATTTCAAGGAATAAAGAAGTTGTACTATTAGTTGGTACATCCGAAAAAGAATATCAAAATTAGAAAATAGTCAGTGGCGTACATATCTGTGTCTAGAATATTCGTTAAGGTGCTCCCCGCGACGCCATGGGGCTTAATAAATTTAATCTAGTTAGAGCAAATTAAGCCCCTTATCATTATAAATAACGGTACTAAATCTCAATAAGATCGAAAAAAAGATATTTAAATAATTATAAAAAAACGATTTAAAAAAAAAAAAACTTAGACAAAAAAAAAATATTTTTTTGTAGGTCTCGTTAATGATGTTTTGTCTCTGACAATATCTGAGACACTCTAATATTTAAGTAAAAACGGAGCCGTTAAGAGCACATAAGACCATAAAATGTGAGCGTAAACATTCTAATTAATTTCCTAATAATTCATGCGGTAATTTCTCTCGGTAGACTAGTCTGAATATTAACGCCAAAAGCATGAAGCAATACATCCCATCAGCTTTTAAACCAAATCCCTCTATTGTTTTACATAACCCCTTATTATATGCGTGTGTGAACTGCGGCGCGGTGCACTCAGCCCAGACAAACTTGAGCATAAAATCAATCTTATATGATTCTACTCTCTCTAAATGTTTTTGACACCCTTAAACCTTAATCATTTAAATTAAATCCTTAAACGGAAAATGTCGTCTTCACTGAACATCTTTAATAGAAATTAAGATAAATTACCAACAGCGTTTGTAGTTTACAAACTCGTTACGCAAACAGTTAAATGGGTTAATATGAAAATTTAAAGATTTTTTGTTTTCTTAATTGCACTCAATTTGTTTTGTCTGTCCGTGTCTGTTCCAACTTACAAAATGCAAATACTACCAGCGGCAAAGAATTACCAAGTGCTGCAACAGTAATTTTAAACTTCCGAAACATGTTTTGTAATTATGGTGGTTTAGGCTCTGCGCAGTGTATTAGATTTATATGCTCATATTATCTGGAGTGGTCCATTAATTTGATCTATAGAAACTTATGAAATAATAGTACCAGAAATTCTTAAGCAATGCTGTCCTATAGTCTACAGGTTAACTTAAAAAAAAACGCTCAGACACGTCGATTTTTATTTGTATTTCTGCATTTTTTTAGCTAATACTAGAATATACAGGGTGTTACATAGATGAATTATCACGAATTATTGACAATTGAAAATTAGACATCTTCAATGAAAATAAAAATATAAATTGAATTGTTTGAGCGTTTTTTTTAAGTTAACTTGTTCACAGATATTTTCCATTATTCCCAACTTTATTTTCATTCGTATAGGGTGTCTTAAAAAATCAGTATCAATTTCAAGTTTGTTTTTATAAACGAAATGACACTTTTTTAAATTTTAAACATATTACTTTATTTAATGAACATTATTTACAATAAAGGAATATGGCTGCCTATTTTAATAAATGTTGGAAGTGGTATCCATTCATAGCTCTACAACTCGCTCTACAATGACCCAATCTATCCACAAACTCTCTTTGGACGTTAGTATGGTTACCAATATCTGGCGTTCATAGTGATGTTATTTGATGTCATTCTAATTCACTTTTTTGACAAACACCTTGTGATTATTTCGTATTATTTTATCATAATGTTCTTAACAGAAACGCAAATAATCGAGATCCTCATTATGGCTGGTTGTAGAGATAAAACTCGAATGCAAGAAGAAGTGTGTGAGATGTACAATAATAAATATCCGGAGAGACAGCCAATCAGTCAGGCCCCTGTAAGTAAATTAATAAATAAATTTTTAAATGACAGTTTTTAAATGTTTGTTTGTTTGTTTAGTGAAATGTTGTAAAATTTATTTTAAATTTATTATCTTTCTTGCTGTTTTAGTTGACGTGTACATCCATTGTAATGGCTTACGTATGAATAAGGGATTTATTATTAATATTATTATGAGGAATATCTGTGCTCAGACGCCCTCCTTACCACTGCGAATTAAACCCGATCGAACTCATATGTGCTGAAATAAAGACAGATGTCGGCAGAAATAAAACATGACTTATAACATGGTGGATTTACAAGGACTCTTTAATGGAGCTGTACCATACAGTATGTATCTTTTATAAACAAAATTTATTAAAATAACCGGGCGCTTGACACCACACATATCGATGACGAGCAGTCGTAGTGCGACACGTGTGTTATTAAGAGTTTGGGTGTATAAATCCACGAATTGTGTCTTATTTCATAAAGTACTAAAATAAGTATATTAAAGGTGTACACTACAATTGGCGACGAGGATAAAACTAGTGTAAGTATAACAGATCGATTTGAACCGTAAAAGAATTAATTAATTAATTAGTACTTGCATGAAAGAGCAAGTAAGTAGTTCAAAAAAAAAAAAAATTAAATCTTGTAAAGGTTGTACGCTAGTTTCTACTTCATCTGTACCACATCCAATGAAAAGAAGGGAAATTCCTTTAGGGCCCTGGCTCGATGTAGCTATCGATTTTATGGGACCCTTACCTAGTGGTGACTATCTTTTTGTTATTATTGATTATTTCAGCAGTTACAAAGAAATTAAAATAACAAAAAATATAACGTCGACTAACACAATTAAGCTTTTAAAAGAAATATTTTCTCGACTTGGATTTCCAGTCTCAATTACTTCTGATAATGGAAGACAACTCATAAGTGAAGAAATGAAATCTTTCTGCAATGAAAATGGCATAAAACTTTATCATACTATACCATACTGGCCACAAATGAACGGCGAAGTCGAGCGTCAAAATAGAGATATTTTGAAACGATTAAAAATTAGTCAAGCACTAAAAAGCAATTGGCAACAGGAACTGTATGAATATCAGATGATGTACAATAGTATTCCACATACAGTCACAGGAAAAACTCCAGCTGAACTATTTTTCAGGAGGCAATTTAAAGATACAGTCTCCAGTGGTAACTGTCCAGAAAGCATGATAACTGATCAGGAGGCTATTGAGAAAGATCAAATTGAAAAGGGAAAGGGAAAGGAATACGTGGATCGTAAACCCAAAGCAAAGGATAGCGATATTAGTATTGGTGACAAAGTATATCAAAGGATTTTAATAAAGGCAAATAAAGTAACGCCGGAGTTTGATTCTACACCACATACAATTGTAAGTAAAAAGGGAGGTGATGTGATGATAAGAGATGATAACTCTGGTCAGGAACATCGCCGAAATATTCTGCATTTAAAAAAAGTAGAAGGTCAGTGGAAAGTTAGCGATGACGAGTCTCAAGCAACCAAATTAAAAATAATTTTAAAGCACACAATTAACATTTGATTTCTTTTATAATAAATACAGATATTAATAGAATAATTCTTGTTTTATTTGCAGGGCTACGAATTTTAATTGTTTATATAATTTAGGTTTAAGTTTTGTATATTATAAATGTTAGTTTACCTTAGTATTACTTTACTTTATATATTTATACTTTACATTATTATTTTACATTTATACATTTACGTTTATATTTTATATTTTAACTGATTCATGTTTAGAATTATATTGGGTATTTAATTGTTTAAAAAGAAGAAAGAGATGCACCATACAGTATGTATCTTTTATAAACAAAAGTTATTAAAATAACCGGGCGCTTGACACCACACATATCGATGACGAGCAGTCGTAGTGCGATGTGTTATAAAGAGTTTGGGTGTATAAATCCACGAATTGTGTCTTATTTCATAAAGTACTAAAATAAGTATATTAAAGGTGTACACTACAGGAGAAATGGGTAAAATTAGTGCGGAAAGTGAAAAAAGTGTATGGATCATGTAATAGTAGAAGAAGCCAAAATGTGGCAGGTAGATATAATAATCGAAGAAATGGTTGAATCGCTTATTATAAACGATGTTAATTAATTAAAGTTCATCTTTCGAGTCGGACTATGATTAAGCCATAACGGCAAAGTATTATTCGATTTTTGAAAATGCCTTGTTTGTAAGATTCTATATTATATCTTGTTTTTGTAATTATGTTATGTAAAATAATACCACTTATCGTTATTAATTAGTTAATACAATTTTTTAAATGTTTTCATATGTTATAAATGGCTACGAATATAATATATATAATACAATTTTAGGAGAATAGGCATGTTTAAGATTTTTAATTCAAAAACTTCCCCAATACACGCTCTACCCAGTTTATTTTTTTTTACCAGGCGGCTATCGCCGCCTCCTTGAGTTGCCGCCGTTATGCCCCACACCCCCGGGTTGGAACGACCTGGGAGTAGCCAAATGTACTGTCGCAAAAATCTTATTATTGTTCACGTAAAAATGGATGCATTTATTTTATGAATCCATGCAATGATATGAATATGTAATTTGAATGTCTGAGTTTACATATTATACAATGTTATGGCATAGGTTGAGTTTCATGTTTCGAATTATACAGTTAATGTATACAGAATCACCAATTTATATTACTTATATGAGAAAGGCCTAGGTACATATTTTTAACGGTTTATTAAAGTTTAATAGTCTGGATGGGAAATTACAATGATAATATCGATGCTTTTTAAATGGCGGTCGAAGGTCAGTGAACAGAAGAACGAGCTAAAGAATACCTTGCTTGTTATAAAGCAACTCGCTACACCGGATTGGAAGAGACGGTAGAGTTTTAGTAGGTAACGTTAAGTATTAATTCTTTGGATTGTTCTTGCCAACATAACAGAAAAACATATCCAGCCGCTAATGATGAACGACTGCAAACTATAGTTGAGGAGTGATCATACAAAACGCAATAAATCCACTTAAAACAGTTTTGAGTAAATCGCGAAAGTGTTTTATTAAAAATGTCTGATATATTTTAAAAAACGGCTTTGTGTCATTTTATATAGGTCAGAAGGGACGGTTAAAAACTAAGAATTTTATATTTATTTTGTTTATGTATGACGAGCTATATGTGAAAACATGATGGATTTATTCCGTTTTGATTGACTCAAAATTATTTTATTATATTTATATTATTTCATTTATTACGGTTTGTTTGATTACCAACAGGATTTATTGCATTTAGTATGAATAACATTTATACAAACATTGATATTTTTTATTACAACATAGAACAAATATTTATTACCAATGGTAAGAACTATTTATAAGATACGTTAATAAAAAAATATTGAAAAAATTATATGTGAGCTCCATGATCAGGTTCCAAGCAGTCGCATTCCTGCTCCTCTTCTTCTTCTTCCTGGTTCGCAATTGGATTTTCAAAAGATAAAATATTTTTATAACAAGATAGACTTGGATCGTCCATCCAATCTGCCCCAAATTGTTCCTGAAGCAAATGCTTAAGAGATGGCTTCTTTCTTTCTGGGATCGAAGTCTTGAGGGGTATTGCTTCTAGCTGGAGGTTATTTTCAGATTTTCCTCGTTATATTATTGACTATGGGATTTCAGTAAGGGATTCAAATCTAAAATTTTGGTAACATGCCACTTTTATTGTTTTTTTAATATTATTTTTTTGCATGTAAATTCTTTTTAAATCGGAAATGCCAGCAATTTTTTTTAAGTTCTTCAATGTTTTTACATTAAAAAAATTCCAGTCCATACCAAGTTCTTCAACCACTCCAAAGTTTGCATATAAATCCTTATACTCTTCTTTGGTTTTAATAAAGGGGCTTTTTCTTAAACACTTCTCAACCCTTCCAAATACTCTATCGGCCGGCGGGAAGCTATGCCCACGAACAGGATATGTAATTCTTATTTCCTCCACGCTGGCAGGGGCTTTAAATTTTAGCCAATAGTAAAGGGTATGTATTATGTGGAAATTTTTATTTTCCATCACAAAATAACCTAAGCATTTTTATTTCTTATCACAATAATAATTATTTCACCTCTTGCTTAAACCTGTCAAACCACAGCACTAAGCAAACAACTAGAAAATCCTTAAGCATAATATAAATGAATCATCAATCATCACTTTATTTCAGATCAGGATACTTTTCAAGTTACATACATCAAATCATTTAAAAACAAAAACACAAAAACTATTTATGCAGAATGTTCACCCAAAGCCTTTCAAATTTTTATGAGCGTTAAAAAAATCTACATTGGTTGGGAACGGTACGCCGTTTACGAGGACATCCCTATCCTAAAATGTTTTAAATGTCAGCAATTTAATCACAAAAGTACCGAGTGCAAAAATAAGAAAGTGTGTCATAGATGTGCTGAAGAACATGATGCTAAAGACTGTCAAGGTAATGTTCATAAATGCAAAAATTGTATCTATAGTAACTCTAAATATAAAACCAAATACGACATACAACATCAGGCTAGCAGTTGGGAATGCCCTAATTTTAAACGCCAAGTTGAAATAATGAAAACCAAAATTAATTATGGCTAATAATGAGGCGCAAACTCTTGAAATAATAAGTGAAGAAATTCAAAACAGTGTTAGGATTTTTCCAAATGATTTATACCAGTGTGTAAAAACTAAAGATACATTTCTTAGTATTATACATCTTAACATAAGTGGAGTTAAAACTAACTTTAATAATTTTTTGGTTTTTTTGCAGTCCTATTATCTAACCTATTGTGATGTCATAGTATTGACAGAATGTCACAGACTGGAATCACATGCCCAATTTAGCATACCCGGATATACGACATATTATAATCGAGCTGAATATAATTCGTATGATGGAATCATTATTTATATAAAATCGAACTTGAATCCAACTTTTACTAACTTTAAGCTCGTAAGGTCAAAAGTAACTATAACAAATATTACCTTAAGTATTAACAATATAAACACTAATATACAAGCAATTTATAGATCACCATCATCGAAAATAAAAGACTTTCTAGAAGATATTGAATATTATCTAGTCACGGCCAGGGATTCCAGTCTGGACATTATTATAGGGGATATTAATATCAATCTACTTCTGGCTGACGATGACAATGTTAATCACTACCTTTCTATCATGAATATGAACGGTTATGTGTCGCATTGTCAGGATATCACAAGACCAACAAGTCAGTCTTGTCTTGATCACATCTTCATACGTAATAGATTAAAATCTCAGTTAAAAAGCATTCAATCTTTCATCATTGAACATGATATAACTGATCATCTGCCGCTAATGATTAATGTAACAGACCCCAAGCATGGCAACACAGGTACGAGCAAAAACTGTTGGTCTAAAACTATAAAACAAATTGATTTTAACAAACTAAAAACTTTATCAGATAATATAGACTGGGATCATACAAATAGTTTTAATGACGCCGAGCAAGCCACTGAATATCTTACACAGAATCTTAGAAATATAATAGAGAAATCTGAATACGAACTGCGTATTAATAATAAATATAAAAAAATTAAACCATGGATTACAAATGGGATAATCAAATCTATAAAAACACGTGACAAACTAAAAAAGGTACTGAGGTTGAACGCTTCTCCACAAAAACTAACAGAATACAAGGAATATAGAAATAAACTGAACTTAATAATAAAAAATACAAAAAATAATTACTATAAACAGAGAATTGAACAAAATCAAAACAACATGAGAAAAATCTATAATTTGATTAGTGAAGCGTCCGACGAGACTACATCAAAAAATACTTTAACTCAGATAAAGGATAAAAATAATAAAATTATAACAAATCAAAAAGAAATAGCAGACACATGCAATGAATTTTTTATTAATATCGGAAAAAATATGTCCGACAAAATTACAAATCAAAATCAACACCAGCCAGAGAACAACAATTGTACATCAATGTTTCTATATCCTACAAACGACACTGAGATTAACAAACACATAAACAACTTAAAGAACAATTATTCATCAGGTTCAGATGGCATATCTTCCAGTGTACTTAAGCTTCTGCACAGAGAATTAACTAGTCCTATAGTGCATATAGTGAATTTAATTTTTAAGACAGGTAATGTTCCTAAAGCATTTAAAGTATCAATTGTCACACCAATTTTTAAGTCTGGCAGTAAAGAAGACATAAATAACTATAGACCAATAAGCGTTATCTCCAATGTCGCAAAACTTTTTGAAAAATGCTTAAAAGATAGACTTGTCCACTTTTTGAATAACAATAATTTGTTATCTAAGAATCAGTTTGGGTTTGTTGAGGGACGCAGCACTGCTGATGCTATGTTTGAGCTGACACGCGAAGTAGCCCAAAACTTAGACCAGGGGAGAAAATGTATTGCTTTGTTTTTGGACCTGGCAAAGGCATTTGACACGGTATCCCATTCCATACTGCTTGATGTCCTTGAATGTAGTGGCATTAGGGGCATCGCGTGGAGAGTTCTGGAAAGCTACTTAAGCGCACGTGTCCAGCACGTTAGGATTGGGGACGTGCTTAGTTCCCCCGGGACTGTTAGGCATGGGGTACCACAAGGTACTGTGATGGGACCAATCTTGTTTAACCTGTACATAGATAAAATCTGCAGTCTTGGCGTCGGTGAAAAGGTTGTGGCGTATGCGGATGATACGGTTGTTGTTTTCAGCGATGAAAGTTGGTTTCTATTGCAGAAGAAAATAAAAAAAGGCTTCTTAAAAATAAAAAGTTTTTTGGACAGTCGCAAACTGACTTTAAATATCAAAAAGTCACACTACATTGCCTTCTCTCTAAATTCTGTAAATCGACCTTATTTTAATCAAATTGCTATTCCTGATATTAATGAACCACTATTAGAGGTCAATCACATTAAATATTTAGGTATAGTGGTTGACAAGCGCCTTAAATGGGACCAACACGTTTTATATTTGTATAAAAAAGTTAGATGTTTAATACACAAATTTTATACTCTGAGAGAAATTCTCAACAAAAAGCTCATGATTATGGTATATAGGGCGCTTGTCGAACCTCTACTGCGATATGGTATTCTGGTCTGGGGAGGAATGTATAACAATAATCTAGAACAACTCCGAGTTGTCCAAAATTGTATTGTAAAGATTAGTCTTAAGAAACCAAAACTTTTTCCTACAAACCAACTTTATTGCAGAGAACTTTGTAATATTAGAACATTATATATTATTACGGTATGTAATTTTTTTCACTCAAATGAAAATTTCAACAAATTAAAAATGTCACACAATCATCAGACCAGAGGCAATACAAATGAACTAGTATACATTTATAGAACTAGAACAACAATGATGCAACATTTTGTAACATACTATGGTCCAAAATTATATAACTTAATACCTCAAAAAATCAGAGCCTTAACAAACAAAAAACATTTTAAAAAACAATTCAGTGACTACCTCTTTGAGAATATTGCTAGATTTCTTCAGTTTTTTTAGTTGCCTACCCATTCTGTTTAAAAAAAAAAAAAAATATACATATAAAATAAATTAAATAAACAAATAAGGTAAAGAAATTTATATTGTATACTGCATGGCATTTAATAAAGATGATAGGTTTATCTTTAAAATTTTACCTAAATCAACACATACAGGTGTTCCACACCTAGGTGTATAATTTAAGAGTATATTATATTAAATCAAATGTAAATAAAATTTTATATGCCACATTGTATTGTGAAAATGTATTAATGTGAAATTAAATTGAATTAAATAAATAAATAAATAAAATAATAGGTATAGTAGTGCAATCTAACAAACCTTGTATAAACGCAGATAATTTTTAAATAATTTTAACTGCATTACTGGCTTTGGGATTTACTACACTTTGAATGAATTCTGAATAAATTTCAAGTTTGTTTGGATTTATTACATTTTGATTGAATTGCTTACTTTTGGGGTTTAATTTTAATGGGATTTATTGCGATTTAAACGATTTTGGTGTCACCCCATGGCTTGTATAAATACATCATATCAAACTAGAAAAATGTCAAGGATGGATTTATTGCGTATTGCATGATCACTCCTCAGTTGTCGTACCAAATAGAGTATGTGATTTTAATTTATTAAGCGGTATTAAACCTAGATTTTCTTCAATACGATCGTCAAGACGTTTGATTTGCCAATTTGTGTTGGCATTACAATAGTGATGATCGTCGTCAAGTTTTTGACAATTGAAATGTCAATAAACCATTGTTCCAACGTATCAAAATATTGGTGTATTATAAAAAGATTATGTGGTTCTTTGTTGTTTAGTCTGTCTTGCACGGTGACATGCCGAATACATTTAACCACCCCTGTGTCAATTCAATATTTAAGGTTGCAATCCTGAAGTTCACGGAAAAATAAAACATCAGTTTCGTGACGATTGTCATGACAAAGTCCACCAATTTCTTACGAAAAGTAACCCTCGTGACGAAAATCTAGGTGTAATACCCGATTAAGAAATTTAAATATGTAGTATACCAAATACGGTATTGGGTACATTAAAAATTCATCACATGGTTATGTTTTGTCTAACCTATAACCTACCTACTCCAAACCTGCAACTCAGTGATTTTGGCAAGCAAATAAAATTTCTATGACATACAAATACTTCGCGACTACATAATTCATCTATGCAAAGACTCTCGAATTTCACGCCATACAAAGGAGTGGACTTTCAAGATATCTTCATTATGGTGACAGCAATGGCGGCTCGATGCTCACGGGAGGTCCTGATTGATGCTGAATCACTTCTCCGACGTACCACGCTATTACGCCATTGGCATCGTTATAGACGTCAACAGTTATTAAATTGTCATAAATCACCACCTGTGCGAAATGTTAGTGGCGGCAAAATCTTCCTCTCGTGCGATTTCTATGAAAAATTCTTTTAAGTTTAGTCAGTTACATACCTACACATTATACTGTCGCTATTTGGCTCATAATATTTAAAAACGATGTAATGCAGAAAATTAGTTTAACATTTATAAAAATGTGTCTTTAGTTTAATTTTATTTTAGAAATGCCATTACGTACATACCGTGCGAGCAAATGTTATTTTCATTCAAGAGACCTTGGACTAAAAAACGTGAGGCTTGGTTTAGATCACAATTGAAGACTCCAATGCAAAAAGTGCCTAAGTCACATTTTGCAGTTTTCGAAAAAAACGCTCTTGAAGTTTTCTTTTCTTTTTGGAAATGTTACCTTTGTGAATATTTATTTGATTTCTTTACACATTATATTTTGTTACTATTAGAATAAGTGGCTTTAAATAGAATTAAGATTAGTGGCGCACGTACGTGTTACATATTTTTAAAATATTTTTATTTTTAATATTTAAGGATACAAAATAGTAGTTTTCCTATTCAGTGCGCAAAGTTATGTTTTCCCGCACGCGAAAGCAGTTAGACGAACGACGCGAAGCGGAGTTCGGATAAGCTTTAAGTGCGGGAAAACTACTTTGCGCACGTGTTAGGAACAATATTTTTTCTACGAGTGAAATAACTATATATTTTTTTAATTTTAAATTTTTATTGACATCAAAAACAACTATTTTTTTAATTTTAAATTTTTATTGACATCAAAAACAACTTATAACTACTTATACCTAAATTGCCTATTTATTATTATTAATTACATTAATATGGAATGTGCAGTTGGTCGTTTTTTCTACATTTATTGCAGATCTAGCAACTAGAGGTGAAAATGTTGTAGTAGATGTCATTTCCTGGTTCATCAGTACTGTCGTGTTGCAAAAGGAATAAATGGATCCATTCTTTGAAGTACTTGGAACTGCTTCACATTTTTTAGGGCTGCAGCTTAAAATTTTGTTGCTTAGTCCTTTTTTATAAGTTGTGGACTCATCGATGTATCCCTCAGCTACCGCAGTAGATTTCCAACCCCCCAAACGTTTTATGTCAGTGATTCCTTCTCCAGAATTGGCCAGTAACGTTGCTGATGACCTTCTGAAACTGTGCCCTGTATAGAGTTCCGGATTTGGCAGTTTCAAAAATGCAGCTATTTCAGAAGGCATCTTTCCGAAACTATTTACTCCAACACATTGTGAAACGCATTTATCTTTTTTGTAGACTAAGAAAAAACGGTTGTTTGACGTTATCGGGCGTAAGCTTTTGTATTTTCTGTACAGTTGCAGGTAGGCTCCGTTATGAATTTCTTCCGATATTATAAAGTTTCTTGCTGTATGATTTTTTGAATTTCTAATTTTGACAATTATGAGGTTTTCTTTATCTTCAATATCGGCAGTGGTTAAATTTGCTAGCTCTTCCCTTCGGCATGCGCCGGCAAGTCCAAAAATAGTGGCAACTTTAATTAAAAGGTAAATTTCATCTGGTGCCGAATTAATAAAACTGAATATTTCTTCCTTCGTAAATATTTTTGCTTTTTTTGGTTTAAACCCAATATTCTGCTTTTTCAGAAATGCAGTGAGCTTATAAAATTCACCAATATCGATGTCTCTTTTTATTTTTATTACATTTTTGAGCATTGAATATTTTGACCACATTGTGTTAGGTTTAAATTCTTTGCTTAACTTAAGAAAGTAGGCTAAAAGTACCTCTTCCTTTAACGTTTTTATCCCCCTTTGTTCGCACCATTTGGAAAACAACTCGTACTGTTTCTCGTATTTTTCTCGCGATTTGGCAGGCAGCAATTGCAAACTAGCCATGTTGGCGGCTTCTAGGACATCTTCTGGAAGTTCTTCTTCAGTGATATCCATTTTTAAAACAGTTTTTTTTATTTTAAATAGGTGAAAATGCTAGTGAAAATTTTGAAGAAGACCTCTAAACTGACATGAAAGCGTTGTATGACAATGTATTTTGGTTGCTAAGGGAACAAACCGCATTTGACACAAAAATACTTGATTTTTTTTAACTTGAACAAAATTAGAGGAAAATATAATAATGCAGATTTCAAAAAAATTTTGAGCCGCACGGCACAATACTTCGGTATAGTTTATAAGGCAACACATAAACCACCTGTCAACTTTGTCTTGTTACAATATTTTTGTATAAATATCTAAAAAAATTATAAAATATAAGAAAAAAACGCGTCTATAATATGGTAATTTTGCTTTAAAATAAGTGTGCGGGAAAAAAAATTTCCCGCACAGTGTGCGGGAAAGTGCTACTTTGCGTATGCAAAAGTGTGCGCAAAGTAGCTTCTTTGCGGTCACTCGTAGAAAAACAGATTAAAGAAACACCAAGTTATTCATAGATATCAGTGTCAGAGTCTATTTTTTCATCAATTTCACTTTGTAAAGCAGGACGCGTAATACCTGTTGCATTATTTTCAATTAAAGTTCTTTCAAAAAATTATGTGTTTGATGTTACAAACTTAAGCAGTTGCTTAACGATTTCAAGTTTAGCGCTTTTTATTGACAGGTAAGCCTCTCCATACGCCAATGTTGGCATCCCTGCTATAAGTCGACTTTGGTCAACTTTATAAAGTTTCATTTTCGTGCCTTCACCATGATAATTTTGTTTCATCTTTGGACGATCTCCTTTATTAAACTGTGTGCACTTGGCTTTGGAAATGCCAGAAAGAGAAGGCTTAAAGTGTGGTGTAAGCCATCCCTTAAAATCTTTTATTTTAATAATTCTGTCACCTTCTTTGAGCGAGTGTTTGTCAGGGTTCTGTATTGGGACCTATTCTCTTTCTGCTTTATAATGACCTAGTTCACGTTAATATTCGGGGGACGTTCACTCTTTTTGCGGATGATACGACAATCTTATGGCACGCGGAGGCAGTTGATCGGCTGAGCGAACAGATTTCGGATGATATGTTGAAAGTGAGGAAGTGGTTTGACTCCAACCTTCTTACACTAAACATGGACAAGACCCACACAGATGGATTTAGATGTGGGCTAGATCCTGCTCAAATTAAAAGTGACTCCCTTATTGTTTCCGTCAATAGCGCGAAGTTTCTTGGAATAAGATTGGATATAAATTTAAAATTCGATAATCATGTTCTGTATCTGAGTGGGAGACTGGCTTCGGCGTGTTTTGCAGTTCGGACGGTTGTTAGAGAACTAGGTATGTCGACTGCAAGAGGTGTTTACTATGCACTGGTTGAATCGGTAATTCGATATGGGGTCTCATTTTGGGGGCTATGTAATCAGGGACTGTTCGAAACAATATTTATTTTAAAGAAAGATGTTTGTCCCTTTTCTTTCCGTCAGACCCAATCCTTGGACGCGTTTCGCCGTATTACGGCTCATCGGCAAGGCTATAGAGTCTGACGAAAAGGAAAGGGACCTTACAGTGTTTTCAACACATAATGTATAAATACATATGCGAGATGTTACACGTGGCGACATCTCGTAGCAATCGAGCTATCCACCCAACCAGACCAGCGAGGTCTTAGAGAAGACCAAACGCTGGAATGGATTCCGCATAAGCAGGTATCTAATGTCAGGTGGCGCTGAAAGCCAATCGTCGGTTTCTGTGAACCGAAAACGTGATATTAAAGAGAGATGTTTGTCCCTTTTCTTTCCGTCAGACCCAATCCTTGGACGCGTTTCGCCGAGATGTCGCCACGTGTAACATCTCGCATATGTATTTATACATTATGTGTTGAAAACACTGTAAGGTCCCTTTTCTTTTCGTCAGACTCTATAGCCTTGCCGATGAGCCGTAATACGGCGAAACGCGTCCAAGGATTGGAGAGAAAAGGGACAAACATCCTTCTTTTATATCGCGTTTTCGGTTCACAGAAACCGACGACTGGCTTTCAGCGCCACCTGATATTAGATACCTGCTTGTGCGTGTTCCATTCCAGCGTTTGGTCTTCTCTAAGACCTCGCTGGTCTGGTTGGGTGGATAGCTCGATTGCTACGAGATGTCGCCACGTGTAACATCTCGCATATGTATTTAATATTTATTTTGCAAAAACGTGCAGTGAGATATTTATGTAAAGCTAGAGCCAGGGACTCCTGCAGACCATTGTCCATATCCCAAAAAATATTAACCTTAACCTCCCTTTTCATATTGGAGACAGTCTTAAAAAACAAAAATAGGCTTTTGAAGACGAAACCTAATCATCATACGCGACAGGCCCACGACTTACCATTACCCATACCAACCTCTACCTTTACTAAAAGATCCTTGATATATCAAAGTCGGAAAATATTTTTCGTAGAACGGTAAGGAAACACTTATTAACTAGGGCATATTATAGTTTACACGAATATTTTTCCTCCAGCTTGATTGACTAGAGATTCTGTTTGTCGGGAGGTTTCGGGAACAAGTGAGAGATCTGCCTCTTACTTTTTTACCAGGGCGTGTTATTCTCTTGAGGGTTTTTTTTTATGACAGCTTGGCTTGACCAGTGGTTAGTGTATTTATTGTATACATTTTAATTATCTGTCAGCTGTGTTGTTTATGCCTTTATTTGTTCAATTTTTTAATGCTGTGTTATATATTTAGTTATTTTATGTGCTTTGTCAACAAAATTTTATATTTTTATGACAATAAAGCTATTTTGAAATTGAAAAATTGAAATTGAAATTGAAATTGAGCTTGCCATCTGACCTCAACAAATGCAGGATAAAAACACACTTAAAAGGATTCTTACACGGGAATACTACGCCAATGAACTAGGGCACTTTTTGCACTGAAGTTACACATTTATATGAAGATTGCTTACTTAGGCACATTTTGCAGCGGTATAATTATTTTACTGGACTTAGGCACATGTTGCACTGAACTGGCAACCTTTTTTAAAATTTCATAATTGCTTAGGTACATCTTACAACAATTTTGGAAATAGTGGCAGAAAGCTTACAAAAAGTTTGCCCAGATGGCACTGATAGTTCAAAATTGACGAATATGTGACTTAGGCAAATTTTGCATTGGAGACTTCAATTATAATGGCACGATATATCTTACCAAATCTAGGTAAAAATTTTGTCAATTGTTATCAATTTTTATATATATAGAAATTGCTGAAATTGGCCACCGGCATGCTTCAAGCATAAATTCACACGTCTCTTCATATGGCTGTTCTAATTTTTAACTGGTGTTTTAAAGATATTGTTCTTTAAAAGAGGAAAAATGAAGTAATCCATAATAGCCCAACAAGCTGATCTGGGTGGGAATTTAATGTCTGTTCGAAAACTGATCAATCTGTCGTCGAAAAAATTACGTAAGTAGTTAATCGTTTCGGCGGATGTGTAGGCGGTTGCACCGTCCTTTTGAAAATAATCGAAACGTAGTTCATCGTTAAGTAATTGCTTCACAAATGGATTCAAAATATTGTCCCCATACCGCTAATGGAACAAAATGGGACAAACAATTCTTCTTCGAAAAACAGCCAACCAGACACCAATTGTTTGGTGGAAAATGGGGATTTTCATTACTCCATATGCATGTATTCTGAGAATTAACATAACCGGTGGGGTGAAACCAGGCTTTATCAGAAAAAAATGGCAGGTCCAATAAAATATTTAAAATAAAAAAATTGATTTTCGGTAAACGACTGACAGTAATTCCTGCGTCGTTCAAAATCTGCTGCTCGAATTTCTTGGAATACTTGCACTTTATATGGAAACAAATCTAACTGTTTTTAGGAATAGTCCTGCATGTTCCATAAGACTTCCCAACTAGCATCAAAATTACAGAAACTGTCGCTCATTGTCACTGCTACTATCTTTAGGTAAAATATTGGTAATTGGCACCAAATAACTTACTATAAAGTTTAAACTTTTACTAAGGCGGAAAAATTGATGGATTTTCCGTAACAATTACCTGATATATTGACTATAAGGCGTAATTTCTTTGTGGTAAATTTCAGGGTTGCTGAAACCGTAGCGCCACAACGTCAACCTACTTATATAGATATCACCAAAACTTTAAAGTAAAAAATATTTGTCGCCGTAACGACAAAAAGGTAACTTTTAAGTAGGCCTGACTACAAAGCGCATTTAAAAGTAGCTACAACTACAGAGAGACAATAAAAATACCACATAGTTTGCAACTCCTAAGTACTATTTTAAGATGGCTGTTTAGTAAGCGTTTCCCTGTTATCTCACTTGTCAGTAATTTTGACCTTTTAAGCTATAAAAAAATTACGGTATAGTCATGGTTACAAGACAAAATTACTTTAAAGTAATTTTTACTATGAATCTCATAGCGTGAATTTCCTTAATTTTGTAGGCTTTTCCTGAGCATCTGTATCCAAACATTGTGTCAGTTGTTTTTCTATCTTTAGCGAAAGAAAAGTGTTTTAATTTTTTCCCACTGGTGTGGAACTGAGGTAAAATATACCCCTCGCTTCTCTTTTGTCACAACAATTTTTAAAAAATCTATACTTTCTACAGCCCCATTAAACAATGAACAATAACGCACAAATAAGTTCAACATTTGAAATAAAATAATTTAGATTTAGGTTTAAGTTCCAAGCGGGCGTTGAAAAGTTTAAAGTAGCAAAAGTAACTAGGCGGTTCAAAAACTAAGAAATTATTAGCATAGAGATTACTTTAACCTAATAGTTAGAGCCGCGGCGACAAAAATGCCTTGGAACTCCCAAACGGATGAGAAGCACGTTCTTGTATAGTTTGAGTGTCGTTCTGGAAATCAGTGTTGTCGAGTAGGGGTCTGGCGCTCGCCGGTGAGCGGCTATAATATTTTTTTCCAAATTTTGACCAGCGGTTTAAAAAAACATTTCCCAACCCGATGAAAATTACTGGAGGGTATCTGGGCATCCCCTCAATTACCGGAAAAATATTTTTATCCGATTTGATCTTTGCAAAGAGCTCTTCCAGGAGCTCAAAAAAAATGGAACAAAGGGGGAAAAAAAATTTGCTCATTTAAACTTGAAATTGGGCAGGGAGCTAGAAGAGTTCGTGTCTGAGAATATGTAAAAAAAATTTTTTTGCTTCATGTGTTGCCATCGCTTTATAACAGTTTTTCAAAATTTAAATGGGCAAAATTTGATAAAGTTATTCCAACATGGATGCAAAATTGCACACAGGTTCTTTGACACCTACAGAACATCGAAAAATTATTTTCATCCAAATTTATTGCGGCCAAGACCAGATCTTCCAGAACATGCATTAAAATTTTTACTTACCATTGAATAGTCACTCAACATTTTACCGCCTCTCTGGAGCATTTCATTTTTTTTATATTTTTAAACCAGAGACAAATAAGTTTACGAAACTTCCATCTAAATCTCGCAGAAAATTTACGAAGAACTCCGGAATCAAAATCACGCGTGTTGGCGAGGTTTTTTGTTATTTGGCATAGTTTAGCCAGGCTCATTTTGGATCAAAACTTTTTTTTCTTATATGTAATATAAATAATAACGATTCATTTTAGTCCGGTTGCATGCATGCGGCTGATTTTTTTTTATTTCGAAGTTTGGGCCCATTTAATTGTACTGGAGGTTACGGCAAGGATCAAATCGGATGAAAATATTTTTCCGGTAATTGGGGGGTTGCCTAGATGCCCTCCAGTAATTTTCATCCGTTTGGGAAATTTTTTTTTTAAACTGCTGGTCAAAATTTGGAAAAAATATTATATCCGCTCACAGCCGAGCGCCAGACCCCTACTCGAGAACACGGATCTCGAGAACGACACTTAAACTATACTAGAACGTGCTTCTCATCGGTTTGGGAGTTCCAAGGCATTTTTGTCACCGCGGCTCTAACTATAATAGAAACTTTCATGAAACCGATGGAACTACGGCGTAAAAAAATGACTAGTAGGTTCTGAAAAGCACTTCAAGGACAATTTCGGGGTAACGCCGCCGTGTTTGTTACTACGTAGTAACGAAAAATCTAAGCCTTTAAATAACAATATCTACCTTTAAGTAAAATAAACTTTGCAGTGATATATTTTCTAAACCCGCTACTTATACATACTTAAATAAATTCTACTATAATGCATCAAAGGTAACTTTAACGTGGCGTTTAATAAGATACACCATTTTTAATAGAGAAATGGCGACGCCATTTTTGGAAAAATCCTAACTTTTGTTACAAAACATTCGCCCTAGCTATTATTAAGTTTCTAGAGTAATAAAGTTAATTTTTTTTATTATTTCTTATTATTAGGGATGTTATAAAACTGATATATCCTTTAAATATACATTTTTTAAATCCTAATATTTTTCCGATTTTCTTTATGTTTTGTTGTTGTTATTTTTAGATCTAAGATCCTTATTTTTCACAGAGAAATTTCATGCGTTTGGGCTTTACCACCTTGCATTTCAAAAATAAAGTCTATAGTTCATGTTATATCACCTATATGTACCTATATTCATAATGTATTAGGTAAACAAAATATAAATTAATATGTTGTGAAGCTAGTAAGGTTATTTGGATAGATGGAAACATAATATACATGCTCTTATTTAATAGAGAAAGATCAAAATATTTTCAAGGCACCGCACGGTGGGAAAGTCCCATTTTGGTTGGAATTACCACACATTTAAGGTTTTGGAACGTTCTCGGAAAGGTGGCGGAACGTAAATATCACCCACCATTTACTCCAACCTCGTTTCGAAAATATGCATCAACTATAATAATTTTGTGGCGTCCCGTAAAACCCATCACGTGAATTATTCAAGAAACTGGATAAATTATCGATAAATTAAATTACTTATAACAACTGACTGATAAAGATGGCGGAATAACTGATTCATTGAAAATACTGGTATTTATTGACACCCAACGGCCTTAGATGTAAAGCGCACTTTCATGATAACAATTTTAGCTCGTACGGCATCTACAAAGAATAGTTAAATAATTATTAATAATCTCGATAATAAATCTGCGTTGGAATTAAAACATTTTTGGTGTCTAGACTACACAGAGTTGAATCTGTTTGGTCATAGGAAACCTAAAAAACTAGAGGAATTTTAACAATATTGTGTGAGCGCCGTGAATAACGGTCAGCTATACCATGACCCAAATCATATTAAATTATACAGGGTGGGCAGATGAAAACGAGACAAGGCCAATTGCTTATATTTATCGTTCGTAGAAAAAAATCGCTTGGACTAGTCGATGGGGTAAATTGAAAATTGGTAAAAAAAACTCTAGCTACAGTTTTAAATTTTTTAATAAGTTAAAGGATAACCGAAATACAGGGAGTTGTCAAAAAGCAAACATTTTCGAAAATACCCTGTAGCTTAAAAACTAAGAAAGCTATGACAATTCTGTTTGTGGCATATTTTGTGCCACCTAAAAGTAGGGAAGTAATGTAAAACCGCAAGTCTCTATCTTTACTAGTTACCGAGATACCCTGCAATTACATCGAAAAATGGACACCCTGTACTTGCAACCAAAATCTCTAAATAATTTACGTCAACGGATTATTGATGAATGTCACAACATTACACCTGAAATGCTCCAGAACGTCCGAAATCGTTATGAAAACAACCTCTATTACTGTATGGAAGCAGGGGGACAATAGTTTGAGCACTTGTTAAAATAAAAGGTAAGTAAGTAAAATAGGCAAATTTTGAATGTACATTTTTTGTATCATGTACCCTCTGTAAAGCTAGAATGATGAAGAATGATTTTTTTTTCAAATCTAAATTTAAAGTCGATAAAAAATATTTTTTTAATGTTGACTCCTTAATTAATTTATAAATGTCATTAATTAAATTTAAAACGTATTTTCTCCAAGAAAGAAGCGCTTAAAGGATAGGTCGATGACTTTAAAAATGAGGTACCTATCACTTAACCTCTAATCCGCCGAGGGGCTTCAAGTAACAAGGTTAAATATATGCACAAAAAATCGACGACTCCAAGCGATTTCTTTCTAAAAACGATTAACATGAGAAATCGTCCTTGTTTCGTTTTCATTGGCTCATCCTGTATGCGAAAAATGAAAGTTTTAAGCCCATCTTATATATTATTAACTTACGGCACAACCTTATCCATCAGATATTTTCCAACTTATCTATTCCTCCGTTCCCTTTCACAACCCTCGTCGCACGGCCCCACTATTTTGAGATTAATTATTATTCTGATAGCTACCCATTCAAAGTGACTCCATCGTTCCGTTGCGTTGTAACGCTTAATGCGACAAGTAACATGACATAATACCAACAAAGTAACAGCAAATTTGGCAGGACTTAAAATACTTTGTTTACGCTTAAATCAATCAGCCGGGAAGTAAGGAGTATGCCTGTCGTTAGTTGATGCTGGTTTACTACCAATTGTATTTTAAATTATAAAAAAGATATCGATAATGTAGCGCATTAGTATCTGTATAAGATTTAGGACCGGGATCGGTATTTTCAGATACAGATAGCCGTATTAATTTATTCTCCAGGATAAATTTTATTCGAAGTAAAGGGTGTCCTAAAATGAACGCACATTTTTATTTGTTAACAAAACACATTTATTTCTTGAAAATGAAAACTTTACTGGGATTGAGAGAATACATATCACGATTAAGTGTGAAACACAATATTCGACAAACCTCCACAGCGGCTTTGCTGGCAGGCCCTTGCCCTTTTGACGAAATTATTGATAACATTTTCACATATTTGTGGACGAATTTCATCAATGACGCGTCGAATTTCGTTCTTCAAGGCAGGAATTGCGGCTGGTTTATTAGCATAAACACGAAATTTAAGAAAACCCCAGAGAAAACCATCCACACGGTTCTATATCGCAGGATCATGGGGGCCAATTCTGATCACCATTGCGAGATATGACACGAACAGAGAATTTCAGTTGTAACGAGTCCATTGTTTCACGCGGAGTGTGACAGGTCACTGCGTTCTGTTGAAACCATAAGTTTTCCACATTAATTCGGTCTAATTCAGTCCACAGAAACTCTTCTAACATTGCCTGATAACGTTCGCCATTCACTGTTAGTGCAGTTCCAGCCTCGTCTTCAAAGAAGTATGGCCAAATTATTCCGCCGAACCAGAAACCGTACCAAACGGTGATTCGTAGAGGATGCATTGGTTTTTCGTGAATAACACAAGGATTCTCTTCCCCCCAAATTCGACAATTCTGCTTATTGAGGTATTCATTCAATTGAAAATGTGCCTCATCACTAAACAGGATTTTCTTCGAAAAATCTTCGTCATTTGCCTCGTTTTCCAGAATCCAATTAACAAATTCACGGCGCAACCCATGATCTGCTGGCTTTAATTCTTGGGTCAATTGGATTTTATAGGCATGCAAATGCAAATCTTTTGTAAGAATTCGCTGTATACTGCTTTTGTTAACGTTCACTTGCTGTGACCGACGGCGAATCGACGTGCCTGGATTCTCACCAACACTTTCCGACACTGCTGCAATATTTTCAATAGATCGAGTAGTATGCGGCCGCCCTGTTGATATTATGTTTCCAACTGAACCACGTTGCTCAAATTTCTTGATCAATCGTTGCACTGTCGTATGTTTTGGTGCATTATTTCTATTTCCCCCAAAAACGGCTCGCACTCTACGAACTGTTTCCGCATAACATTCTCCACATTTATAATACGTTTTCACCATAACAACGCGCTGTTCTACCGTGTAGCGTTCCATGGCTATTAATTGCAATAAATTATATGACAGCTATAAAATTTTCAGAAGCCTACTATGACAAAAACGAAAGTGCCACGATATTTAAAATGTGCGTACATTTTGGGACACCCATTATAAGTAAAAACAGTATCGTTTCACGTGTTAATAGGAACTAGGCTTCCGACAATATAAATAATATAACTCATAAACCAAAGTCATAAATCCATGCGCGGCCCATGGGTTGGTAGCCAGGTTCGGCAGCTCGGTACAGGCGTGGATCCAGGGAAAAATGTTGAGAAGGGTCAAGGAGTGGTGAAAGCGCAAAAGTAGCGCCGTAGGCAAAAATTATTGGAGCCCACACTCAAATTTCGGTTTTGTCTACTATTCTAATATATGCATTGAACAGATGTATGATAAATTATCTAATCCGTGCCAGAGTCAGTATATTGTTCTTATTTCTTTAGATAACATAACTACTAATAAAATAAATATACAGTTGTGGGTGAACATGACAATAATCTATAAATTTCCGGAACGGTGTTTTGCAATAAATATATATATTATACTCAAATAAAATAATACATTTTTACCAATTTACAAAAATTAGCAGATCAGCCTTATATATCCAAATGGTCTCTATGTTAAAAAAATTATTGATAGCATTAACAACATATTTTCCAACAAATACCTACCTATCATATAAAAATGTCATTTGTCTACCAAATAAACCAAGTTCTTTTAAATTGTCGTACAGTCGCACGCCGGATTTTAATATTTACCTTTTGATTTAAACATAAAGTGGCCAGCAAAACAATGTTAATTAAATCCAACATTTTAGTGGTCGTCGGACGCGACCATTGTTTTTTATTTTACTTTATGCGTCGAATGAAAGAGAAGACGATATAACAATGAATTGAATCCCTTTTTACCTCAGTTTCAACTAGAACTTTCATAACATTGCGTGGTGCGTGCGCCCAAAGAATATATTATATTTAAACTTTGAGACACTTACGTGAGGTCCTAATCCTAAACCAACCGAAAGTTTTCTTTTTCAACAGACCATACTCATTATGGCTTATTTTACACTAATTCAGTCCTTTTCTTTCAAGAATAATAACAAACAATCGATAATTATTGAGTATAATAACCAACGAATAATAACAACAACTAACTATAACTATACCTCACTTTCTTTAAAGGTTTGTTCCATGCTCGAACGATCATTTCCAGCCCGTCGATTAAACTTTGAACTTGGCAATTGACTATTGCAGTGGTAAATTAGTTGTGCTACCATTCGGGGGACTATACTGGTACGGTTTTTGACCGAATTGAAACAAACCTTAAAGCTATTGACAAATCTATTTTTCCGTTTCTGACGGTGTGTGAAATCTTCAAATATAATAATATATTGTAGGGACAGTAGTGTAGTGCTTGCTTGGTTGCCTATCCTAAAGTCCGGAATATTGAAGTTCTCTTTTATGGCAGGGTCGGCTTGCCGGACCTAGTTCTGGTTACAAAGGCAACTTGCAAAGTAAAATAATTGATTTGATGATGGCGTGTTTACGAGTAATCTACTATGACTGAATTACAAGTTGCAAGGGGGATTTAAAAAGTGGAACAGTTATTAGCTCTCGGTTAGTGGGTCATTAAAAATGCAAATTGAGGTAGATAAATATTATATACTGTCTGTTGTCTGTTTGACACTGAGTCGGCACTACCGACCCTGCCGCTCCTGAAAAGCCGCCACTGGCTCAACCTCTGACATAACAGTAATATGTTAGATAAAACGTTACTCTAACCTAAAAATCCGAAGTCACATGCGTTGCAGCTAGTTTTACAGGGTTACAGTTAACAGGTGGTTTCTCACTTGACGATGAATTCTTACTCAGGGCGTCGGTCGACGTGTTTTAGTCTGTTCCCTGGTCTGTATTGAACCTCAAAATCAAAATATCGTACCTGTAGCCACCGTCTTGCAATTCGAGGCAAAATTTCCGTCTTCGTACTAGTCGCTTTAAGAGCATTGCAGTCTGCATCTTCGACGACCGCCAATGTCTCTAGTTCATACGAATGATATTTACTCTCTGTATTAGTAGTTTGTCTACTATAATAAGCTACAGGGTGCAATTTATCGTCTTGTTGTTTTTGCAGTAGTACTCCAGCTACACCTTAAGCACTGGCATCTGTATAAACTTCGGTATGAGCTTCAGGGTCAAACATGGGTAAAGTTGGTCTCTGCAGCAAAGATGTTCGTAATATTTCAAATGCTTGTAGTTCAGTATCTCCCCAATGACATTTTACGGCTTTCTTCGACAAATTAGTTAACGGTCGTGCTATCCCTGCATGATTTTTGACAAATTGTCGAAAATAGCCTATTAGATCAATAAATTGCCTGATATTATGGATTATTAATTTATCTTTGTGTTACATTATTCATGATGGCAACACTTATTTAATGGAAGCGCCTAACGGTACAACCGTTGATCTGTTCACCGTCTAGTTGTTTTAACTGAAAATACTTTTATAAGATATTCCTAGGATTTGGACCTCTCGTCTCTACTTATCTGATAAATTTATATTTGACGGATAACATCAATTTATACGGAAATAAAAGTACCGGGCCTAAACATATTACAATGGAGCGATAATCAAAACAGCGATAAAAGCGGTGAGCCTGATTCTTTTTATTACATGAATTCAGGCGTGCAGTGCCTTGCTTGTTGATTGACGCTCCACTATCTTGTTACCCAGCCCAGAGTAATTATACACATAGGGAATTGAAGTTTAGGCCTGATGAATTTATTGCAGTCCTTAAATTAACAGAGATATTAATGAAATTGCAAATTGCGTGCATTATTTATAAATTCAGTATGCATTATACAGTAGCTATCGATAAATAAAGAAATAAAAATATTTCATCAATAAAATTTTATATAGGCGGTCATAGAAACTCAATCGAACAATTCTATATTACTTGGCGTTTTTAGTATGCTTCTTTTGTATTACGCTACAGTAAAAGTCAACAATGTCGGTGTAATTTAAAAACAAACGGCTGCAATTCCCACAGTGTGAGCAGAGCATGACATTAAGTTTATTCTATGACTTGCACAATAGAGTTGCAACTGGTGGAGTTTTTAACCTACCAATCAAATGTTTGTAGACAATAAGAGAACTGTATACAGTATAGATACCGGGTGTCCCCGGTATTTTGAGACATTTTATATGCTCATAAGTTAGACACGAATAAAGAAGAGTTGCGGTGTCCACATGGGACCTCACGTGGCTGGATGTTTTTCTGAGTAAGTTGATTATCTGTAATTATACAGGGAACGATAAAAATTAGAAATGGTATTTGTTATTTAAATTTGAATACCCTGTGTATTTTTAACTAGTCTGAACATTATTTGATCCCTTGTTATTCTATAGAAAAAATTCCTACTAATTATCTGTATATACAGTGTGTCCGCTTAAGTTCTGTACATATGGAAACTTTTTTAATATTAATTTTACGAAAAAAAGTTACTCTTTATAAAAAGTTCTGCTTACCGAAAAAATAATATTAGACTTATCAAACTTAAGATAGTATTACAGAATGATCAAAAAGTACCTAAAAAAATCAAAATTGACGTACGAGAAAAGTACCCTTAATTTTAATTTTAGAGCAAAATGGAATAAGAAAATGTTGATTGGCATTAAAAATTATATCTGTTTCTACGCTTAGTAGATTATTATTGAAAACTTAAAAATTTAAATCTTAATTCTTAATGGCATGTCCATTATCTTGCCACCATTTCCCACCTGAATTTGAATTTTAACTGTCAGCTATGTTATTTGTCTAAAACATCAGTTTGAATATTTTATTAGATAAATATGCCGTTGAAATTGAAAATGCAAGATAAAATTGAAATAATTTTAATTGTTGGTGAAAATTACAAAACGTATCGGGAAACTGCCGAAATTTTTAACTACAGATATCCTAATAAAATGATTTCTTTTACAACAGTAGGGAACATAGCGACAAAATTCAAGATCTTTGGTGTGGAAAATAACTGCAATAAAAAACGTAGACCAAGGGTTGCAAATAATGAAACTATGAACCAACTAATGTTGTCTGTAGGAGAAGACCCTAAAAAATCATTCCCAAAAAGGTCAACAACATTACCAAATGACGTAGGGAAAACTACGATTTCAAAAATATTAAATGAAAACAAATTTCGGCCTTACAAACCAAAATTTATACATACCTTAAAGCCAGGTGATTTTGAGCGACGCTTAGAATTTTGTTTTTTAATACAGGGAGAGTTAGAAGATAACCCTTTCATGACAAGAGATATAATTTTTACCGACGAAGCAAGCTTTACCTCAAACGGGACTGTAAGTTCACAAAATTGTCGTTGGTGGGGTGACGTTAATCCAAATTTCACTATACAGATACGTAATCAGTACTCATTTAAAACAAATGTATGGTGCGGAATTTACAAAAATAGAATAATAGGACTTTTTTTTTTTCGACAAAATTGAAATGGTGTACGCTACTTGCATTTTTTAAATAATTGTTTGTTTAATTTTATTCATGGACTTCACATACCCGATAGACTACGGATATGGTACCAACAAGATGGTGCACCATGCCACAGTACGAGGAGTGTAAGACAATACTTAAATACCCTTTTTAATGGAAAAGTTATCGATAGATATTCTGACCTTGTTTGGCCCGCTAGGTCTCCGGCTACTTAAAACAGAATGTATACCTACAAATTCCATTTCAAAATGTTCACCATTTAGAGAGGGTAATTAGAGAGACAATTACAAATATAACTCCTGCCATGATTAGAAATGTTTTAAGAGATTTTTCTGCAAGAACGGCTAAATGTATTGAAATGTAGGGAGGACATGTCGAGGCAAATGTACAGTGATGGAAAGTTAATGAATATTTTTATTTAAAATCATATTTTAATGTTTACTATTATAATTGTATTTTTCCAAAATAAATTATCATGTTTCTATCAATTATTTAAATGCGTCATAAAATTACTACAAAAAAGGGATAAAGAATCAAACGTTACGTTTTGAATAAAAATAATTGATAAATGTTTATTAGCTTGAATTGCATAATAATATATACAAATATTAATTATAATTCATTTCAAAAAGTGATATTTTTTTAAACGTCAAATTTATTTTCAATAATAGTCTACTAAGAGTAGAAACAGATATAATTTTTAATGCCAATCAACATTTTCTTATTCTATTTTGCTCTAAAATTTAAATTAAGGGTACTTTTCTCGTAGGTCAATTTTGATTTTTTTTACTTTTTGATCATCCTGTACATACTATCTCAAGTTTGAATAGTCTAATATTACTTTTTCAGTAAGCACAACTTTTTATAAAGAGTAACTTTTTTTCGTAAAATTAATATTAAAAAAGTTTCCCATATGTACAGAACTTAAGCGGACACACTGTAGATGCCGTACGAGCAAAAATTATTTCCATCCAAGAGGGCTTGGACTGAAAAACGTAGCGCTTGGTTTAGATCACAATTTATTATAAGGGTTAAAATTGTGTCAAATTCTAAAGCAACAAATCCTTTGAAGTAAAGTATGCTTACGTTATAATAATAATTTAAACCTTGATTCTTACGAGTTTTGGGCCATTCTAAGCAAGTATATTAATGGTAAATAAGTTAACAACTAATATTTCTTGCTTTATAATTGTATCTAATAATTATTAACAACAATCCCAACTTCCTTCCAAAACTTCACTAGAATGCTGCGAAAATAAATTGCAAATTATGCAAATGACGTCCTGCACATCACATCAACTCATCCATAAGCGCCTAATTACATCATCATACGTCGACAAGCGACTGAAGACGAGTGCAAAAAAGATGCGCCGCAGTAGTCCAGCACTGTCCAGTAATATCAGAGGTAGAAGTAGCAGTCTAAACTATTGAATTAAATAATTAACATTTGGAGATAATGTTAAACTGGTTTAAAAAAAAAACATTGAATGTTTATTAAAGTAATAAAATAATCTTTTGGATGGATAGTTAAAAAATAGTTGTTCAATATAATTATTATTTTGATAGAAGTAAAATGTTATTGTCCCACTGGACATCTTCGCCAGCAACAAGTTTTTTAGTTTAATGGAAAAGTAATCATTGTATAAAAAATTTAATTTTTGTTCCAATAGTTAAAGTTTAATCAATTTAAAAGATTGCTTAAAACCCGTAAAAATAATTACCTCAAAGGTTTTTTTATTGAAACAAGCATCTCATCGTTGACAGTCATGTGACTATTGAATCAACCAATTTAGTGTTCTCAGTGCGTTTGGCTTTGTACAAACTATTTCGTATTCTGCTTGTAATATTTTCTATATAAAGAAAAATCAATAAGTTGTAAAAAGTAATTGCGGGACTTACTATTTTAAATTGACCTCTCTCGTGAACTTTGATTTGTTACATAGGTACAATTTACAGTATTTCCGTTAATTGAAATGTCTTCAATCAACGGTGTTAGTGAAAGTAAGCGAGGGATATTTTTATTGTACTAGTGCAGGGAACATTGAAGATTCTCAAGACCCCCACCCACTTTCTACTAATATGTTTACTATACAGCAGCAGCAAGTGAGATTGTAAATACGTTAAAATCCATTCATCACAAAAAACAAAATAAAAACAGTCGACGAGAACTCGGATATTGAATGAGTTTCTTTGATTTGTTCAACAAATGTGTGTTTAACTTCTCCACTATCCCTGCGTCACTTATCATTGTCTACAGGTATGCATCCAAAAAAAAATAAAAAAATTCTTTAGCCCATTACGTCTCTGGTACGTACCGGAATGCTAAACAAATGAATACATAAACTTTAGTTTACCATTACGCCGTGGTATTTGCTAGTCATCCCTATTCAACAAGTTCCATGTCATTTTAAACACGCAATCAAGAGAAGCCATAGAAAACTTCCAGCCCAGACTTACATGATTGTGTACTATATTTTCAAGTAGACTGGGGTCATCAAACAAAAGAATCTCATGAGGGATTACAGCTTTTGTTTTAGATTTTTCAGCGGCCAATTAGAAAGACTTAGGGGGGATATTGGTTAAGAGAGACGTTGTGTTCCCGCATCCATTGGCTAGAATATGAGAAGAGAGTATAAAAGGACTCAAGCTCAGAAAGGGTTTATTTTTAGACGCCATAAAACAGAGTTTTTGCAACGACTTAAAGTTTTGCACTCAAAATGTAAAAGTACACTTAAGAACAAAAATATGGCATAATGAAACAATTAGAATAATATGGCAAATCAATAAAAGCTCGAAACAGATTTCCTAAATATTAATATAAAATTCTTAATTAAAAATTAGCGTATTGAGAAAAGATTAAACTACAATTCTGTGACAACTTTCAAATGTTTGCTGCAGATTCTGCAGAAATTTCATTTATTTAGCATTTTAACTAAGGCCTTTTAGCACTTATCACAATTGTGTAAATACGTTTATTTATTGATCTTTAACTATAATCAAATTTAGCTTAAGCTAAATACTGAATGATTGGAAGTTTGTAATTTTTTGACAAATATAAGGGACAAAAATAATCTAACCAACAAATCGATTTGCTCTACGATTAGTTCATTTCTTATCGACAATTGGCTTCGAGTCTACTTCTTATTTTCTCCTTCAAAAGATCCAATGTGGAACTAAATTACACTTTTTTCAGTTAAGAATTTCCTTTGCTTGACCATCGGTTAAGTAATTTACCTTACGTCGCGCAGGATTTTCATTAACCCAATTTTACTGCTGCAGCGTCGTTAAGTTTTTCCTTTAAATAAAACTAATCTGTACGCTCCGTTTTATGTTACCTTTTACGAGTTCAGTTTGGCACTGAGAAAATTCCTGTACATGTTGTAAAATGCTTTATTGGACACCTTACTAAATTTCGTTAAATAAGTGTACATTTTAAAGTGGGTAAAATGTTTTCGTTGAAGTAAAGTTTACAACTTAAAAGTAAATGTAAAGTGCAACGGGTAAGATCGAACATATTGATATGCTGCAACGTATTTGCATAATTAATAATGTATATATTTCTTGCCTGTATCTAAATTTCGCGAATAATTTACCTAAAAGCCGTATTACAGTCGGCAACGAATTGCAGCAATACTTTGACCTTGCAACTCTATTGCTGCAATTCAATTGCAGGACTGTAATACATCGTGCAAGTCGTGGTGCAAGTCCATGTTTTTAAAATTGCAATATGAGCATAGATAAAGGTTTATAGGGGGAATATGAGTACCAACACCAACCTCTGGAACTTTATGCGAAATGTCAATAAACTTTCTAACCTCTAACCAAGAAAATCACTAGAAAACCACCAGAATTGCAAACGCACTTGCAACAAAAATCGATCCCGACCGATCTTTTGGCAATAGCAATAGAATTGCCAAATCCGATCAGCTGTTTTCAACTGCGCATGCTTATAAGCAAGAGAATTGCGACTTGCCGATAGACTTGCCGACTGTAATACGGCTTTAAAATAGTTTATTAAAGTAAAAATTTTATAAAACATCATTTTAGCGCACGCGTATATGTTAGAAAACAAGCCGCCTGCGGTTAGCTTTATAAAACATGCCCCTTGTACAACTTTGTTTATTTTGCATTTTTATATAATAAAAAAACCATATTTAAAAAAGATGCCATAAAAAGTAAAACTTAAAAAGTAATACTATCAAATGCCTGATCTTCTCCTGTCATTAAATAATTTTATTTTCCGTGTTTATGCAACCAAATGTACATCAATGAAAACGGCAATTTTATTAATGGTCACGCCGAGGTAGAACTGGCAACACCGCATTCTCAAAAATATTGTTAGAGGCTAGATCGCTATATCTTAAGACCATTTTCAAAATTTCGGCACGTTATTGATATTCGTTTTCTAGATTTTCTTAATGTACCATCAAGTTACGGCTTTTTGAAATAAATGTTCTAAAATTTGGAATCGCTTATAAGAGCTTTTCACATTTTGCTGATGACAATTTGCCAGAAGGGATGATTTCAGATAAACATATTTTCTAAAAAAACAATACATTTTAGAAAAAAAGTATCCCAAAAATCATCACTGTGCTCAGCTCAGCTCTAGTTTTTGAGATAGAGCCTACTCATAATAAATTGTAATATTAATATATTTGACAATTATAATGATCATACATTTTATCAAAAACTTCACTAATTTCAAGACTAATGGCTTTTTAATTAGAATTATTCATTCATAAATCACTGGAAATACCTAATCTTATATTGGCAAAAGGCCATATACAGTATGTCCACGGATAGACATCCCCATAGGACTAATGGACCAAAAATTTCGTTTTTCGACAAAAAGTCATTCTTGATAAAAAGTTCTGCATCTCGAAGAAATGTAGCCTACGAGGAGATTTTTTGATTTTTTTATACAGGGTACCCAAAAAATAAAAAAAACATGAAATACCATCAAGAATAAATTAACTTTACTTATCGTTTTAAAGTAAAATCGCAAATAAAAAAAGGTTTTAAATCATATTCAGTGCTTACATAATAAACGTATTAAACAAAAACATTGCACAACAAAAAGAACTGCATTGCAAAGCAAGAACTATTATTTATTCAAATACGCCTCCCCCGTTTTCGACGCATTGTTCAAATTGCCTTCTAATGTGATCATAACTTCTTCTTACCTCCTCGAGGGAAATCATTTGTACTGACTGTAAAATCCTCTGTTTCAAAATATCAACATTACATTCAATGGGTTGCTGAAAAGTTAATTGCTTTAAACGGCCCCAAAGGTACGCGTCTGAAATCGTGAGGTCAGGACTCCTTGCAGGCCACATAACTGGACCGTACCGGCCAATCCATCGATTTCCAAATTTCATGTTAAGCCACTCTGTAACTTCGCGTGCACAATGCGCTGGGCACCCATCTTGCTGAAAGTACATTTGTCCCCTGTACTGCAATGGCAGCTCATCTAACTTATCCGAAAAAAAGGTTTGTAGCATTTCTATGTATGAATTCCTATTGCACGTGTTCTCAAAAAAAAACGGACCTATTATTCCAAAATACGAAATTCCACACCATACATTAACTTTTTTAAAATATTGGCGATGGGCAGGAATTCTAAATTGGGGATTTTCTGTGCCCCAGTATCGTACGTGCTGGGAAGCCACTGTACCATTTGTTGAAAAAGTCGATTCATCAGTGAATAAAATAAGTTTGTGAAATTGGTTATTTTCATTTAAAATTTTGTCCCCTACCCATAAACAAAAATCCAGTCGTTTCGCATGGTCTCCATCTTCTAAAGCATGATTAAAATGCGGTTTGAATGGGTGAAACTTATTTTGTTTTAAAATTATTTGAATTTGACTTTTTTGGACAATAAGCAAATGTTGAGCTCGTTTCCTTAGTGAGACAAGTGGGTTCTCCTCAACAGATTGTAAGACCACAACGGTAGCTGCATCATCCTCATCAAACAGTTTCTTCTTCCTTTTTAAGTTTTCCACCGACCCCGTGTGTTTGAATTTCTTGATTAATTGTCTAATTGCATACGTCGAAACATAAACTGCAGGAAACTTTTCTAAAAACCTTTCTTGTACATAATTGTAAGAGTTTACACCGGTACCATAACACTGGACCAAAAATATTTTTTGTTCAACGGACAGCATATTTCTTTTAATATTTTAAAATGAAATTTTTGACAACTTCATAACATTACAATAATATCATGACGTTTTATCAGATTTTTATAGGATACCTGCATTAGGTGGGATAGGTAAAAAAGGTAAAACTAGAGATTGTTCAGTAAAAATAATACACGTATTAATATGATGCTGGAGTAGAGAAAATCCCCAACTCAGAATTGAATATGATTTAAAACCTTTTTTTATTTGCGATTTTACTTTAAAACGATAAGTAAAGTTAATTTATTCTTGATGGTATTTCATGTTTTTTTATTTTTTGGGTACCCTGTATAAAAAAATCAAAAAATCTCCTCGTAGGCTACATTTCTTCGGGATGAAGAACTTTTTATCAAGAATGACTTTTTGTCGAAAAACGAAATTTTTGGTCCATTAGTCCTATGGGGATGTCTATCCGTGGACATACTGTATATATTACAGATAAGAAATATTTTTTCCTGGAATTTTTGTGCACCTGCAGATTTCTTATTTTCGTATTTGCAACTAGCACGAAATATACAATAAAAGGCAATAAAAGTGAATGAAATTGTATACCGTAAGCCTCATAAATTAATTCGTTAACTTGGCTTGTGTCCTAGGGCATTAGTACCTGTATAATCCCCATAATATGGGGATTGTATTATGGGGAATATTGCCTGCATGCATTTAGTTGATACTTGAGCTTCATTGCAAGAGTATGACTCGTATTTAAACATGGCTTCTACAAGTAGGCGTAGTTGTGTAAACCATCCGGACGTTTTTTGCTAAATATGTGGCGAGTACATTTTAAAAGAAAGTAGAAGAGTGATTTGTGACTTTTTGAAAAAAGCTTATTTGGCCTATTTAGGTGCTCAACTAGGAGACCAAAATAAACCCTGTGCTTCGCATGTTGTATGCGAAACCTGTGTCGAACACCTGCGGCAATGGACAAAAGGACAAAGAAAGTGTTTAAAGTTTGGTGTTCCGATGGTATGGAGGGAACAAAAACGCCACTTTAACGATTGCTACTTTTATCTCGTGAAGATAAAGCACATTAATCGTAACAAATGGCATAAGTGGAACTATCAGGGGTCTGAGGCTTTTCATTGGGCGTACGCCAACGTAGGCATTTTGAGGGGACCCCGATTTCTGGTAAGGGACGAGGTAAAGCGTCAATCAAGCTGTCATCTCGTATGAAACCGAACTTAACCGTTGTTATCTCTATCTATTAATAAGCGTCACCCAATGGTGCTAGTCTTTACTACTCCAAGACATAAGTTTAGAGTGGTACAGGACTGATTCACTTCGTCGGCCCATTGTTCGTAGTCTGGTCAGATAAGCATGTTATTTTGTAAAGCTGTTTCTTTCTAATCCGTATTATCGGTCACTAGTGTTCGTTCTAATTACTCCGAGATCTGATTTTAAACTAGCACTGAGTTAAGCGAGTTGTTCATTATCGATTTTTACTAGGAATGCTAAAAAATGACAATTTTACCATGGAATTTTTGTCGCCATTTTATATTGATTTGTTTTGTCGATGTTCTGTACCTGCAAAATTTGGTGTTATATCGTTTTTATTAAAATTGTTTGTAATTTTTACCGTTTCCTTTTTGCGACATGGAAGGCAAGTACAGGAGTAGCCAGAAAACAACTCCCGTATTGTGTCCTTCTGCCCTTGATGCCTTAAGGTTAGGAAATCGTCATCGCCTCTTTATTTTAAAACTATTTGGTAAGTATCGTCTCTCCTTTACGTAAATGAATCTATACCTAAATAAATCTGCTTGTATAATAACACTACCTGTAGTTTAAAATGCTGTTGCTTCTTTCTAAAGTATGATCGAGTGCTTGGTCTCATGCAAGATAAAGTCGAAGCAAAAACTGTTTCGACTTTAGATTGGTTTGCTGAGTTCATGTTGGTGTAATTAAATAAGGCAGGGTAAAGGTACATGTGTATTTGATTAGCTTTTCTCTAGTTGTTTTAGATTTGCATATGACCAAGAAAGCTCGGTGGGTGCATTACAATTCTTTGTGTGAATAAAGTGAATTTCATCATTTATTGTTAAAACAAGTCAAGTGACATTTTCTAAATTTAAAAATAAATAACCCAAGTGCAACCCTTAGGGCTGTTTGTGCACTAGGTGGCCAGAATGTGTTTGCAAACTAACTCGTATAGAACCTGTGATATTAATTATTTTTGTTTTCTGCAGAGGCAAGAGAAAGCAGCCACAGAAAAACTGCCAATTGTTGTGTCAGGTTTGATAAAAATTCTGGTTAGTTTATTGTTCATCATTGTTTTTTAATGGAAAAATGTAATTTTGCCTTTTTTCAATAAGACTATATATTATGCGAGATATTATGTGTAAATTAGTAATTTTTTCCCTCGTTTCAGGAAGTGTATTGATCAATCTGAGTAAGCTTAGCAGACTGAAACTCAGCGACAGCTACCTACGATGGCTGCGCAAGGCCCTAAAATGATATACACCTTCCTAGAAATGTGCTTCAGGTTAGTTCATTGTTGGGCATTGTTTCTTACAAGAAAAATGTAATTTAAAGTGTAATTGACTCATATTTTGTATAAGCCTAAGGAATACTTATTATATTATAGTAGTAATTTTTTTCCTCGTTTGAGGAGACTGGTATAGGACTAATCTATATATAGGGAAAGGAAAGAAAGTCAAAAAGTCTTTGTCCACTAATTTAATAAGAGCAATCAGAGGCTCAGTTTTATGAAAGTGCGTCTACATGTTTCAACTTCAGGAGACCAAAAATAGTGCTGCAGTTAATATTAGCAGTATAGAGAAAATTGTAGGTGGAAGGTGACGTTGATGGAGCTTTAAAAAATTTTTTGAAAATGTGTCACGTAGTGAATGTAATCAACAAACTGACAAGAAATTTTGTTAATAGAGGTAATAAATTTAAAGATAATTGTGAAATTTAGAAAGTTATAAAGAAATACATGTTCTTCTTATTTAGGTTCAAGTAAGGATGCGTAAAGAAGACTTTCGAAGTTATTATTCATATTATGATTTTGTATTAAAAGAAAGGGAGAAAAAAAGACAGCATCTGTTATCAATTAAGTAAGGATTCCATTTTGTAAAATTTTTAGCACGTTAAGCCGGGTACTCACTGGCGAGCTGTAACTGTAACAGCAACGGTTGCTGTATCAGTTCGACGTAAGTTTTGTCCAGCGCGAGCCTGGCGATCCATTTGTTCGCCGATCGCTCGCGACGTCGCGTCGCGTCGTCATGTCGATTTCGAGAGAAATGGTTGCTAGTGCTGTCTATGTTTTAATAGACGCATTAATTGAAAAAAACGCTCTCCACGACGTTGGTGGCGTCATGCGATATATGAAAAAAGAAGTGGATCCTCGTTATTTGCTGCTTTAAAATTTCAACATATTAGTGGCCACTACAAAAGTTTTACGCGTATGAACCCAACAGATTTCGAGTATTGCATTAATTTGCTTGGTCCTATAATTCAAAAACGGAATACAAACTGCAGGGAAGCAATTTCAGTGCAAGACCGATTAGCAGTGACATTACGGTATTTGGCTACCGGTGATTCATTTACAAGTCTGCAGTATTTGTTTCGTATATCGAAACAAGTCATTAGCAAAATTATTCCAGAAGTATGCGAGGCAATCATCCATGGATTAAAAAAACACGTAAAGGTAAATAAATAAAAATGTTTATTACCCCATAGTATAACATATGATCCCAGTAAACTTATCTACGTGTTGATGGTATTCATCTACTTGTTTTATAATACGATTTTTTTTTCAAATAGAACTTTTTATGGAAATTTTTGTGAACATTTCGAAATATTCCGTAGCTTTGTCACCAGGGTAATAGAAATAACATAACATTATTTTTTATTTTTTGTTCTGGGACTGCAACAAAAAAAAATAACAACAACAAAAAAAACTTAACATTCACATAAACACATAATTATAATTAAACAAGATCATCTACGTCTATATTATAGCAACTACTATGTGGAGAGGGAGATTCGTATGGCTGCGAACTTGGACTGCAAATTGGAGGAGATACTGCTGCTGATGGTGATGACAATCTAGTTGTTCCGTGCTCATAACTGTAGTTTTCAGCCGAGTGTGATTCGGTGGCTGTAGGTACGAACGCTCTATGTGGAAAATTGTAGCTTGGAGCTGTCGTAGCATTTACAGTTGATAAGGATGTAGGGGTGGGGTGCATATAATTTATTGGCTGAAGTAAATTGCTGGACTGATGCGTATGACCATAGTATCCTTGGTCAGCACGAAAAATAATCTGCAATATTTCTTGCTGTATTAAGTTTATAGTCTGTTGTGTGTTATTTTTCATCTTCTGAAAAATAAAATCACAAAATGACCTCAGTTCGGGATAATCTTGGAGAGGTGGTGGTGGTGCTGGTTTTTCCGCAGAAGATTTTAATATGCCGAAAGCTTCTTTAAGCATCTGTAGTTTCGGATCTGGTTTTGATTTCTTTTGTGGGGGTTGTGATATTGTGCTCTCTGTGTTTTCTTCTACGTCCCTAATTATTTCACTGTTAGCATCATCCTGAAAATAATATAAATTACGGTTTTTTTTCAGATGCCCTCCAGTTCAGCAGAATGGATAAAAATAGAGAGTAATTTTATGAATCTGTGGAATTTTCCGCATACAATTGGAGCGTTGGACGGAAAACATATTGTGTTGCAGTGTCCATTTAACAGCGGTACGGATTATTATAACTACAAGTCACACTTCAGTATTGTTTTACTTGGTGTAGTAGATGCTGAGTATAACTTTTTGTATGTTAACATTGGTGCTCAAGGGAGAATTTCAGATGGCGGCGTAATGAACAATTGTAGTTTAAAAAAGATTATTGAAGATGGTACATTGGGAATCCCTCCTCCTACAGAATTAGAAAATCGAAATCGGAAAATTCCATACTTTTTTCTTGCTGATTCAGCATTTTCTATGGCGGAAAATCTTATAAAGCCATATGCAGGAACACATCCAAAAGGATCTAAACAAAGAGTTTTTAATTATCGGCTATCGAGAGCTCGCAGGGTAGTGGAAAATGCATTTGGGATACTTGCTTCAGTATTTAGAGTATTTAGAAAGCCGATGTTACTGCAACCCGAAAAGGCCCAAATTATTTCAATGGCTGCCATATATTTGCATAATTTTTTAAGATGTAGCTCTTCAAAATCTTTATATATACCACCTGGCACGACGGATTTCGAAAATGATGAAACTGGAGAATTACAACTAGGAAGCTGGAGAGATGAATGATGAGGTGAAAATATGACACCGTTTTTACCCATACCCGTAATTCCACGCAGAACGACAGAACATTTGCAACAAAATCGAGAAGAATTAGCAAATTACTTCATGAGTGAGGGAAAATTGTCATGGCAGGACCGTTACGCATAAAAGTTTTAACCAATAAATAACTAAATTTAAAAAAAATACCTTTGTAGTCATTCCTTTGTATGGTACATCTCTGTCTTTCAAAAAAATCAAGAGCACTGTAAGCAAACCACGTAACCAAAAGTAGATTTTATAAAAATATAAATAAATAAGTGAAAAATTCTTTCATAGATAGGTACTAATCTTTTTAAAATGAAATATTTTTCATTCAAATACATTTTTTAAAATTTAGTTTAATTTGTTTTTTACATAATGTCAAATGTTGATTTTCATTTTAATACTGTATCGTAAAATAAAATTTACCTTTTCCAGTTCCTTGACTTTTGTTATCCTTTGCTTTTTCCCTTCTCCAGGATGCCAAGATAGTGACCATTTTTTTTTTGCAGATTTCTCCAGTGACACTCATTAACAAACCAATTTGGGCCCAAGCATCCTCCTTCAAATGCTTTTTATAATAATCATGATTTCTTGGGTCGCATAATATAGGCATATTTTTATAATTTTCAATCAATTCGACAACCTTCTCTTCATCCCAGTAACTCATTTCGTTCGCGCCACGTCCACACTGCCGAACCTACCAAATACACGTCCACGATCCAACTGCGTTTCCCTTTGTGTTCGTCGAAAAACCGACAACGGGAGGATCGCGGCGAGCCGCTCAGAGTAGGTTTGCGAACGACGTTCACATCGCGTCCACACGGACGAATTTGGTTGCAGCAACCGTTGCTGTTACAGTTACAGCTCGCCAGTGAGTACCCGGCTTTAGAAAATTTTTATGTTCGGGGTGCTGGAGACTCAAGGTCCGGCTTCCCGGCAACCCATTCCTGAGTTGTTTTTTTGGTGGTAGCAGTAACACATTATACAGGGTGTTATCGAAATGACTTATTATATTTTAAGGGGCCACTCCTGAGGTGGTCTAGAGTTACACTTGATAGTTTTTTTTTCTAAAATCGGAAGTATTTTGAATTTTGTAAAATACCTTAAAACCGGACTATGTGCGCCTTCCATGATAGTTCAATGCCCCTGAACACATGTGTTTTTGACAAGACAAACTGCTGGAATGGTAATTGTTTAGTTTAATGCAATTAATGTTGAATTTTGTGCTAAAATTTCGTATATAGACTAATTGAGGGTAGCTGATCACAATTTTCCTTTTGCGTTTTTACGGCAAATGCACTGGTTTTGAGAAAAAAAAATGTTAAAGTTTTTCACTTACAGGTTAGGGTATTCTTTCCTTTCAATTTCCTAGATTTTATGGTTTTCCCTTCAAAATATGTGATAAAACTTTCACCAAACTATATGTTCATAAAATAAGAACAACATTTTAGCAAAAAAACAATGGAAAAGGCACAAATTTAATTAAATTCGTTGTTAATACGCCGACAATTCATTGCACTCACGTCGCCAGATTGTTCTTCTTTTTCTTGTAATTATTAATGGCTTCCATCCAGGAGAATGATATGCTAGCTCGAGCCAATAGGATTCATTCAATTAATAAAAATGAATTGTAAAGTATAGGCAATTTATAATACACTAACAATCTGACAACATGGGTGCAGTTTGCTTCTGCTTTTTTGGCCAGCTGTCAGTGAGCTGTCTCCCGTCTTTTTCCAGATAACGTAGAGTTTTCTGTTCGCTTACAAGTTATCCCGTTTTTCAGAGTTTCCTTGTGGCATATTTCGTTTATTTCAACTCGGAAGTGTATACTATGACTCCGACAAGTAATATTTTATTGGAAATAGCAACATTTTAGGATTACATGCAAAATAACATACCGGTGAGTTAGAAAAACTTTAACATTTTTTTTCTCAAAACCAGTGCATTTGCCGCCTAAACGCAAAAGGAAAATTGTGATCAGCTACCCTTAATTAGCCTATATACGAAATTTTAGCGAAAAATTCAACATTTGCACTAAAGTAAACAATTACCCAAATCAGGTGTTTTGGACCTAAATTTTTGAAGGCATTTTTCTCGAATTTCTAGCTTCGAGCGCTATTTATAGCAATTTTTCCCCAATTCGTCTCGACCTATATATTTACGGGTTAAAAAATAATAAGTCATTTCCATAACACCCTGTATATAGTTACGCGATATAAAATACCCTTAATCTCGAAAATATAGCTTATGGCCTCAGTTTTTGAAAACGATCTGATGGAGCAAAGCTGAGGTTATTTTTACGTTTAGCAGACCCAAATAACCTGGAAATAGTAAAAAAATTGCCGGCATCAAATTATGTGTTGACCAGTGATATACTTAAATAACATATTCTTATTTATAAAATAGATTCGAAAGCCTCAAGTTTTTTATTGGCCTTCCACAAATACCCGACCTATAGTAATAAGAATTATTAATAGTCTGTAAGAACTACTTCAAGATAATTGAAACTTTTTATTTATATTTGAATTTATCTCTGTCGTGTGTCTAATTTTATATATTTATTAGTTCCTATATATTCTATGGCATTTGGTACAATATCTAAATCTTTATCGAACGCTAAACGGCATGGGTTTTATTCACTGCAGGACCTTACAATCTTTCAGTTAGCTTTGTCTTTTATATTTCTACTAAGCAGTTTTTAAACTACCCTGACGCCAATGGAAATGCATACAAAGCTGTGCACAGATGGTGGAGTGGATTACATTAACAAAGTTTGACAAAAATAAAAAAAGTGACTTAACAATAGATATAATTGATCTATAATGAAGCGTGCCGTAGCCTAAAGCAATTTAGAAAAATTAGAGCAGTGGGAAGCCAACAGTGGAAAAATGTATCCTAAAAATTATATTAAAAATATTATTTATATATTTCATTACCAACCACATTTTTAATATGGAAATTAAATAAAATTATAACTTTGGCAACTGTAAGAATTGCGTGGGGAATAAAAGTTTAATAATATTATTTTTGTGTATAATGTTTAAATTAATATTTAGTTTAATTAGAAAGCTTTAATAAAAATAAATAATTCCGGAAAAAAACTAAATTGGCAAAATTTAATTGACCCAATAAAATGTTTATTAAATTAAGAAAAGGTTCGGCAATTAAATAGTTTTATTGAATCAACTAAAATTTTTTTTGTAGATGCGGGTATAACAACTTGAAAGATTTATTTGGAGCACTTCAAAAACACAATGTATCAAAAGAGCATACGTACAGCCAATTAAAATTAGATTTATTTGGTAAACAAAATATTTACACCGCTCTAAATACTGCTGAACGCGAAAATAATAAAAACCATAATGAGACTGTAAAAAAAAATCACGCTCTCTTGCCACGATTAATTGATATAACTATTTATCTTGGAACTCAGGAGTTACCATTTGGGGGCCACGATGAGACGGTAGATAGTTTAAATCAGGGAAATTATAAGGAACTTGTAAATTTATTAAAAGCTTTCGATTTCAAAAACCATTCAAAATGAAATACTTCAAAGCATAAGCCATGTTTTAAATAATACAATTGAAAATGAGCTTAAACAAGCATGCTGTTTTTCTTTGCAAGTAGATGAAACTACAGATATATCGTGTTGTTCTTAGTTATCCATTGTTGTTAGGTATGCGCTAAATGGCAATGTTTACGAGAGATTTTTGGGTTTTTGGGATGTCAGTAAAAGTCACAAAGCGGAGGATATTTTTACAGTTTTAAAAGACAAATTTTCAGATTTTGATCTGCCTAATAAATTAGTTGGCCAAACGTACGATGGCGCGGCTGTTATGTCGGAGGAGCTAAACGGGCTACAAAGTAAAGTTAAAAGTGTTGCTCCACAAGCTTTATTTACTCACTGTCATGCACATCGGTTGAATTTAGTTTTGCAAGATACTTGCAAAAAAATTAAAGAATGTAGAATCTTTTTTGCTAACTTAAGCGGATTTGCGGCTTTTTTTTCAAATTCCCTAAAGAGAACACACGTTTTAGAGCGCATTTTAAAAAAGAGACTACTAAATGTTTGCCAAACACGATGGATGGAATTTTAAATCTCGGCTAGTGACTACCGTAGCAGACTTCCGCGAACAGCTATTAGAAGTTTTTGAAGAAATCATTAATGGGGATGATTTCGAAAAAGACGGTATCTCAGTACGAGAAGCTGTCGGTTTAAGAACCCTTTTAGGCGATTTTGAGTTTAATGTGTTGTTAAGCGTTTTAAAAAAAATTTTTATTTATACGGATTTAGTTTTTCAAATATTACAGAATCAATCCACCGATATTGTTTACTCTCAAAAAAGAATAATCAAACTCATAGAAACTCTTAAAACATATTGTCAAGAAGAAAATCACTTGGAATTTATATTAAGAGATATTATAGATCTCTTAGATGTCACGGAAATTCCCACGAAAAGACAGAAACGTAGCGAACCAACCGAAAATCCGTATCGGCGCCTATTTTTGGAAATTATTGATACTCTAATTATGCAATTAGAGACTCGCTTTGCAAATTTTAAACATCTACAATTCTTTAAACTTTTTGAGAAAACTAAATTTTCAAATTTTGCTAATGATTTTCCCAAATACTTATTGAATAGTTTATTAACATGTTATCCCACCTTTTTTAATAAAACCAAACTAGAAAACAAATTAAAAGTATTATATGCGGATCAAGAAATATTTGGAAAATGGGAAAAGTTACTTGGTATGTATACATTTATTTATTCAAACCAGCTGCAAAACACTGTTCCCGAGATTTTTAATATGGCTTCCTTAATTCTTTCTTTAGCTCCAACATCGGCATCAAATGAGCGCGATTTTTCTTGTTTAAAACGAATGAAAACTTATGCACGTAATACTATGAAGCAAGAACGGTTAACCAATTTGTCGTTAATTGCAATAGAAAAATCTTTATTAAAAGAAATACAAAAAAAAAAAACATTTAACGATGATGTTATTTATCATTTTGCTACGTCAAAAAATCGACGAATTGAACTAATTTATAAACATTCATAAAGTTTCAAACGTTCTAATTTAAGAATAAACTGACTATTTTATTCTCTTGGTGTTGTTGAAAATAGAGTCTTCTTAATTTAAGATCACTTTAATACCTATTGCTCTTATGATGATACGCATGAAAATTTTAATATATTTTTAAATTTTTTCATATTTTCTGAGGGGCACAGCAAATCATTGAGCTTTTGATTAAAATTTTTCCGAGAATTTTGCCGACCCTGTTGAATAGCTCACGAGCCGCCACTGTATTTTAGTATCCCCTGATGATGAATGATTAAGCATTCGAAACCTGTAGGGAACTTTTAGTTTACTTTTACAATTATTAAACTGTGGAAGAAGACTGCATTGTTTCATTTACATTACTTTAACTCCACTGAAAGGGTGAAATGTTTCTTCAATTTTAAACCTAAATTGTTTTAAATCAACCATATATACTTTTTGTTCGCATATTAGATGAATTAAGATAATCATATTAATTTAGCCTATGCAATAAAATTGTATAAATATTCTATTTCACGTCACATACGCCGCATAATCGTTTAGAGCCTTTTTAATTTGTTCGTTCTTATACCACATCTAATTAATTCCAAGCACATACTGTAAAGATCGTATGTTTGCTGAATTTTAAATTAAAACATAAAACTATTTAACGACACATAAACTGGAATGAACCTTGAATTTGACGAGGTTTTCGTATATTCATTCCTATTTCCCTTTGAAAGAGTTTTATCGACAGGGGTTTTAGTGGCCGCCTTCATTTTTAGGAAGTTTATTAACTATTTAATTCTAAATAAATTAATTTAAACGATAAACTAGAAGTAGAGCCTTCACTTCAGGGCCTTATTTGGGGATTTTCAGAATTTATCGCTATAGGTACTGTGATAAATTGGAAAAAATCGAACAAAGTTCTGTCACTGGTAATTCAAAAGTATTTCACTGTTTCAAATTTTCTTATTTAGGTATTCGTGTTATATTTTTCTCCTAATTTTTGGATTATAAAGATAAAGTCTAAAAAACTAACCTAAGCTTTCTTGTCAATTGATTTATCTTATTACAAAAAATGGTAATTAAGAAGTGTAAGATTATCGCTGAAAGTAGGTACTTTATTTCTTAAATTATTCTTTTAAAACCCCATAGAATCGGAGGCCTATAAGTTATTATTATGACTGGAATTTTAAGCGTCAAGCCATACGCAAATGTACAAAAATTTAGGAATATCCAAAATATAAGCTTGTGTCCAATATAAGTGGGACAACCTCGGTGCCGTATCGAGAATTAGTGAATCGAAGAGCTGATACTGATCCCCTTTACCTAAAACAATGCGTGCTTTTTTATATTTACCCCCTGAAAAAATATAATTATGATGGAACAACACATAATACAAAACTATGTCTGAGGATCAAACAACATTGAGCACTAAAACTAAAATAATAAAAATTAAAGGAGAACTTTTCGCACTTTCTGTTCTGCAGAATCGTCAAATAATGTCATTAAAACGTACTTTTTGAACGAGAATACACAACCACGGCTTCAATGCTTAGGCCATACAGTACATGGGCTAAGCTTTCAAGATGGCGAAGCAGGTATACATTTACCGGGTGATGCATGGCTTAGTTGAACATAGGAAATTCCATGTAAATTTTGAGGTGGCTAAATATTGGCTCCCCTGTACATTGTACGGAAAAATTGTATTATAATTTTTTGAAGAGGCCGATACAATAAATGCATGTGCTAAGTTTGTATAAATTTTAATAAGCCAATCCTCACTTATTCAATTAAATGTGATGGCCAACTTACGACATTTTCATGGTTTAGGCTATACAGCAAACTTCAGCAAATAATTTCTATAGCGCTATTGTCAAAAATTGACGTAAAGCTGGACATAACGAATGAAGATTATTTCATATTAGAATCACATTTTTGTTTCATCAATCCGGCAATCACATATCCAAAATAAAAGACACCTTTATGTTTTTCTTACTTAATTTAACATATCATACCCAAGACTACAGATTTCACAAAACAAACAGCCTAGACAATATCCTACCGATCATAAAATTAATTTCTAACATTACTGAGTTGATATTGAGATATTCTGTCACATTCTAACGAAATACAGTTTTTTAACTGGTCCAGATTTTCTAATTTTACATCTTACAAATTTTTTAAGTGACCCCACAGAAAGAAGTCATTTGGTGAAAGGTCAGGAGATCTGGCTGGCCAAAGGATTAGATGCCGTGGCCGTGGGCCAATAATATTTCCCTTAAAAATATTTTGCAAGTATTCCCTAACCATGAGAGAATTATGGGCAGGACAACCATTCATTTGATACCAGATCTCCTGATTTTCACGTACAACTTCTTCTAGTGCGGGTTCAATTTAATTTTATAGTAAGTCTAAGTAGGCTACTGTTATAAGGTTGCCTTCCATAATGGTTCAATAATGTAATGTCCTACAATTCCCGCCCAAACATTTATTTTTTGTGGATATTGGCTCCAATATCGGCAATTTTGAACATTTGGTTCGTTGTTGAGGACGAATGTACATTCATCGGTAAAACAAATATTTCTTAAAAAATCCCTATTATTATTAGCTCTTTCCATTACCTTAAAACAAAATACCATTCTCCGTTCTTCATCAACTTGCCGTAGCTCTTTATGTTTTTCATACTTGTTAGGAAAATATTTATGTTTTTTCAAAGTGACCAACACTGTTCTTTGATGTACGGCTTGCCCAAGACTCTTCGTGCCAATCATTTTATTTTCCTGCACGTGTAGTAAAATATCAAGATCTCTATTATCCCTTTCTTCAGCTTTATTGACATTCTGAGTTGAGCATTTGCAGCTATTTATTACACTGCGTTTGGACTCCAATTCACTAATGATAAGTTCAATTATTGAAATGGAAGGGATAGACTTATCAGGGAGTTCAGCTAAAAACATTTGAGACACTGCTCTTAAACTGTATCCTGTATAATACCACTTAATCATAGTTACTTTTTCCTTAATGAATAGCTCATATTTAGCTATAATTAAAGCGCCTTCAATGAAAATGTTGTCATTGACGCTACTTTTTGTTTTATCAATGCCAAATGATAATTTGCTGGTGTTTGCTGTATTACCTAAACTATAATTATTTCGTAATTTTGCCATCACATTTAATTGAATAAGTTAGGATTGGCTTATTCAATTTTATTCAAACTTGACACATGGGTTTACTATATCGGCCTCTTCAGAAAATTATAATACAATTCTTCTCTACAATGTACAGGGGATCTAATAATTAGCCACCTCAAAATTTACATGAGATTTCCTATGTTCAACTAACCCGTTGTAGCCTAGTTCAGTTAATATAAAGTGCAGATGTGATGTCATTGCTACCATTGCAGGAATTGTACTGACGTACAGTGGAAGCCAAATCCCAAAAACCTGCCCCAAAATCAAACAAGTTTTAAGAGCATGAAGCGTAAAGATAATGTATGGACAAATGGACATTGTCGCATAAATACAAAAAAAAATGCATAATAGGTAACATAAATGATCAATACTTATTTTAGTTTACACTATAAATTTTTCAGACAATCAATTGTCACTGGTCGGAGACCAAGAGAATCATAATATAGTAACCCTGCTATCTATTCCATAACCCGTAATTCCTAATGCATATATACGCTCTCCCGGCTCCTCACTTCAATTTCCTAGATTTTGAGAAAATCAGTCGATATGACCGTGAAGAAACTGATGTTTGATACTTATGTGAACATAACCATTACAAAATTTACGTTTATCATCGTTTTCAGGTTCTATAAAATCCGTCCTTCGAAATTGTCTATAGCAAAGTTGACTGTAGGTACTTAAGTTTGCACTGCACAAATTCTGCCTGGACATTCCAAAACTTTTTAAGAATTTATTTCAATTTTGCTTATTTTTCGGAAATCTTGAAAAAAAAATTCATATCCCGCATATACCTTAAGTTACAACCAAATTTTGATATTATCTACTTATAAGATAGAATTATTGCTTCGGCATTTTTTATGCACAAGATATTAAGACAAACAAACATCCCTTTTAACCGGGAATCAGCCCTATGATCAAACACACCTGTTAACTTTTAACCCACCGTTTCCATGACAATAACCGAAAAAAACCTACTCACTGTGGATGAAAAACAGTTAATTTTACAGTTAGCGTCTAGAATTAACTTATGTGTTTGATCATAGGGCTGAACGACATTATCAATTAATTTTTTATTATTTACTAATATTATTTTCGCGTTTTTAATTATTTTCAGCGGGTTTTTGGGATTTGGTCCCACTGTCCATCAGTTTCAAAATCGTCGTCATGTCAGACGACAGGAAAGGGTATTTAGCCAACGAGTGACTTCACTAATTAGTGGAGTTACTCTTTGATTATACGTTCCTATGCGCCTTATTTCAAAGTTATCCACTGATGGGTCGAAATCGAGATAATGCATGATTTGAAATAGAAAATACCCTATAATACCTGTGCAGAATAAATATTTATAGAAGATATATTTTTCACTATCATAAAAGGTTTCAAAGTACTCAAAATATAATGTATATAATATGTAATTAGCAATTAATTTTTTTCTGATTTCACAAAAGAAGACAGGTCAAAATAAAAACCACATTCCTATGTAATTTTTTCTCCTCTACATGATATCGTAAATAAATTTTTGATCCGACGTTTCGTTCCTTCGTAATAATCATCAAATAATATTAATGATGATTTTTTCATCCAAAACGTCGGGTAAATGTAAGAAACGATATGTCGTGGGATTTAGAATTAAAGTTAGAATTTTTTAGGGCCAAAGCTGCCAAATTAGGTTTTTTGTACAAGCACTACAATTAACTAAAATAAACATTATTTAGGTCCAGTGTTTTTTTTTTTTTTTTTGATATAATAAACCATTAATTAAAACTTAAACTTATTAAACTTAAACAACCCTGCTCAAATATATAAAAATATTTAAGTCAGAGATGTTTGAAAACTATTCCACACACAAAGCAAAGAATAAATTTCATTTCAATTCATTTTCTGTAAAATTTTTTTTATTGTTTTTTATATGTTTGATTTTGTGTGCTTGGTTCACTTCAGCTTTGACTCCTTCATATGTTATGTGAATTTATAAATAATTATTACACGTAATGCAATAAGCCTTTTTAATCTAAACCCATCGTAAGTAGGAACGACAACACAGCCTCTCGTTGTGAAAAAAGCGAACGGTCAACTGAGTGCCATTTATGCCCTGATAAACAGAAAAAGGACTTTGGATCTGCATACAAAAACTTTAATCTGCAAAACTGTCGTTCGGCCTGTACTTCTATATGGTATCACCACCTGGAGTACCATAAAGAAGACAAACTTTCTCAAAATTGAAAGGTTTCAGAATAAATGTTTACGAATCATGACGGGGGCGCGCCGCTATACGATGACTCATACTTTACTTAATTACTTACAGATACCGACCATAACTGAGTAAGTACATGGAGAAAATTATAGTGGACTACTACAAACGGACTGACATTTCCCTAAACCCCTTAATAACACACTCACATATACATTCAAACCCTTTAAAATCCTACAGATTACCGAGAGACTGGCGCATTCCTCGTCTCCTCCCCCCGCCTGCACCTTAACTTGCTTGCGAATAAATATAATTAAATGACTAAGAAGTGAATACTTCCCTACATTGTACCTGAGCTCAATAAGAACCAATTGTTCAATAACAAACCCGGATGGAAGACCCGCTGATGAAGCAATAATATAAACAAACAGAAGTTAAAGTCATTGACTTTACTTAAAAAACCCTAATGATAAACGACGAACCCATCGTAAGTACGACACTGACAACTTTTAAACAAGCAGAATAATTTTCCGTCAGAACGTATTCTTCCTGATTTAAGTGCCTACGCAAATAGAATTATATATTTATAAATATAGAGTTCTGTTTAGATTCAAGCAGTGTATTAATAGTACAGTTTTAGACTCTAATGTACCTACAGCAATAGTACGCACAGGATATAAACTTCACTTGATGGGTTAATTCATAACTGTTTGGGCTGCTAATTGAAACATTATTTATGACTATTGAAATCGTATAAAAATATTAACTTTTAATATAAATATTTCAAACGTAAAGTGAGACTGTACTGGTTAGATATTTATGTTTGTCAGATGGATTCCAAGGAATAAGAAGCTTTGTTAGCAGTTTTAGCAGATGACAAATAAGGAAAATGATTAGTCTTAAAAATACTGGATGGCAGGAAAACGACAATCACAACGGATAAGCCTAAAACAACAAGCCAAATATTGTTGGCCATGAGGCAATCCTAGAAAGATCATACCAACTCGTTAGGCGCTCTCTTGATAAGATTATGTTTTCAGATGGATATTAAGAAAGAACTATTGTTGTTAGGTTTCTTGTGGCCAATAATATCGAACAACAATACGAGTTAATTTTGTTTTTAAAAAAATGATTCATAATGAGAATCTAGGCTAAGAAACAAAAGTTACATCGGTCCAGGAACTACCGAAACAATCGGAAAGCAGTAACCCATTTGGATTATTTTTATATATACTTAGTAATAACAGTGCATAGTATTTTGTAAAATCACTTTACGTTCTTCATATGTTTCTTTTTTCTATGAGCCTTTTTATTTCATTAGGCTCGTCCTTTACCGGAGCACTGCGGCCACAATTAGGCCTATTGTGCAAACCTTCGTTTTATTGTATCCACTCGGTTATCTTGGTTCCGTGTATTAGTTTGTACACGTCAACTGCTGATTTAGTGGTTATTTCATTTAGTTCCAGTTTTTCTCTCCCGAATATGGCAAAGCGTCTGCGATCCAGGGATTCACATTGACAGACAACATGATAGACAGTTTACCTATCCCTGCCGCAGAGCCTACAGCTGAGATCTCCATTGTATATCTTCATTTTGTTCGGGTGATCCTTGAGAGTCATATGTCCTGTTAGGATATCAGTTGTTATTCGTAGTTGGTTCCTGCTAAGGTAAAGCAACTGTTTTAAGAGTTTAGGACCAATACTCCCCATAACTATCTTGCTATAATTGAGTCCCTGTTTGCTGTTCCAGTAGACTTTCTTTTCATTTTTGGTCCATCGCTTAATAGCTTCCCGTGCTGTGCATTTAGGCACTTCTAGGGCTGGTTCAGGACCAATAAATGGTGCAGCTGATGATTGCCTCGCAAGTTCGTCTGTTCTTTCGTTGCCGAAAATGCCTCTATGACCCGGTACCCAGAATAGTTTAATAGTATTGCTGTCCGCCAAGGTTCTCAGTTCAATCTGGCATTTACAGACTAGCCTAGATGTTACCCTCTGGCTCGTGAGAGCCTTAAGGACCCCTTGACTGCCTGAGCATATGTAGATTCGTCTATTTTGGTAGGCTCTTCTATTGTTTTCCCATGCACATTGTAGTATGGCATAGGTTTTTGCCTGGAATACTGTTGAGAGTTTTCCCAAGGGACAGAACAGGTCTTTTCTTGGTCTTAAGCCCCTGTACCCTCTTCTGTCTTAGATCCATCGGTGAACCACACCAGAGCTCCAGACAGAAAATCTGGTTCGTTGATTGTCCACCCGGCCGATCCTGAATGTTTATCTCAAAGGGTGTATCGTAAACAAATTTTGGTGTCATGTGGTCTGATCTTATCTTCATCTCAGGCACATGTGCTATGTCTTCTATAAGTTCGTGACCTACCTTCTTTACTCTAGAGACCGGCAGCATCATCTGAAGGCGGTGGAGGCCCATTCTCGCCTTCTCCTGTGTCGTCAAGTGAAGAAGAGGGAGGTCAAGAAAGCGCTCCATCGCTGTAGAAGGGGTCGATTTCATTGCCCCTGTTATACCTAAGCAGGCCAGTCTCTGAAGACTTCCTAGCTTCAGTATATATGTAATTAATATATGAGCCTACTCACATATTAAGTTTTTCTTCTAGAGTGCAGCGGACTGACAGATATTTTAAATCTGCAATTACAAATTTAATAAAAGGAAAAGAACGTATAAAACTTATGTATATGCTTAAGAGTTTTTTCAGGTCAACCCAATGGTAAGCCATTTTGAATTCAATAAATAATTTAAACAAAAGTTTATGTACAAAATAAGCTTGAAGTTCAAGCAGACAATCAGGTCTATGCAATTTTCTACTTGTAAATTTATATTTTATCGGTAAATTATTTATTGACGAAAATATGAGTACTTTAAACCAAAAACTTTATTTCCTGGAAAACAGGAGCTTTAAACTTGCATAAATATTTTAAACTGTTTGGAAAGAGCTTTTATGTGTGTTTCATTGTTTGCTATTTTATCGACTTATGATTTTAGAAAGACCCTAAAAGCAAGAAGTAATCTTTTCGCATGCAGATCGAGTCGCGTATATAGCTGAGTTAAAGAGCAGATTACATGCTTTTGTTGTCATTATATTCCACATGTATATATTATGTAATCAATAATTTAATTCAGGTATTTTCTAGGGGCCGGAAAAAGTAACCCTTGTTTATTTCTAATACAGCCAATAAATGAATTGATAAACCCAAGGGAATCGAATGTCCCGCTATGACCATATCTGGCTCTTCAGCATTAACTTTTTTAGAAAAAACTGCCGCCTGGGTTTTTTAGCCTTAAATTCTACTTGGTTACTGTCACCGCAAGACAGAATTTCTGAAAGGACTTTGTTGAGATGTGAGACCTCTTGCTACCTATAGAGATGTGCATTGGCAGCCGATGTCCAAGCATCCAAAGCAAAAGATGAAACAAGTGTGCTGTCATCAGCGAAGCTATAAATAGGATTTTTTAATTTTTTTTCAAAAGATTGTTAATGTATAGTAAAAAGAGGGTGAGCGACAAAATAGAACCTTGATGGACTACGGCGTTAATGTTAAATGTGTTTGAAAGAAATCCGTTCATCGTAACTCGCAGAGAACTGCCTTAAAGAAAGCTTGACAGTCATGAACAAAATTAACCGGCATTCTGTGTACTCTCACCTTAGTTATGATCCCCTCATACTTGGTATAAGGCCTTGGAAATGTCCAGCAATACCGCCCGGGACTCGCCATAATGTTCTATTGCATTGCTCCAAACGTGAGTAACATTAGCCAGAAGGTCCACTGTGGATCTAGACTTAGGGAATCCATACTGACGGCCATTAATAATGTTGAAGCCTTCCAGGTACTTTAATAATATTTCGTTGATAGCCTTCTCCATAACTTTTGATATAACCGAAAGCAATGCGACTGGGCGATAGTTGTTTGAGAAGTTATTCTTGCCTTTTTTGGGTATGGGCTGGATTCGTGCAGTTTTTCAGCAAGACTTTAGTGTATCGGGTGCCGCAAATTTTAACTGAGTTTAACAAAATTCATAATATAAATCGGAAAATAAATGAAGAACAGTTTAGTGTGCTAGCTGCCGCAATAAATTATGTTTGAGTTGAACAACTCCTATTAAAAATGGGAAAATAGGTATACAGGACTGCATTTTTTGCATAGTAATAATGATAAGGATTATCTATGGAAATGTACTGGTAGAGAAAGGTAAATTCTGTCGAAATACGAAAACACGATATGTAGCTTAAGATTTCCAGGTTTGAAATGTTGGTTTTCTTACATTTCTTTCATCTTTTTGGCTCATAAGTGTGTGTTGATTTTATACAGGGCAAAAAAAACTAACGAAAAAATTAATAAGCTGTAAGCAAATTGTATATGATAATATTAGACTGCTTAATTGAATATTAAAATAATAGTTAATTAATAATTGATGTCTATACTTTTAATAATTATTTATTCAAACTGTGCGTAGGCCTCCCACAATTAATCAAATACTTGAGCAAAAAAAATTAATTAAAAATATCTGATTTTAATTAATTTAAAATATTTTTAAAATATTAACCTTGACTATAATAAAATATTAATAACTTTTTTTGTCCACTTTCATTTTAAAAAATGTGAGAATTATACGCGCTTACCCTAGTTAGTTACCCCAAATAATTCACATTGCGTGGCCGCAGGCAGAGGGAACCAGATCGCATCTAGCTAGTTACATAGGCGATGGAATTGTTTCGAAATCAATACGAAATATTTTATTTTACATACGTTACTAGCAACGCTAAACGTTGTATCTTGTATATCAATAGAAAATTTTATTTTATTAATATTGTGTCGATTAGTGCTTTCAATTCTCATATTATTATTCCCATTACAAATAATTAAAGACGGGATTTTGTGCATTTTGTGATTTTAAGGAAACAAATGCATATTTTAAGAACTATTGCATATCTAAGAATGTTTTGGGATGTCTGCGTTCTTTTCTTACGTTTTATAGTTGCACGCCGTGTCGCATATGCTGTCGGGGTCTGAAGATAAGAGGGCAATAAATAGGCTAATTAATAAAGTAATAAACTAATAAAATAAACTCTTATTCTTCTATTGACAAATTCCATTAGTGGGTGGGTATTTCTGATCAGATGTTTTAACTAGAATTTCTTTATCTACACCTTCTATAATTATTTATATGCTCACATTTGTTACAGTTTGTCAGTATTATTGAGGTTGTCGTTTGTCGTAGCCTCAGTTAGTATTGTAAACGCAAACAAAGTGAAAGTGAAAGCGGTGATTATGTCGAAAATACGATGTATTTCGTGGATTAAGCCTTACCTAAAACTTGCTTTGGACGGCGACAATGCTTTTTGCAAGTCTTGTTTAAAAATTGTTTCCTGCTCAAAGAAATTTAAAATAGACCAACACATTAAGACGCCGTCTCACATTGCTAAAGTTAGCAAGATGAAGTCTGGTCCCATACAGTCAACGCTGAAGCAGTCGTTTGAGATTTTTAAAAACCGAAACCATGACCAGTCAGAATTTAACGAAGATCTATGTAAAACGTTATTGGCTGCTAATATTCCTTTTAACAAGTTAACCAACCCGCAAGTCAAGGCCTTTCTGCAAAAATATACGAAATGTAATGCTCCAGATGAATCAACATTAAGAAAAAATGTCGTTGGAAAGGTATTTGGTACCGTGCTAGATGAAATAAAGAAAGAAATTGGAGGTAACTATATGTATATTGTCGTCGACGAAACAACTGATTCATGTGGTCGTTATATAGTTAATTTAATGATCGGAAAACTTACAGAAGAAGAACCTGGAAAAGCTTACCTTATAGCCATAAAAGAATTGGAAAAAACAAACAACCTCACAGTTACACGTTTTATTCAAGAAACCTTAACACATTTCTTTTTGCCGAATTCAGTTCCTACAGATAAAATTCTTGTCCTATTGTCCAATGCTGCGCCGTACATGATAAAGGCAGGACAGAATTTAAAAATATTTTATGAAAATTTGATTCATGTAACTTGCCTAGCTCACGGATTAAATAGGGTTGCGGAAACTATTAGAGTTTCCATTGCGTTGGTCAATGACCTAATAGCAAATTTAAAAAAGATATTCATAAAGGCCCCATTAAGAGTACAATTTTACAGGGAGAATCTTCCCGGAGTACCATTACCACCTGAGCCTGTCGTGACCAGATAGGGCACCTGGATTTGTGCGGCAATATTTTATGCAGATAATTTCCAAAAATTGAAAGACTTAATTTCACAAATGTCTGGTGATGATTCACAGTGCATCCTAAAATCTAAAGAAATATGTCAAAGTTCTAAAGTAGAACAACAGTTAATGTATATTAGGTGTAACAATGCATTTATAGCAGACAGTATTTTGCAACTAGAGGAATCGTGTACAAGTCTACCAGAGTCGATGGATATAATAGAAACATGTGTACGAAATTGCAAACAAATACGAGGTGAGGTAGGAAAAACAGTAGTGGCAAAATTAGAAAAATTATTAGAAAAAAAAACACCGGTTTCAAGATTTTAGGGCAGGTCGTAAACATAATGTCAGAGACAACTGTAAATAATTTAGCTATTGAACCTGCCTTAGTTCCGAAATTAAAATTTTGCCCTATAACTTCAGTAGATGTAGAAAGATCGTTTTATTTTTACAAACATGTCCTTAGGGACGACAGACGCCACAATTTTTTAGTTCAAAACCTTGAAGCACACATAATAACTGGTGCGTTTTATAATTTTTCAAATTAATATCAGTATAGGTTTGATATAAAAAACTGTTTTAGGTGTTAACTTATTTAATAAACTATATTATAACTTGAATTTATCTTAATTCAATACTCAGTCCCCTAAATAAATGAAAATTTAATTTAGGATATCAAGATTTAGTTATTTTATTACCGCATATTCATTGCATATATATGCGCATATTCTTAAGGTTTTTAGTTGCATATAATCCGACATTTTTTACAAATAATTAAAGTTTCTGGCTGTAAACCCGTTTTCCTTATTCTCGATACTTTTTAACAACGCTAGTACCGAAAAGTTTTTATCTAGATTTTTAATCGCTCATAAAACAACCGTAGCTCTGAAGCAATTACACACCGTAAAACATGTTCTCAAATCGTTCGTTAAAACATTAAAACGTGACCCTTAACTTCAAGACTTAATGATTCTGACTTTGCTACACCCATTACTAAAAGTTCTACAAAAAAAAGTTGAAGAAATTACAAGGGCAGCTATAATAAAAGTTACTTTTACTGCAAAGGCTTTCTTTATTTGCTGTAACGTATTTTCTGTTTCAGATATAAAACGTGGTAGATAAAAAGCACCGAAGTCAATTCCAAAGTAACTACTCGAATAATTCGGTGTCCTAGCAGAAAATTCCCAAATGTGGAAATTTTTTTAAGCTCCAATTTAAACGGATCTCAAAAAAACTTGTTTTCTATAAATCTCAGGGGATATTTAGCGCAGTTTATTTATACATATTCGTTCGTTTTTAATAGAGGAAATCTTTTGTTCAGGTTAGTATAGGTAAATTTCAAATTTTAGCAAAGAAAGAAAACCTAAAACAGTTAATTTTTCTATTTTCGCTCTTCTTAATTGACGATTTTTAAACACGTGACTTTGACAGGTCGGCCATTTTGCCTAGAGGAGAAATTAAGGTTCATGGCCGTTAATGCTAATGGCTTATTAGAAGCTTTCGGTTTAATTTAAGTATAAATCAAAGTAATTTCAGGACTCATTTGTGATAATTTCTAAGACGTGTCTATGCCTGTGCTACCTGTAAATCATTTTTCGTGTTCCATTTGTATTCCTATCGTAATACTTATTTGGACTTCCTAGTGTGTGCCTCGATCTTTGGTTTACATTCTGTAGTGTCCAATTAAAAATTTTAAAGCATGGAAAGAAGTAAATAATTAAATACTCTAAGTGGCGATGTTAAATGTAGATGCGATGCAAAACTTAAAATTATTGGTGATATTGATTCTTATTTGCTCGGAGAGACTGATTTTGGAAATTTAATGTCTGCCAGAAGTAGCAGAGATGGACTTGGTAAACTACTACGCATAATTTTTACACTAGCCAGCAGCTGAAGGCGTACAAAGGCTTGCACGCATTCCAATTTTATGAAGAAAGTAAATCCCAATGCTTATGTTGTAGTCGGCAAGGTAAGATTAAGATTTAATAAGGTTTGGGTTTTGGATAACTCTGTTACTGTTTTATTGGGGCCTAAACCCACAGAAACAATTTAACAACTTAAAATGTTATATAAAATCAAGTTCACCATAGGGCAAGAAATAATTTGTTAAAAGAGTAGAAAGCTTTTGATGCCAGAAAATGTTTCACTCTTTCCTTGTAGTACCTCATTGGTAGATCCTGTACTATCTTAGAGAGAGATATATTCATGAATAAATAAAAAATCACAATAAGTAGATAGAGTTTTTATTTATTTCACATTCTTTTAACCGCTTCTCCGAACTATAATATATTTTAACAGTACCATTAGTATAGTCTTCGAAAAATTTCAGCATTTTCTTCCTCTCTACTACTTCCCGGAGTATCTTCGTCAGGTGCTTCAATCTGCTGTTCTATTCACAAGGATACATTACTTAATAAAAACAACTTTAATCTAAATCAACCCTATCTCTACGTCATAATTCAATCAATTCTACTACTACCTCCTATTTACAATAACACACCTATCTGATACTTTGCTCCTTTGCATTTCTGCACTCTCTCATTTCTGTTATCTTGGGCCTAAGTTGCTTCGTTTGGAAAAAAGTGCCTCATATTTTAATTAGGGATACAGTCAGGGTTGTTTTTGTTTGCTAATACTGCTGGAGCTCTTAGAAATGTTTACATGAGATCATTTTATTAGGTCGTTATACCAAAAATCAAATATTACCACTTATAAAATGTCTGGAGCAAATTCTTCTATACTTTCATTGGCTGTTACTTAAAGGGCCCCTCTTTAAAACTCTTCTCGATATTTTACGCCGTTCTTGTGAGAGTCGATTAGGGTTTTCTACACCGTTTTAAAGAACTGCAGGAATTCTAAAAGATTGCACATTGTCCCTATTTCCCCTCATCCCACAATTTACCACTGAACACACGGACGGTATTTTTATTTAGGACACTTCAATTATTAGCACAACGAACAGAGATATCTCTAATTAGGGTCAAGATTCAAGGCAAACTGTAAAGAGAACTTGAATTTATAACCCAACCGCTTGTGTTTATTTACTTTGTTTGTCCTCCAAGCAAAATGGCCGTCGACCCTCTGACGTCATATGAAAATGATCAATAGAGAAAAACATTTATTGAGGTTAGTTTTGGTTCGTCGCTTGTATTAAACTCTGGCTAGTGTTTGTGAGATTTAAGTTTTTCGTCGAAGTTTTGTGTTTTAAATTATATTTAAGGAATATAGACATTTCTGTTCCTTTAACGGTTGTTTGTTTCTTGTTACTAGAATCATTGATAGCAATAATATGCAGAGCTTTCTATCAAGATTTCGTTTACTATTTATTTCAAAGACTTTTAACTGTGTTTATTTATTTATTTATTTTATTTACTTTCTTTAAGATTTACAACAGTAAATATAGGATATTGTCATTGATAATAAAAAATATACAATATATATAAAACAATACACAAGTAATAAAACACACAATGGAGCAATCCAATAAACATAAACAATTTAAAAATTTAAGGTCCTTAAAATTAAAAATGGGAGTTCAGGTACTCCGATACAGAATAATATGCCTTATTGGTCAAAATCCCTTTAACTGTTTTATTGAATATTTTAAAAGAATTTATCTGTTTAATTTGCAAGGGTAACTTGTTATATAATTTGATCGGTAGAACCAATGGGCTGTTTGCCACCGTCGACAGTCTATGACGAGGAATATCAATATTTAAGTTTTTCCTAAAGCGATACTGCTCATTCAACTCACGAGTCTGAACAAATGCATCAATGTTTGACTTAACATAAGTTAGGGAGTTATAAATAAACAAAGAATGAAATGTCAGGATTCCAAGCTGAGGAAACAATTCACGACATGAAAAAGATCGATTCTGAAACATCATCGTTCTAATAATTATTATTTTTTGTTGAATAAAAATTTCATTTACTCTGGAACTGCAACCCCAAGCTAAAACTCCGTAATTCAAACAGGATTGAACATATGAAAAGTAATACAATTTTAGGTCAAGATCAATTTTATTAGGCAGCTGCCAGACAACAAAACAATACGTAGCTAGTTTTCTCAGTACAAAGTCTACATGATGATTCCACGATAGTTTTGAATCTATGAAAATTCCGAGAAATTTAACAACATATGCCTGTTTAATGGTTTTATTATTTAATTCAACCAATAAACTTTTATTTATATCACGAAGACAGAAAAAAATTAATTCAGTCTTATCTTCATTCAGAATCAACCCATTTTCCTTGCAGTAGTTCTGCATGGAGGATACCGCATTGCCTGAACCCCTGCTAAGAGCCTGAGCATCTGAACCAGCACACGTGCATGACAGCGGTGTCATCCGCAAAGAGAGAAATATCATGGTCTTTAAAGTTATTTGAGCCAATATCATTTATAAAAACTATAAACAACAATGGACCCAGTATACTGCCCTGAGGCACGCCGTTAGTGACAACGCTGTCAGCAGAAAAGTAGGATTCTTGACGGTGTTTTAACACAACTCTCTGAGATCTACCCGACAAAAAGCTACTCAACCAATCAAGTGCATTACCGCGAACACCATAGCTATAAAGTTTATTTAATAAAAGGTCCATATTATTTATAACCGGAAGTGGCACCCTATTAAAAATATTTTAACCGGGTTGCCCCCAGCTACATCGAAATACTGTTAAATTTTCTATGTACAGTTTAGGTACCCTGTATGTCTATATAAAAAGTATTACTTATACCCTAATAAAGCAACATATCTATTTTTAAAGCCGCGTTGGTAACAGTTCAAGAAAAAAAATCACATTTACTGCACTTTGCACACAAGTGTCACAAGTTTAATATGCTAAACGTGCACGCAAATGCAATTTCGCGTCGGAATGCATTTTCTCATAGAAACAACGTGGGAGTTGAGTTAAACCATCTTTAGATATAGGAAGTGATACGTGTATTCTTAACGAAGAGCTAACACAAAGCAATGGGCACCAAAGAGAAGTAAATCTTATTTAAAGACGATTTAGATTGCTTAGTTTGATGGCGTGCTACCCACTCCATGTTATTAACTTTCTGGGAATTACAATGGAACAGCTAAAGAGTTGATGACTTTAGTAGTTTTCACGTATACAAGACATATAGTGTGACAGATGTGCTTTCTGAACAGATAAGCCTATAGAAACCATAAGAACTCATAAACTGCACATTATTGTTCTCATGGTATAATATGATGTATTGTGTTGTAAGGTGAAATTATATAGTTGATAAGTTAACGGTTATATCCTACTGGTAGACGTGTGTCTATTATTTCATGGACGGTCAAACGGATAACCCAGTAATTTTATTATGGTGATCACCGAACGCAGTGGTGTACATAAAAATGGCACATGCCGAAATGTGTAATATTTTTGGCCATTTTTACATTTAATAAGGGTTCAAAAATCAAATATTTAAATTCAAACTTTGATTACTTAAATCAAAGTCATACCTAATTTGTAATAATTTTTTTTAGCGTTACTTCTTTGTATGTCCATAACTGACCAAAAGCAACAGTTCAGAGTCTGCTACGGATTGCGGTATACTAGTTTATTTAAACATTAATCATGTGAATAAATAAAAAGACCCCTTCATTCGTCTAATTGTCTTCAGGAATTAAAAGTTTGGCGAAGATTCAGTAACCACATTTTCTCCAAGGATGTTCTTCTTCGAATGCAATATCAGTTCCCCCTGACATTGGCAATTATATTGCCAAGTCTTTCGCGATTTTGTGCCAGAAGGAATAGTTCCTCAGCACGATGTATGCCGGTACATTCACGAGAACTTAACTAGGAGGGAGACCCGCTTCCTTCCAATGCCTTTAATGCACTTGACTTTGCCCATCATTATTAGCTGGAGGATTTTTATTGCTCTCCTCTAAACATAAAATGTGCAAGATATGATATCTTTCTGCACTTAACGGTAGTTAACAGTGACCCGGCTGCATCAGCCCTATTTAACACTGCTTCATTGCTCTGCATAACTGTCCATGGTATTTCCAGCATTCGTGGATGTAACCACATCTCAAAAGCTTCTAGATGATTGACAGTAGTAGCTTTTGTTGTGCAGATCTCCGCTCCGTATACTAATATTGACCATATAATATAAGCTTTCATAATTCTCTGACGCAATTTATCTCTATCTGGATCTAGATGCTCGATGATATAACATAGAGGTATTTAAACTGAGCAACTCTATGTATTTTTTTTCAATCGATTTGTAGTGAAGCGTTGAGATGCGGCTGTCGATTAAAGACCATGAATTTAGTCTTGCTGGTATTTAAACTGAGGCCCATATTCTTTCCCTCCATGTTAATGCAATTTAATAAGTGTTGTAGGTGTTGTAGTTTATCACTTAGGATGACGGTATCCTCGGTTTAACGAATTATACTAATATACTCTCCATTGATCTGTATTCCCATTTCTTGATCTTAAATAATAAATAAATTAATATTGTTTAAGGATTTTATCGGAGTATATATTAATAGGCAGTGGAGACAGTATACAGCCCTGCCTAACGCCTCGCAGGATCTGATATTCGTCTGTGAGTTTTTCGTTTAACCTTACTACAGCTTTCTAATGCCAATATATGTTTTCTATGATTTATACCTCTCTGCCATTCACTCCCATGTTGTGTAAATGTTTATAAGTTTTCTGTGCTGAATTATGTCGATGAAACACACAAAAACATGCTTACGTTAGTCCTGCCATGTTTGTAGGATTATGCCTAGAGCGAATAAAGGCTCTATAATTCAGTGCTTCTAGGTTCAATTTAGGTCTTATCTAGGTCTGCCTCACATTTAGATCTTATCCGACCGTTAATGATTCTGAGGAAGATCTTTAAGGTGTGGCTCATAAGACTTATTGATCTGTACTTATTATACTGTTTTGCTCGTTGTTTCTTTGGAATAGGAACGAGTACGGACTTCAACCAATTCTCCGGTATATCTCCAGTCGTGTATATAGCATTAAACAATTTGACCAAAATTCCAATGTTTTCTTCCTGGATCATTTGTTACAGCTCGGTTGGGACATCATCAGGGCCGGTAGCTTTTCTGGTTCTTGTGGATATTATAGCAGACATCATTTTCGATATCAGCGGTTTTATTTGGTATATCATCATCAAACAGCTCACTTGTATATATTTATACCATGGCTCCAGGATTTTTTTTCATCCAAGATGTTCTTGCCTGTGGGGTCTACTAGCATAAGTTTGGATTGCTTGGGGCTCGTTTATTGTACAAACCTGCTATTTCTCTGACCTTTTTATACGTATTGAATGCTCATTCTCCAGATATAAAGATACAAACATTAATTGCAATGATAATCCTTCTAAAAAATTGCGTAAAATGTCTCGAGATTCTTATTGCAAAACTTGCCACCACTGATGACGTTGTTACTTAGTTGAGATGGTTTCAGTATTTTCCTCTATTTCATTTTAAAATCATTGATAGTATTAAGAGTTTTCACAGTTATTCATTGAAGATGAGAATAATAAGTTTAATAACAGCGCAAGACTCTCACTCATCTACTAATTCCAGAGGATAATATACCGCACATCACACTGTTCTTAATAGCATGAAATGGTTATCTCGTGCATATAATGTATTTGCTTTGCGGGCGTATTCTATTCTAGACATGTCGCTGAAGTAATTTTAAGTAGGTTTATATTAGAAAACGCAATGCTGGGTTAAAATAATGAAGAGAAGTCAGTGGCGGATCCTGACCATAGGTGTATCATTTAAAACGAAACAGACTGAATATCTTACTCCACGTTTACTTTTTAAGAAATCGCTAGTACACGTAATTAGATTTGTCAAGGGGGCAGGTTCTTTTAACCAATTTTAACACTGCCTCTACTTAGTGGTGTGGCCAAACCTTAAAATTTGAAATAAAAAATGATATTCCTTTTAATTCCCATTCTCTTTGAAGTGACATGAGATAATTATTTAATTGTGTAATGTTTTTCTAATCTAATTATTTTAATAACAATAAAAGTAATCTTGATTCTTGCAGAGGAGCCAATTAAATAAAACAAAGTCGGTCTACCTCCACATTATTTATTCGAAATTTGCCTAAAGGTATTATTTTATAAACAATTCTGGCTAAAATTTTGAAAAGTTATGAGTTGATAAACTCACCTAGAAAATTTTATGCTAACCTACGTACATACAAAACCATAAGCATAATGTAGGTATTTGTACCTACTCGCTACTAAAATACGACCCCTGGCAGCATTTCACTATAGTTGCATTATGATCACTGATGATCAACGAGTAATTTTATTCCCACTTAAATTGTTCCTGCTTTTGAAATTTGTTTAAAACTAACAACAATAACCCTTAATTAACGTGTAGAGCTAGCACTTTACTCTGCTATGCAATGAAACTATTTCATCAATTCAAGGGGGTTTATGCTCCATTCCACAATTATTCGTTGATTTCTCGACCGCAATAAAATTTAAACCCAGCCATAAATAAGTGCCTTCTGAAAGGGTACAGGTCCTGATTACCTACTAATTTCAATAGTTTAGGTTAGCTATTTTCAACAAAACAACAAATATAAAATAATAGGTAAGTATCTTTATTTTAATCATGTAATTAAATAGCTATTAATATTTATACAAAAATACTAATCTACAATATTATAATATCATCTATGCCTAAACTAATTATTAAGGGCCTTACGTTACTATTAATTATGTTATTATATTGGCATATTAGGTAGGTTAATGGCAAATTGCAGGTGTTCAATATAAAGCAGAGTCTTTTCATCTTAGTTCATCAGTCGTTTGGTGTTTGTCAAGCTGTGCGTTAAAGGTATTTTCGTGTGTGTTATCGAGCATCCAAAATATGTCAGATCTGTGTGAAACTTCAGATAATATTGCTTTCGGCAGTTATGGTGTAAAGAAGAAAAAACATTTATAACTTGATGCCAAAAACATTATAAAGAACGTTTACTGTACCCTTTTAGAAAAAGGGTATGACCGGAGTGCAAGTTTTAGTGAAACGAGTATTTTGACCAAAGTTGCATTAACGACAGTAAAAGATATAATGACCAAACCCATCCATCCAATAATTAATAGTAACGTAAGGCCCTTAATAATTAGTTTAGGCATAGATGAAGACAATAGTGATAGTGAAACAGAGCTAAATATAGAGTAGGTTAAGTTAAATATTGTATTATTATAATATTGTAGATTAGTATTCTTGTAAAAATATTAATAGCTATTTAATTACATGAATAAAATAAAGATACTATTATTTTATATTTGTTGTTTTGTTGAAAATAGCTAACCTAAACTATTGAAATTAGTAGGTAATCAGGACCTGCACCCTTTCAAAGGTGCCGACACAATAGATATTTATCAGGCAGCTGATTTATGGTTGGGATTACGACTGAGGGTTGTCATTTAATTTTTATTGCTGTCGAGAAATCAACGAATAATTGTGGAGTTGAGCATACCCTCTTAAGTCTTCTTTTTAAACCCTTGTTATCGATGAGGTAGACACCCTTGACATTAACGTAATAGAAGAGTCGTTTTTCGTTACTCCTAGCAAATACTATGTTCCTTAGTACTTTAAACTAGTCGAATTGGATTAAAACAATGTTTATATTTTTTATAAACCTTTAAGTATTTGATGTTATGATGCAACCGTCAAAAACGTCTGAGAAATAGTTCTTTGTTGTTTACAGTTGGTTATTGTCATACAACATACCACAAAGAGAACTGGAAGGTGCAAAGACGGCATATTTGAAGATGATCGTAAAGAATGTGTGAGACGTGACAACCAAATTTCATCCGTTTCTGCATAGTGCATCATTAGCTTAGAAGGAAGGCAGAAGCTGGCGCTGCTCAGTCCTTTTTGTCTATGTATGGTTGTTGTTATTGCCAATGTTGCCATGAAAGCCAACATTTAGCAAGTGTAAAATTAAAACTTTTTTCTCCACAATAAAAAAAATTAATACATATTTTGCAATACAAAATAGGTCGATGTTTCTGCTACAAAATTTTGGCAACAACAGTTAAAAAGAGGAATTGCACGGGGAATAAGAGTTTTATGATATTATTTTTGCATCTAATGTTTAATGGAACTAATATTTTGTTCTTATAGTAAAGCCGTAATAAAAGAAAATCTGGAGGAAACTGATTTAGCAAAATTTAATAGACCCGATAAAATTCCGTTTAAGAAGAAAATATTTGGTAATTAAATAATTTTATTGAATCAACTAATGTTTTCTCGGAAAATATCTTACCTGCAATATATTTTAATTAATGAAACAAAGGCTATATTGCCACAGCTGTTTTCTAGAGAAGTCAAAGAGTATTGTCTAGCTTAAAAGATTAACAAGAACCATAAGTAGTGAGTACCCTAGTGCCACAGCATAAAGAAAAAACCAGCGGGCGTCCTGAGCGTAAAAATATAAGTGTGCCGACAGCATACTAAGCCATTTTATCCGTATGCAGAGCGGCAGTCTCCCTGAATGGATTCTTGCGCGCTCACGCTTCCGTTCGCAATTTCGGTGCGTATGCACTCAGAAATATGATCGAAGTGGACAAAAATCTTAATTATTAACTTCAAAGGATTTCTTATCAACAATGCCTGCTGATCCTTTCTGTATGCTGTTCTAGTGCAGTGCGTATGCAAATTTCCTTAGGGTTTGCTGGATCCAGTCCGGGTTTAAAATAGTAACTTACGGGATGCCAGCGATAGACATGGTCTGAATGATGTGACTATGCTGCCACTATACTATTGGGTGAATTATTTATACTTTATGCTTTTCCCTGAGATGCTTCTAATTGTCATTCTGTTATACAAACATTAGTATGACGTTCCATCCTAACAGCACTTGATAGGCTAAGAATCCCGGTTAACACGAATCGAGCGCCTTCCTGCTCTCTTGAAAATGGAATGAAAAATAAAAAGTTTTAGTCGCTAAAAATATACATTAAATAAATAGTGCATTTGTCCCTCGAATCCCGCAAACATATCGATAAAGCCATCATAATATATAGGATATATAGGCACATCAAATTTTAAGAATCTCTTTACCATCAAAACTAAAGCAACAACTTAGCTGCACTATGACAACGTTAATAGGAGTGGTCCAGCTTTATAGCTTTACGTTTTGGTTTTATGAAACCGCAACAATAGCACTTGATCTTGGTAATTATCAGCCAAATCCGGCCTTGCTCATCTGCTTCCATTGTTCATCAAGATTAGCTGCTATCCACAGCGGCGAGCGGAGCGCCAGGGAATCATCAATCATTAGGTAGACCAAGTTTTGTTAGGATTTTAGCTAACAACAATGAGTTTATCGCAACTAAGCTTTCGCTTAGCCGAGATATAGACCTCATAAACCCCTTTTTACACCCATACGCAGTGTAAAACGATTATAATGGTTTTGTCTTGAGGTATTGTGTATCTTGTAAAGTAGCACGTTATATGAACGAGTATAAATTGTCGCAGAGCGGAAATAAATTGCTTCGAGAAGCGCTAATTTAATAGCGAAAGGATTTGAATTAAACGTAGTAAAATAACAGGTTAATCAAAAATAATGGTGTGTTGACACCGAACCTTGTTAAAAATTATAACTACTGTTCCAGGACAGGACAGATTTAATTATTAAATTATTTTCTGCGTCTCCATGCACAATACATATCAACAGAATAAAATGTAAACTAATAAAAGCTACAGAACCCGCAACGTCATTAAAAAGTCTTTATACGTAAATTTACCTAAATGTATAGTGGAAGCGGTCAGAGCCGCAAATACAAGTAATTACACTTCTTTTGATAACAGCTCCAATAAGAGACAAAAAAGTATGAAGCAAGAAGTTTCTAGGCCTTTTTGAAATTGCAAAAGGTATTTTGGCTAAGGGTGGAGTAAATACATACTCTACTTCAAATGCGATTTGAAAAAAAATTAGATACTATAAGTAAATATTTCAAGTTAACCTTAGTAGAATTTCGACCGGAAAAATAAAAGTTTTGACCAAAACAGCAAAATTCATGACGGAAGTACCGGTTGAAATCTACTTATTAATTAAAGTTGAACTTAAGGTGGCTACCAACGCAACTGCAAGCTTAACACGTATGGTTTTTGTACAGGCATGCTTGAGCGTCTGCAGAATAATTTTGCACAAGCATTGTAATTGTATAAGTTACTTGATAAAAGAATTAATTTTAATTACGCGTGCTTGGAGAAACTGCGTCTGCCCAAGTAACATTTTAAATTTCGTTTAGTTTTGTGCAGGTTTTATATTGATTTTATTATTGCAAAAATTAAAACTTTTAGTTTTAAACTTATAAGGCTCTAAAAGTAAGTTGTAACAGGGTTGTAACTACTAAAATATAAATGCAATTACCAATCTTATATTGGATATTCTTAAGACGCCCTTAAGGGAGAGAATAGAACGTATAATTATACCTTAATAGTTGAATCAGAGACTTGACATCTAAAAAGCTTTAATGTGACTAAGAAAGAGGCATACAGCTTTTAGTAGATAATTACATCTGTGTAATAAAGCTATCATAATCTGTATTTTATTAGGGCATATTAAGCTTTAAAAGAAGGCGTTTTCTCCTTATATTTTTACAAGTCTTCTTTAAACCTTAATAAAGCAAATAATATTATTTAACTTTGTCAATGTGTTATTTAATGGAAAAGTGAATATAAAAAAAAATTGGTAAATTCAAGTGACAAATAAAAAAAAAATTATCTAGCTCTTCAAAAATTACCCTTTAATAGACATTAGCTTACTAACGACACCAGAAGAATCAATTGTGAATATACTGTAGAAGTTCAAACAGTAACGACTAATTTGCCCATGCCCGTTAACAATGATAACAACTGCCCCGAAAATCAGATTGTCTGAAACATGTGAGGTTAGAAATATTGACTTCTTTTAATCTACAGTTTCCAAGAATCATTGGCGGCTTGTTCCAGGGCATAGAGTATTAAAGTTTTAACTTTAATTACTGTTTTAAATCTTAATAGGTTTATAAATGATAAGTTAAAGGCAATATGTCCTGATATGAAGTATGTTGGCTCTATTCGGTATTCCATAGAGTGCATTAATTTTTGTACAAACTCCTCCATATATGTTACAGAAGAACATCGGCCATTTTGAGGAGACAATAAATATTTGGAATTTTTAGGAAAATTACTATGCAATTTTGAAAATTACATTATTTTTTTAGTTGGTATACTGTTTCAAATAATATTTCCTGTGTACTTGGACCAAAAATACTTCAAATATAAAATTTATATAACGGTTGTTTATTTTTTGCATCAAAACTTGCGCAGTTTTAAGAAATCCGATCATGCTGTGCTATTAAATTTATACAACGTCAATCCGTATTACTTTAACTCTAAAAGTTTTATTTAATTCCTCCTTGGCATCCACCACAGTATCTATAAGTCTCAAAGATACTTTTTCTGTTACCATTTTAAATGCAAATGGAACCAACACAATACATTCTTTCTAATCTGCTATTAGGCTGCTGAAGTAGGTACATGGATTTAAAGAAGATTTAAGCAACAGTTCTAGGAATATCTTTTAAATAGCTACACATTTGTTCCTTAGATACCTGTTAGGCTTCAAGATAAGTTTTAAAAAAGGCTGTAACAGACATTTTAAGGGTGGACCCTTTGAGTTTTATGAATGGTTTAAAAGAGTTTTATAGCAGTTTTTCCAACTAACTATCATTATCATAAGAATTTATATATGGTTCCATAGCTACTTTTAGCACTTTCTCAAATCCAAAAATGGTACTTGGGTGGCGAATGTACTGAGGATGCGGAAGTTTGTACAAGCGAATGTCAGGCGTGAGCGAGTTTTGTGGTGAAATTCTGGTTGAAAGTTTGAGATCTTATTACCCCTTCCGGTCGCAAGAAAACGCAATGTCGCTGTTAATGTTTCATGGGGTGTTAAAGCTTCTCTATTGATTGTATCCTTTTTTGAAATCAAAGGTGTTACGAGTGATAGAAGGTTAAGGCAAGTTTCTTCGTCCATTCTAAGTTAATTATGCCAACCACGCGGATATATCTTCAACTTACTTAATATGTTAAGCTTGTCTTTTCATTCACTAGTCTTTACTACTTTTCTTCTTTTACATTTTTTTATACGCAAGGATCAAGCAGTCAAAGTAAGAGCATCGTTGTCGGTAGAGCTAGACATATTTGAAGCACAAAGTGGCGCTTATTTCAATCCGCTTATACCGTATGTTGGAGAAGGGAAATTGCAGTTGCTTGCACAAAAAGCTTGATCATATATGTTTGTCAAGCTTGCAGCTACGTCTATAGTCACCTTTACAAAATCATCATTGATAACATCCAAGACCTAGGTAGGTGTCGTGTGGGCGAAAAAATGTTGTTTCTAATACATGCGCAAAGTGTCTTTTTCGTACTTGACTAATTGACTGAATTCCGCTTGTCGTTCTTCGGTCAACATCCGTCGCGTGCATAAAAGTAACACTTTGCGGCGTAGTTAGGAAAATATATGTTTTGTGCTGTATTAACTACTATTACTCTTATCATGTTTACCGCTGAGCTAACACCAGCCATAATTTGCCGTCTAGTTGCAAATCCCTGGTAGAGATACGACTTGGAATCTAACCATGACAGTTAAGGTGGCTAACTAACGATTAAATCATAAACAGTTTTACGTCTAATCCTATAGGCATTCTAAAAAAATTCTATCGAAACTTAGTTGACCCAACATTCCGTGATCACTTAAATGCCAATATTTTGCTGTGTAAAATCTTACCGTATTCTTTAGCTGATGTGTGTTTTCATAATCGCCGGTGTTAGCCGTTATTCCTTACCTAAAACAAAAGATACACAATTTAGTGAAAGTGCAACAACCGTGTTATCAAAGATGGAATTTTCATTAAAAGCGTGCATACCATGTATATTATTAATATATTTACTTGAATGCGCTTCGTGTATGCACAGTGATAACAAACATTTACAAAGGGTGTTTACAGAATTGTTACTAAAATAACTGTTTACATACGTGGTAATCAGTAACAACAATTATTGTGGGTCTTGTCTAGAGGAAGAAGGCAAAATGTACTTATCTATTTATTTCTAAAGGCTATTAAATACAGTTTAAAAGCTCAACCTCTCATACCTTGTTAAAGGTACGACAAAATTAAAAATGTGGTTGATTATGGTAGCGGTAATAGTGGGCAGAAACATCGAATCGATACAGATTGGTAAAATACTAAAGAGTTTATCTTTACCATGATAAAAGAAAATATGTTTAAAATAAGAAAAAAATTGTTATATAACTAACTGAGCTTGATCCAGAAAAGAAATTCAATATTATCTATCTCCACAATGAAATGCTTATTTACATCCGGGTTACTTCTCGTGTGTTGTGTTATGTAAAGCGTAAGGGCATCAGTGTATATTCTTATTTAGTTGATAAGTATTTATTTTCAAAACATTTATTAGAGAAATATAAATAGTTAGCCTCATAGTCTAGCTTGAATAAATATGATTTAAAACACAAATATTATATGTCCACTTTTTGTCATTTTTAGGAGAGAGGTACACAGTTTGAACCTTGTAGGTAATATCTAGTGTGTGCGCAAATATCCAGAATGAATGATGAAGAAGGTAAATTATGTTTAATTATATTGTAAAACTACAGGCTCGTAAGATGTGTGTAGGCACACCTATATACAGCGTGTTTATTGAACATAGGACAAAATATTAAGGGGTTAGTCCCTGGACTATTCTAAGAATATTTTGTCCTTTGATAATTTCTGAAAATCCGCTTTGTTTCGAAGATACAGAGCGAGAAAAATCTTCGATAACATCAACATTTAATTACCAAAAATTAAGTGTAAAGTTTCTAAATCTACAAAAACTGTTAAAAATGACTACCTAGGATGCAAGAATACAATCTTGACTAACGGACTGCAGAACCCTTTCAAAAACACCAGGGACGTTTCTTATTGAGTTTTACCCAGCAAGTCTTAAGTCTTCCACATTCTCCACTGAATTAGTATAAACTAATGACTGTAGATGGCCCCATAGGAAATAATCCAAAGGGTTTAAGTCCGGGGATTGAGCCGGCCATAAGTGAGATCCACCTCGACCAATCCAGCGATCTCCGTATGTTACTGTTAAAAATTCACATGCAACTACACAAAATGCGCTGGTGCAATATCGTGCATAAACCATATTACATTTCTTATTGCCAATGGTACATCCTCCAGAAACTGAGGTAGCGTTTATTCCAAAAAGTAGCGATGCACCTCGCCGGTAAGTCTTCCTAATAGAAATATCGGTCCAATTAGCCAGTCACCCAAAATTCCAACCCAAACGGTCAACAAGAATTGATGTTGCAAACAATCTTCACCATATGGATTTTCTTCAGCCCACACATGGTTGTTATGAAAATTCCTTATTGCATTTCTTGAGAAATTCGATTAATCGTTAACAAGAATCAGCGTCAGTAGATGAGGGATTTGAACCAATATGTGCAAAAGCCATTGACATAATATAATTCGTGAAGGAAAATTAGCAGAAAGAAACGCCTGAGCGCATTATATGTGGTATGAGTACAACAAATAGTCATCATGGATTTTCCAAACAGTCCCATTACTTACATTGAAAGTATTTGCAATTTCTCGAGAAAAAGTTCCGGGATATTCCTGTATCATGTCCAGCACATTCTCTTCCACTTCTATCATCTTTACTGTTATTGGCTGTCCTGGTGCCCCACCTCGTTTCAATGTGCCTGTTTCATAAAGACCTTGATGATTACTTTGGAACGTTCAGAAAACACACGTCAAATAATAAAACGTCAATCAATCTGAACAAATTCGACACATACAGAATGATCAATTACGAGACGTATTCAAATGAAATCCACGTTTGAACTTATTTGCTTAGAAGCTAACAACGCACTCTGAAAAAAAATTATACTCGGTAAGCCCAGTGTAGTACACCATACTTTTATGTCTATTACATTGTCGATAATTTTTCTCGAAAGTGGCTTTCCAAAAATCATCAAAGGGCAAATTCTTAGAATAGTTCAGGAAATAACCCCTTTAACTTTTTCCGTATGTTTAATAAACACCCTATAGTATGCAAGTAATGTAAGGTAATTCAAAATTTGTCTTAGCACAAATATAGTATGTCCTGGCGGCAACTGTCGTTCGATATCCCTAAAAAGGACCAGTGTTCCACGTATTATGACGCTACAGCTACAAATAAAACCGATTTGGAAGAAATTTGGCAACTGCTGCATAAAAAGAGTGAGAAGGAAGCGATGTAGAAAAAAGAAAGAAATGGAAAAAATCATTAGAAGACGCAACCTACAGAGTTATTTCTTTTTATCTGGAAGCTATTCTCAACGCCCCTTTTTCCGCTGACTTTCAGATTTACTACAATCTAAAACTCTCGGATTCAATTTTACTATATTCGGTTCTTTTGATCAGTAGCCACTGTTTCATTTGACATAAGACTCATGGCTCTAGAGGAACTTTACAAATCAGCACATGCCTACTAAATTGTTTATATAACATTCCTAAAACTGTCACTTTAGTCTTTCGGATACTTGTGGAGCACAAAAGCGCAATAAATTTGTTTCTGCTGCGATGAACAAAATTGAACACTTATAGATTGCTGATCTATAGTTTATGAAATCTGGCCATCCGTATCAAGAGGCATATTCAATTTATGTCACAATCTAACGAGCTCGTATACACAACAAAATTTTTACAACCGAAGAATGGGGCTCGGTAATAGAAATGGCGAGCAAAAAACCTTTCATTTTCAGATTTCTATAACTTATAGACACTGTTATCTCTGGTAATTCAAAATACTAAAGTCAATACATTCAAGGAACAAGTAAAATGGCTTCACATTAAATGGCTAAGATTTGATAAATCTAAGGTACGTAGTTTTAGTCTGTAGATACGTGGTATTCGTAAAATAGAGGCGAAGGACAAACATTACCAATTCCAGAGCCAAAAAAAAAAATTGCTTTATTTGCTAGGCAAGTCAATTATTCTTAAAGCATACAAAAATTACTAAGCGCACATAAAACAAGAGATCTTGCTCCTTACGCAACCGCTGGGGATAAACTTCAAGAATATAATATGCTAAACATTTCTCTTCCTATGTGTTTAACACGTATTTATGTACCGTGCGAGCAAAGATGATTTTCATCCAAGAGGGCTTCGACTAAAAAACTTAGGGGTTGGTTTAAATCACAATTATAAGGGACGATATATCTAACCAAATCTAGGTTAAAATTGTGTCAAATTCATATTATGATATTCCGCTCGAGGAAATTCACAATATTGTATGTCCATGCAAATTTACAACTTTAACGATTTTTAGTGAAAATGATGGTAACATTTATTTATAATTTATCTTTATGTTTGTATTACAGATACACGAACTTACTTAAAAAATGTCAGATCATTTTGGAAATTATCATATATTTTGTATTAAGGCGAGGAGAAATCTATTTTTCGCATTTCTGCAATATTTGTACTTTAAACCAACGATATGCAAAACACCAGCAGTTGTTTTATTAATGGAAAAAAGGTGAACTACCAAGGTGAAAACTATTATATAAAAGAAACTAGCTAAGCCATTTTGAAAATTATAAGTCTCCGTAATAGAGCTCTATTATCAGCTATTCAAAATACAAAATATGTAGCCAATTTAATCGTTGTACCATAGAAAAGCGAAAACCCGAAGTATTATATCGTGCACACATGCACATTTAAATAATTGCGGAACATAATACTACCTTATTAAATAGGCTATCTTTGGTAAAATAATTTCCTTATCTGGAGTCTAGTTAAAGCGGGTATATTATTAAATGCAACATTTGCAAGTTGTAAAATGTTTTTTCTACGGATTGTATGCGCGCATATCACGATACGAACTACACGCCTAAATAGAAACATTAAGGGAGTTTCGTAGTCGTAAAAACTCGAAATAGAGATGAATAATTTTGATGGTTATCGAGTGCCTTGTTGGAAAATACTTAGGCGGTAAATAATTCTGACGTGTGCTTTCATGCTTACGTTTCTTGACCTGAGAAATGCAAGAGAAAAATGTGTTTCTTCTTTTTAACCAAAATTCTTTATCAACAGATTGCATTTACGATTTTGTTTATTTGCTTAATAGATTGTAGGAGCACCTCCATCAATAATTCTCTCGTAGAAAATGGGGTTCGGTTAAATTCTCTTAATTTATAGACTTAAACTGTGAGAAGACCCTTATTATAATTATGCAATGGTACACCATGTAACAACCATTTTTGCTTATTACAACTTATTTTCTAGTTGAGACAACATTATTCAGAAAATGATTTTATTATATTTATATTTATTGAAACTCATTTGTTCCCTACTACGGTCCTCCTGCCGTTTAACCCTATGATCCAGTAAAGGGCATGCCCTCATGTGCAGTTTGTTGGGTCAAAGCGATGCGACCTGTCGAACTTAAGTCGATTAATTCTCTTCGACAGTTAGGAGAATCACGCGGAACTCCGATCCATTGTAATTGGTGGTAATATTTGATTTCCTATAGCTTGCGCCAAAAAGGTTCTTTAACAAAAGGGATCTATCTGCAAGGCCTCTCTCAAGGCAAAATCGCAGCTCGCGCACGAACTAATGTATCGTAAAGTGTAGAAAATAGTCAAAATGACAAACAAGTGTTTCACATTGTTCTGCATCGGATTGATTGTTTTGTACGTCATCGAATCCTATGTCGGGATTTAATTGTCACTTGATAGAGCCGAAGAAGACAGTCCAACAGGTAAAATAAAAATCTGTCGCCTCGCGGCATGGTATTAATGTCAACCACTTGTTCCATTCATTATCATCCAAATGTTACTTATCTTTCCCTCATTTTAACCTATCGCCCTTTGAACTTTTTATTTCCCTGATTTCTGCTTTTAACTTTAATCTTCCTACAACTAGTCATGCTCATCGTACAACTATGATTGACACAGATTTAGCGAATTTCTGTCTAACCTAGCACCATTCCTTTAGTTTAATTGTAACTTCCATACTTCCACTTTTAATCCACCCTGCTTTCAATTAAGCAACCCTTAAAATGAGAAGATAAGACCTCGTATCATAAATCCCTTAAATTGCCCACCTTGTTTGGCAAATTCGTATCATCAGAACTTTGTTGAAATTGGAGAGAAGTCCGCCTCGAAGAAACAATACTAATATGAATACCTTGGCTTGATGCTACTGTGGACCCTAGCAGTTTTTTTGTTGGTGAAGGACAATCTTGGAGTTGCGGATTTACTGGCGTGAAGCCGATTTAGAATAGTCCACCTGACACTTGCTGTGCCCTCTTTTGCCTGGTGGGGGATTGGGAAGGCGTTGCTGTATGGTCCACGCCTGGACCTTGGCCGAGTGAACAGAAGATGATAATAATAATTTTATATTGGTCCTCTTAAAGTGATGTTCCCTGTGCTATATTGATTATGAGAAGTTTACGCCGTGTCCTGGCTTAAAGCGGTTTAGTGAATAAGCCATTTTAAGTTAACTTTTGTAGATAATACAGCAATTCTGGCCAGTTAAGCGAGAACTGTTGGCCTAATTTGCGAGTTGGAGACCCTTTCACTACCCTGTTAACTAGTGATTTGATTAATCTAGATTTACTGCGAACCGTTTTCTGTTAACCCTTTACCCCAGTTACATTTTTTGTTTAGCTTATCAGCATTCAACCTACTTACGACCCATTGGCCATACCACTTAACCCTTTTTGTTCACATTGGATAGAGTAACATAGGCTCAAAAGAGCGCAGTTACCTATTATCCCCAAATTATAGCACCTCTTTTTTATTTACCCCTTGTTCATAAAGTGTTTTCTTTGTATTTTAAAGTGGTTTCATAGATCAGTACCTATTTTTGTATACATTTTAGAATGCTTTAGGCTCAATTTCCTCTAAGAACTTTGGAACTGTTTTCGTGCGACTGCTTAGGTAGGTCATAGACAGTAATAGTAAAATTTTGTGATACCATCATACTGTCGCTGTGTTATCTCATGTAAATTTTTGTTAAATTTTCCTATCTATTAAATTTCTAGTGAAGAAACAGACGTTACTGATTTTTGAGTGTAGGCGCTTTATTGATTTTTTTAAGTGCCTACTACGACCCTCCTCTATAACCGTTAAAGACTGTACCGAAGGAACGTGGTTTATGCATTGGATTGTGAAAAAATTATAATCTGAATTAATAAATCTAATCAGGGAATAATAAATTTAGCAAATTAAAAAGAAATGATCAGAATATAAGAAACAAGGAACCAAATACTAATATCGTTTACGTCACACAGTCTAACGACACCGAATTAAAATGATCCACAAGCGGAACTACGCGAACCGTCGCCGCCAAGCCGGTGCACTACCACCGAAAAGACAAGGCCGTGAAACGCCCGATTTTATGGACCGATGAGTCATCACAAGTCGACCCAAAGATTCTAAAATATAAGTTTACATGATGCATGGAGCATGTTTTTTATTTGTGTATTTTATGGTATTTACTACCTATAACCTTGTAAATTACAGATATTTTTTGGGGGTTAAGTGTGCTTGTATTTAGGTACTGTGCTTCTATCGTTTACTTTTACTTAGACACATAAAACACACGAAAAACATTGAGCCAGTGAGGTTATGTTATTTTGATAGAACTTTTAATTAAAAATCATGCCGGACAGTTGTTGTGTTCCAAACTGTAGGGGAAATTATGATACCAGTGAGAAAAGTGACAGTTTTTGGATTTTCTCAAGACCCCGGGCTGCAGAAACAATGGTTATGGGCAATTAAAAGGGAATATTTTGTTCCTACTAAAGCATGCAAGGTAGGTTTGTGTCTATGAATATTTTAACAACTTGTTTTTATCGAAAATAAAATTATTTTTAGGTGTGTGAATTACACTTTCAACCCAACTTCACTAAGAGAAAAACAACCTTCTAGATTGGGGCAACTGGTGAAGTTATGGAGGCAGCACTAAAAATTCCACGATTAGTTAAAGGTAAGAGATATTAGAAAATATGATGTAAACATAAACATAAATGTTTGATGTAGGTAAAATATTTTATGCTTGTTATTGTTAATTTGGACTATTTTTAAAAAGAACCTTTCTTATTTATTTTAAGTATGTCAAGAAATTAGACAGCATATCTATGCATTTTGTAATTATACGCTGTGTAAATTTCTTTTTTGAACAATGTAAAATTTGCGATTGAAATGATTACTGGAATATGATTTATTTTCATGTTCTCTTTTGTATTTTGTAAAATATTTCGTACTTTTTTATTAAAATATATAACCGACAGTTAAACTATTATTTTTTTCCACGTTTACTTTCCAATTTAATCTCCTATCCAGGCAAATAAAATAATACCAATTCAAATAAAAATACGTAGGTTATACATTTGTAAGTACTAAAATACTTTTTTGGTATGGGATTATACTTTACGTAAGTAAAATGTATCATACTAAATCGTAATATTAAAAAAAAAATCTTTATTGCAATTTATTTAATCAGGAGGTCGACCGCCATGGATCGACATGTGATGACTCATACTTTCTCGCTTCAAGGTCTTGTTTTTCGGTGGTAGTGGCCGGTGGCCCGATGATGACGGGGAAGGGAGAAGGGACGAAGGATGACGGGATCCGACCAAGTCGAGAGTTAGAGGCGCGTTAGAGTTTATAACCTTTATTTTACTATTTTTTATATTATGAATCAATAAAACTTATATCAACTACCTAAATATTTCATTCAAATCTATGAGTTTTCGCAGATCTCAAATCTCACAATAGTCACAAGCGTTGCATTCCGCTTCGGCATTTTCAATGTCCTCCCCGGTTGCATCCTTGTAAAGGACTGTAAGTTTTTAATTTATTTTGTGTATTTTTTTTGTCTTAGATTTTAGGCTTAAAAAATTGTTCGAAAGTTTCATTGAATGCAGATTCAGTTTCGCAAATTATAGATTGTTGTCAACTAACCTGATTGGGCAAAAGATAAGAGCACAGTTTTTTTTAGGATGAAATAAAAATATTAAATCTGAAATCTGGAACACTCGTAAAATTCGAAAAATATTCGGCCAGTATTGGTAAACCTTTAAAATTATTAATAATTCCAGTCAGCCTGAATTAAAATACCTATTATATATAATTATAACTATTATTAAAATACATAATTATAATATATAATTATAATATCTAGTAATATAAGTTTATTTTTACATCTTCATATTAAGGTGTATTTCCAACAAAAGAAATCAGAATTTGTTGCATGACCGCACTAATAAAAGAGAACTTATATAACCCGAACAAAAAATGTAAAGTGAGTGTCCAGACAAGCGTATAAATGATGGTTTTAAAAATGCAACCTACTCAATTAAACTAAGTTATATTTACGAACAATGACGATGAGCTGGGTGGTGATGAGTCACCGAGTCAGGGTCTATTATAGGGTAATGATTAAAGGGCGTATATTTACCTATTATCTAAGTGAATATAACAACAATATATTAAAGAGCATGATTATTCCTTAGAACGTCACTAACTTGTTACATTAAAATATTGAGGCAGTAAATATGAAGGTATCCTATTGAAACGGACATTCAATGGTGCAGACATTTTGATATTGACCACCCCATCCAAAAATAGTTTTTATCACTTGGTATCCCTACAAAGAAGCTTTATCAGTATTTACATTAACCAGATAAACTGTATGTTGGGTATTGCTAGTACAACTAAATTAAATTATATAATAATATATTATTTGATGAGCAGGTAATAGTAGATATAACTCATGAGGATGGAGTTTTGCAGATTATCTATCGCAGGCGCGATTTTTTCTTAATGCGCTATTGTAATGACGGCTCGTGGGTCGGCAGCCAATGTTGGCAAGACCGCAACAGGCGAAAATTCTTGAAGACCATCTAAACAAAATGTCAAGAATCTCCCTTTTTTCGACGCTTTAAGTGTTTGCTATTTTAAGAACTTGAAAGTAATTTCCCTGTAAAAACTAAATCTGAATATAATGGAAAACTTAACAAACAAAAAGGCTATGCACAAAAAAACAGAAAGCAACAAGAAGGTTATGTACAGGCACATTTCTTTAAGTGTCTCACCCGATTGACGATTTTCCTGCTGAATATAATAAAAAATGAATTACACATTTCTCAATGATTTTCCGCAAGGACGACAAATTAAATGCCAAAAAATATACAGGTTCCCAAATTTGATAAATACGACGCCATTTTGAATTTTTTTAAATAGCCCACACAAGTGAATTGCATTTCGCGATCCGATTCCACAAACCGATAGTTGTTGATAGTTATTTTTAACCTTTTCGGAAATACGGGTGTTCCTAAATTGCTTCTATCGATTTTGTCTTTTGAGTGTCTCACCCCTTTAATAAATAGACCTTTTGAGTTGAAACCCCCAATTATTTTTACAGTATCATTTTTCCCGTGGTCGAGCTATTTACGCTTTAAACAAATACGATAGATGTCAAAAAGTGGCAGATACTAACTTATTTAATAATGCAATTAGGTAGTGCGAAATCAAAACAACCGTGGTTGATAATCTCGAGGTTGCAGCGCCACATTAAACGTATAGAAAGATGACTTTCGGCTTGGAAGATTCGTCTGAATGCTTCCAAGAAGAAGGCCATATTTTTCTCAAAAAGCAACATTAAACGACCTGAAACTATGCTTAGCGTTAACGGGGTACAAATGAATTGGTGCCAGGAAGTTAAATACCTGGGACTTATCTTCAACCAAAGGCTGAACTGAAGGCTAAATTCAATAAATAGAGTAAAGCTTGCATTGCGACAATTGAGCTCTATCTACCCCCTGCTTCACAGGAGGAGTAGAATTGTCAACAGGACAAAGGTCAACCTCTACAAGGTCTTGGTCAGGCCGGTTTTAACTTATGGTGTGCCCTTGTGGTGTAACATATGCAAGGCGGAGCTGAACAAGTTCCAGGTAGTTTCTATAAAGCACTAAAGCTAATAGCAAATGTAGCGAGATATGCTATGCACCGAGTTCTACATAATGACTTTAAAATACAGACCATAAAGGAGTTCTTTTTAAAAATCATGACCGACTACAACAGACGTCGGACATTTCGACCAACGAACTCATAACACAGTCGCATATAAGAGCAAGACCTGACTCGACACTCGACATACAAACTACCTAAAGATTGGCTTCCTATTGGCGAGCCCATTTAACAGTAGGGAGGCACTAGAAATAGTGGAGAAGCACTATCAACACATCACCGTTTTATGGAAAAGGCGCCAAAAATAAGAAGCATCAAAATCCCAGATAACCACGCATGACTCGCCAAGGAATAAAGCTACTGCCGAATAAAATATAAAATATATATGAACATTGAACAATACCGACAAAGTAAACGAGGAAAGAAAAGAAGTCACAGGTCTAACCTACGTTACGAACACATGAAAGATCCCGTATATGTGATACAGGTTGCTATTTGAAAAAATCCAAAATGGCGTTGTATCTGTCACTTTATAACACCTGTCGTATTTGATTATGACGTAAATAGGTCAGTAACAGGAAATTATGTTGCTGTAAAAAAAAATTGGGGTTTATAGCTTAAAAGGTCTACTTATTAAAAGGGTTAGACACTTAAAAGACAAAATCGATGAAGGCTATTTAGGAACCCCAGTATTTCCGAAATGGCTGAAAATAAATATCAGCAACTATATGTTTTTGAAATCGGATCGCGAAAATCTGTCAATTTTGTGAAACTATATATCTTTCACATTAAATTTGGCTTCCTTTTTATTTATTTTCTATTATAGTCAGCAGGAATATCACTAATCGGATCAGACATTAAAAAAAAATGGCCCTATACAAATGAGGTCTAGAAAAAAACGCAGAAAACAACTAATAAAAAGGTTATGCACAAATTAGATCTAAAAAGAACAGAAAACTTAACAAACAAACAGGCTTTTGTGTAAAAGTCACAATTTTTGGAGATCATGCCCAAATTTGCGTTGAACAGAAAAGTGATAAATTATTTAATTTCACGTCCATTCCCTTTTTATTTTAAAAAGGTTTGAGAAAATGTAAATCACATATTCTTTATTCGTGACAATGATATTATATCACATTGTTTTAGGTCATTTTTTTAGACTTTTGTTTTCTATTAAGTACCTATTCACAAATAGTTACCGTGACAAACTTAACAGTCGTTTCTGGTTAATTGTATTGCGAGAATAAATTTTAACGCGCTTTAGACAAGAAAATCCTAGCTCAATTGACGCAGATGTGGGTGACAATCGAGTCGAATAGGTAAATCCTTTGTTTACTAAATAAAATAAATCAAGATTTGGTTGACTGACCCGAAGCCGTTCGCACTAAGCATTTTTAAATTTATTTTGGTTTCACCACAGATCTATATAGCTACATAGATTTGTGGTTTCACTACTTGTAAGGTATGCATTATCTTGATACCATTTTTCTAAAAATGACCTATTACTCCCGTTGGCTCTCTCTTGTGTTAATTAAATTCAACATTGTTTGTTTGATTTAATTTGTTCATCCAATGACAAAAATCCACATTTTAAACTTAAAATATATTGAATAAGATATTAGATCACGTTATACCTCAGTTTCAACTTGGTTTTTCATGTCATTGCGTGGTTTTCCATGTCATTGCGTGCGTTCCCCTTAAATTTTTGGAATGCCCAAACACGATAATTTATTTAGATTTTAAAGCACCGACCTAAAGTTCTAATCTTTAAGAAACCATACCAAGAATTTTGTTTTTTAACAGATAATACCTACTCTTACTTAGTTTACACTAATTTAATAACAATTACAAAAACTTCAAAAACAACAGATCGATGTGCAAAGTCTCTCCTGTCGATAATGAGTATTAGACATAATTCACATAATCATTATCTCACTTTAAATTTAGCGTCAAATACGAAATTACCAACCCTGGATTTCAACTTCTATACATGGTGTATGTCTGCTTGTCTATCTTCAAGCCTGAAATACCTATTCTTCGTTGCCGATATTCTTACGACAGAGTAGGCATGTCGACCCCAGCCTGGGCCACTTAAAAAGTAAAACAATTTATTTTATAGCAGCTGTACTTTGCGAGTAAATCCACTATGACGTACAAGGGCGATTTAAAAACTGAAGCGGTTATTCACTGGCAGGTTGAGTCACTAAAATGTAGATAAATAACATAATATGCTGTCCTGTTGTCTGTTTGATACGGGGTCGGCACTGCTGCCCATGAAAAGCCGCCACTGCGCTATTGGCGTAAAACTTATTAGACATCAAACAAATTAATATTCCATGCTTTGATGGGTTGCAAACCATGGAGTTATAAGCTCATAACTCATCGGTTATAACTCATACTGTAAATTAGAATTACCATAACTCGTTTAAAATTAAATTATTTAACCCCTGTAGGTATTATTTAATGGTCGTAAAAATATTTTTTAATTACATAGGTACCTATTATTTTTTATAATGAAGTTAAAACAAAAGATTTTAGGACATAACTATCTACTTTAAGTAACAATAGCAATTCGTGGATTAGTAAAACCTTATTACTTTTTTTTTTAATTATATTATGAAAATCGTGAACATAACACGTATAATTATTGAAAATGTCAAGCAGTTTCTATTTGTCGTGTAAATTACTTTTACGGAATTAATCAGACAGAGTCTCAGTCAATTTAAGTTAATTAAAGTGGCTTAATTAACTGACCATTTCATCTAAAAAATATATTACCACCTCTACCTATATTTGACTCTCTGTTGTCATTTATTTATAGCTGCAGAATAAATGGTATATAAATAGAGTTTACAGTCTCAGCGACATTAGAAGGAAGTCGTTTAACGTTTTACCGTCTATAATACGTACTGTAAACTACCTGAGCGATTTCCTTGTCTGCAGGGGCACTTTCGCAGCCTGTGATCAGTCTTAGCAAAAGTCTGTCCTTGAGCGGCTACAAAAGTGTGAATAATTAGTTCAGTTGTCCAGGTTGTCCCAAAAACCTGAAATGCATCTAAGTTGTGTTTTTTTTAAATATATTGCCCTGTATATTATTTCCTTTTCGGTTCCTAGGATTAAAATAAAAATGAGTTTGATCGGATTTATTGTAGTTAGTCCTTCTTGCTGGAAAACAGCGCGAGTTCAGTCCATACCCAAAAAAGGCAAGAAGACCTTGCCAAACAACTATCGTCCATGCGACTGATTTCGGTTATATCAAAAGTTATGGGGCAGGCTATCAACGAAAAATTATTAAAGTACCTGGAAGGCTTCAACATTTGTACTGACCACCAGTATGGATTCCGTAAGTCTAGATCAACAGGAGACCTTCTAGCTTACGATACTCACGTTTGGAACAACGCAATAGAACATCATGGGGAGTCCCGGGCGGTAGCACTGGACATTTCCAAGGCCTTTGACCCAGTATGACATGGGGGGCTCCTAACTAAAGTGAGAGTATACGGAATGCCGCTTCAGTTTGGTTCATGGTTGTCAAGCTTTCTTAAAGACCATTCTCTGCGAGTGGTAATGGACGGATTTCTTTCAGGCACATTTAACATCAACGCTGGAGTCTCTTAAGGTTCTATATTGTCCCTCTTTTTAGTATTAATTAACCATCTTTTGGAACAAATTAAAAATCCTATATATAGCTTCGCTGATAACAGCACACTTGTTTCATCTGTTACTTTGGATGCTCGGATATCGGCTGCCAATGCACATCTCTATAGGCAGCAAGAGGTCTCACATCTCCACAAAGACCTGGAAGAAATTCTGTCGTGGGGTGACAGTAACCAAGTGGAATTTAACGCTAAGAAAACCCAGGGGCAGTTTTTTCTAAAAAAGTTAATGTCGAGGAACCGGATATAGTCATGGCGGGACACTCGATTCTCTTGACTTTACCAATCCATTTATTGGACGTCAATTTGGATAGTCATATGTATTGGCACAGTCACGTTGCGGCCATTGCTAAGGCAGCCTCGCAGAAGCTTGGAATACTTTTCCAAACTAAGAACCTCTATACACCCCAACAATTTTTGATGCTCTATAAAGCCCAAATTTAATCATTAATATTGTTAATATATTTTCACGAAATATGAAATATTTCAATAACCGTAGGGTTTAACTACAATACACCCCGATAAAACTCGTTTTTATTTTGATCGTAGGAACTGAAAATAAAATAGTATACAGGGCAATCCATTTAAAAAAATACAACTTTAAAGCGTTTCCTGTTTTTGGGACCCTTAACAGGCCCCTATCCACCCCTAAAACTTTTTTTTAACCAAAACAAATAATTTAGCTACAATATGCCGTGTCGAATAACGTGAATAACCCTATATAAATTAATTTATAGTTGCAAAATTCATTAACATTGCATCCGTACCTATCTAATAAAAAAGTTATGAAGAAAAACTATCCCGTGCACTAAACTAAATAAAAATTAAATTAATGTATCTACGCAAAAAAAAATGGTAAATGGTTAATGATTAAATGTTATTAACTGAATTAATGATCAAAAAAGACGACTATTCAACGAGAAAATTGCTTTGTGGCTGTTTACCCTTAAATTTTTAAGCAATGTGAATTTCATTTCTCACACCTAATACTACTGTACTATACGTACAGAGTCGGCTTTTAGATACTTTAACTTACTTCTTGTGCAAATTCTTGTATCTAATCGAAACATTTTTCCAGTGTAATCATAATCCTGTCTCGATATCGATTGTTTCCCGTCGGATCAGAATAGATATGGCTGTAAATAGGCGAATACATTTCGGCAAAATGTACTAGAAACATGCATCGCGCGCTGCAAGATGACGGGCTTATTACGATATTGCGATATCCCAATTTAAGGATATGCCATGAAAGCTTTAGGGTATGGAGCTCTTTTTTTGAAAATTATTAGCGGCGATGTAAAATGTCGAAAAATAAGTACTTTCAGTGAAAAGTTTTCCAATAATTATCTATGTTTTTTTGAAAAATGAAAATATAATATATCGATGGCTAAGTTCTAACAGGTCGTATCCCCAGTGAGGCAAATTTTACAGGAGACACAAAAAACTCTGTAGTGTTTAGTTCTAAATGATCGTATAATCAACTAATTGTCTTAAAAAAATTTATTTCTAAAAGGACGTATTAACACCAATTTTATTTAACGTCTTCTCTATTTGTTTAAAATGACTAATAATCAAATGTAAATTAACTACACCAACTAATGCATGGTATTTAATATTTTTAACAAAATTTGCTTACCATGGAAATTATAAAAACACCCTTTTAACAACTAAGAATGTTGCTTTAATACACGTGTTTGAAATAGCCGTTATGTGGGATACGACTTGTTGGGCCTGTAAAATGAGCAGCGATGATACGACCTAATTTAAAATTGAAATAAAAAAGGTTCCTACTTATTGGGCGCGTATGAACTTCAGGAACTAGTTCAGAGATGTCACAACCTGTCTAAAAGTGCATTAAACGCAATTTCGCAAAAATTGTGGGTTACCACCTGTTAGAACTTAGCCATCGATATTTAAATGACAAGAGTTTGCTTTCTCCTTTTGCCAGAACCATCGCCAGACGCGTTTCGCTGAATAACAGCTCACCAGTGAGGCTATAGGTTTTGGCAAGAGGAAAAAGCATCGGTGTCTGTTTTAGAACCGAAAAATCGGGATGAAACAGAGAATGAAACCAGATGGCTCCATCTCGTGGTGCTGGTAAAGAACACCAATTCCTTTTGTCAGAACCTATAGCCTAACTGATGAACTGTTATACAGCAAAACGCGTCTGGGAATAGTTCTGGCAGAAGGAAAAAGCAAACCCTTGTCATTAAGTTTTCGGTTACTAAACCGACAAGACGCCCAGCTCGGGCATAGCGCTGCCTAGCGAGGACTCCTGCAATTGTGACGTTCTGTCTTTGCAGGTTTTCCTCTAATTTGTGACTTTCTAAGTTCATGTTAGAGGGCGCAGGTATACTTAAAAATTGGTGTTCTTTACCAGCACCACGAGATCTAACCTGAACTAACCTAAACCACTTGTTATATTCCGTACACGCACCATAAAATATTATTGGCGCTAAGAGCTTGTATGCTTTTTTTGAGGCATCTTGAAAATCACTTCATGCCTTACAATTTCCACTTTACGGCTTTTTCAATTATTTAATAAAGTAAAAAAATTATAGACTCTCTACAGAACAGAGTGGGTACGTTATCCAAGTCCGAAAATTCAAGATCTAAACTGATGGATTAAACCGGTGGAAAGTTTTTACGCCACTGGACTGTTTAGTGGTTGTCAGCAGTTGCAAAGGGTTAATCTAACTAATACAAAATACATTTCAAACAGACTTAAAATCACCAAATATTGGACTGAAAACCACGCTCAATTGTAATAAATAGTAAGTTACAAAAATAAACTCATCAGTCAAGATTTATATGTTGCCGTATGTAAATCTAAATCCAATCGGGTTTAAAAACTAGAATTATTCTAATTCTATTCTGAGGGCTCCACAGCTAGCCACAACGATTAGCAAGAGAGAGTAGTAAGTACATTTCGACGGATATGGGTTTTCACCCGATACCGATAAATATTGGTCAATGTAATCAAACAATAACATAGTACCTAATATTGTGACAACGCTAATGATGGCCTCGGTAGGTCTCATTTCGTGCTTGCTTGCAAGCATTTCTTAGGCTCACATAGTGGTGAAGCTATTTCGAAAGCATGTAATTCTTTGATAAATAAGTGGGAAATACCAAGAGACTAAATTCACCACGCCAATAATGCTGCAACTGTAAGAACTGGGTTCCTCTGGGGCAGTTCATATAATGAGGGCTATTTTGTTCACACCTTGCAATTAGAGTAATAAATTATGCAGTTGGAAGTCAACGTTTAGTCAATAATCTATTGGCAAAATCAAGAAGAACTACATCTCATTTCCAACATTCAAAAACAGTTTTGATAAATTAAGTAACTTACAGGAATATTTAATGTTCCAACGCATTAACTGATTCAAGGTATACAGACAAGATAGAATTTATATTTAATATGCTTTCCTGTCAATTAGAGAGAAAAGGGGCAATCAATTTATACATTATTGATCAGCCAACCCTCGTAGGTTTAAATTATGCAGAACCGGAAATAATTACTAGAATTTTAAACTTACTTAAACCTCGCCAAAATCGTTGATTGGAATTACGAAAATAGCAAGTTCTTCGGAATGTTGCATATCTGAAGTAATACTATTCATATTGACAATTAATGCCTCTACAATTTTTCTGGAGTGAGAACCATGAAAGACAAACTGAAATCTAGTTTTTACCATCGCATATAAGCACCTACCTATAAGTTTGTACTCGAAGACATAATTAGAACCCTTGAAAATTGCCTTAAACAGCCTAATCAGCTCTTTGAATCTAAATAGCGAAAATAAACCCCTTGGAAAGTACTCTCAGTAGTGATTTGAAATCTGAGAAAACTCAGCAATCGGTGGCTCACGAATTATTTTGGGAAACATTTGAAGAACTTTTTGTGGAATTAAATCGTTTTCGGCGAGAGCAAAATAAATAGGAATGGACTGAAACCAGATAAAGGAGAAACTAAAATTTTTATATGATAATCTACCAAATCGATACAAACTAACTTTTTAGAGTATTTTTTTATATTATTTTTAAGAAGTTGTTCGTTCCTGTTTCCTCTATATGTGTTAAATAAAGGCTTTATTCCAGTTTGTGTTTGTATTAAAAATTATTAAGTTTCTTGTCAAAATATTTGTGGATTTATAAGTAGATATATACAAACTGGCAAAAAAGTCGCACATACCTAATGCCTGCAAGCGTTTCCGAGATAATGACAGCTCAAAAATGAAAAACTTTCTAATTATAATTATTCCTACCTAATACCCACCAGTTGCGTCAAGGTGTTTTCATGGCAGCGACCTAAGAGGTGTCAATTTTGAGGTCCTGTTTAATTTTCTGTCATCTGATTTCTAATTTGTTTACACTATGGTTCATTTGAATGAGAAACAACGAGTTTAAATTTTAATAATGAGCGGTTACGGAAATATGAAGAGATCGCAAGATCAGGTTTGTCAACTTTTCAATGAAGTATATCCAAATAGGCCTCCAATAAATCAGTAAACGATGTATCGAGTGGTAAAGAAATTTCAAGAAACAGGCAGTGTTAGGGAAGTCGCTAGATCAGGTCGACCTAAAACAGCAACCAGGAGAGACAAAACTTTGGATATCATGCTCTCAATACATGAAAATTCAACACAATCATCCAGGCCAATGGCAATGGATTTTAATGTGTCTCATCAGTCAGTGAAAAATTTGTTTAAGCAGGAGAAGTTGCATCCCTAGCAGGTAAAGTGAGGATGATTTTGATAGAAGATCAGAATTTTGTGAGCTGATGATGGAGAGATGCAATAACGATAATAACTTCCCAACAAATATCATTTTCTCGGATGAAGCTACTTTCCATTTAAATGGCATTGTTAATAGACACAATTATCGTTATTGGTCTGCTGAGAATACTCACTGGTTCTAGGAAGGTCATACTCAGAGACCCGAAAAATTTAATGTTTGGTCGGGCATAGTTGGTAGGCAGGGACCCGGACCGGAATGAAATATCGGTTCCGTTCCGGTTTCGGTTCCAGATGAAATAGAGAATTTAGGTTCCGTTCCAGTTCCGGTTCCGTAACAATTATTTCGATTCGGTTCCTACCAATTCTCAACGGTTCCGATCCGGTTCCCTTCAAAATTTGAAATTTCGATTCAGATTCGGTTCCGATCCGAAATCGACCGTTTTGGATAAACTTTGAATTTCCAATCCCGTTTCATACAAAAAAATTAAGAAAACCTTGTCGCCACAAATGCGACCACTATATAATTGGCAATGGTCTCGTTCAGTCTTGTTATTTTGCATAAAGACAAAGAGGGAAAGAAAAACAACTAGAATATTCTAAAGCAAGATTTCAAATTTATTTGCCAAAAGGGGAGTAAATTCGCCAATACCTCTTATCTGTTTTGTGGTCGAAATCACAGTGTCGAAATCTCGGTCAAAAGTCGAAAGTGTCTCCACCGAAAAAAATTTATAGAGGAACTTAAAATTAGGTTAGGTTTAATTATTCCAAAGGCATGTGTAAGCTACCTGGCAAAGTATCACCCTGAAAACCGAAAAAAACCCAAAAAAACCGTTTTTATTTTTGAGGTTCGGGTTCTGCAACTAAAATTTTTTTCTATCAAGTTTAGTAAAATATGTGTTCCGTTTCGATTCCGGTCCACAAAAAGTATCTGTTCCGGTCCGGTTCTTACCAGTTAGCGGTTCCGGTCCGGGTCCCTGGTTGGTAGACATATTGTGGGACCTTTTTTTGTAGATGGTAATTTGAATGGTGAAACATATCTGGACCTCCTCAGGAAACACATAATTCGTTCTTGCAGGATGGTTTTACCGGATGTAAATAATGGCATAAACGAACAGGTATGGTTTCAACAAGATGGAACACCTGCGCATTATGCGGCAAATGTTATACAATACATAAGCGAACAATTTCCAGATATTTAAAGGTGCAGTAAAGGGTCGGACTAGAGAATAAAAGTAATGGTACTCGTATACTCAGTAATCCATAATAATATATTGATTCAATCAAATGAAAAAAACCCAAATAATACAAATTTTTAATTATTACTAACCTATTATTATTTATATGTATAATAATGTTACGCTATGTTCTCTTTGGCTGTCGCTATCCTCATTTAAATTAATTATTATCAGAAGGAATTATTATAATCCGGTCACGACAACAAATACTGTAAATTTAAGGGTTTTTACGACCACACTTAGCATCCTTTTCATTGCAGTCATGAAGTCAGAACCATTTTTCGTGAAAAGAACTATGCCTATATACAGGGTTGTTGGTATGTATGGAAACGGTCGATTATTTCTGACAGTAAAACAGCTAAAAAAAAATATTTAAGACAAAAGTTTTATGGTTTTGTAAAGCCTATTAGAATTAAAAAAGATAAGTATACAGGATGAGTCAGAAAGCCGTAGAGGAATAAAGTTACCTTTGTTTTAATAGAACACGCTATATCTTAGAAAATTTTTGGATTTTACATAAAATTATAATTATTTTTTATTTAGTGCATTATAAGTCCAAACCTAATAGCTTCCGAGATATCGACTACTGAAAAATGACATTTTTGAACTTTGACAGCTTCTAGCTCTCTAAAGGTACGCTATAGAGCAAAACGGCTAACATGTCCCTATCTTCCTTTTTCATTATCTTCCCGAAAATACCAACTTCCGGTTAAACCGGAAGTACTATATTTCCGGATTTTGAGCTACATCCGGTTTAACCGGAAGTTGACACTTTTAGAAAGAGACTTAAAAAGTAAGATAGACGTACCGTTAGAAAGCTAGAAGCTGTCAAAATTCAAAAATGTCATTTTTCAAATCTCCATTTCCCGGAAACTATTAGGTTTAGACTTATAATGCACTTAATAAAAAATAATTGTAATTTTGTGCAAAATCCCAAAATATTCTAAGATACGTATAGGGTATTCTATTAAAAAAAAAAGTAACTTTATTTCTCTACGGCTTTCTGACTTATCCTGTATAGGTACTTAACTTTTTAAAATTCCAATAGACTATAAAAATCCCTAAAACTTCTCTTTTAAATATTTTTTGCTAGCTGTTGTACTTTAAGAAATAATCGACCGTTTCCATACATAAAAACGACCCTGTATATATTTCTTTAAGCTAAATATATCGACTAATATCGATATTCGGCATGACGGCCAATATCTCGGTATATATTGCTTTCGGTCGATCTCTAGTAGTAAGCATTGCTCAAACTGCGCTTACTTAGTGTAACGTTAACCGTCAATTCCGTGTCAAGTGACTTTAAAGCTCTCTATTTATTTTAATTTTATACAAAAATACAGACTTTCGTCTACAAGAACTTTTGTTCATTACGGGATTAGACAGACTGCGGAAGGAAGAGCTCGGCGGGTGTCAAGAGAGCTTCAAAGTTCCGTAAACTAAACGACATCGCGTGTTGCAGCCATCACAAGAAGTGTGTTTTGCAAGCATGGAGCTCCCTCGGCTATTTTCTCTCTCTCTGTGTTTTGCTGCTTTTTGTTCGAAGCATCTTGTTTTCGTCTCGAAGTTTCTTTAGCAAAGTTTGGTTATTAAGAATATTAAAAATTAATGTTATTCTTAGATCCGAAACAAAAGTGCAACGATAAATACATTTTTTCATACTTAACACATGTTTTGAAAATATGAGTTTTCGACCCTAGGGTCCGACATGAAAAACGGCCGATTTTTAGTGCATTCCACGACGAGTTTCTCGTTGACACGTATATACCTTTTCATTTTTGTAAAAACCGAATGGGCATCCTTGTCTGATTTCTGGGCAAAACAAGGATAGCGATACGACTGCGCTTGCGCAATAGATTCGTAATACATTCGTGGAAGTATATGCATCTTGCTCTCTATGCGGTCACTCTCTTTTTACAAATAAACTTTAATAAAATAATGTTAAGATATAATTATTTAGCAACACCAGTTCTGTCCGCGTTGCTACAAGATACTTACTCGGTTGTGATAATGTTCATGTTGGTCTGTCAAAAAAAGAAAGCATGTCTGAATTATAAAATTATGATCTGTTTCTTGTGTTGGAAATGCCTGTATTATATTTAAAATAAGGTAATTTAATATATCTACTAGTAAGTATTAAAAGATACAGGTTTTATTATTTGTTGTATTATGTCTGAGTTGTTATAGTTGCCATATTGTTTCTGGCGCCTTCTGTATAATAACCTTTTACACTATATTAAATAAATGATTGGTGAATAGAAAGGACCTGAGTTTTATTCTGGATCTCTACGAGTGTGAGTCCAATAATAAGTAATTAACATCAAATACGAAGAATTGCGAAAAATTTATGTTATATGTAATATACTATTTATTATGTTTTAGGGGTGCATTCTAAAAATTTTCTTTCTAACGTATTATTTTAAAAGATATTTAATATATATAAAAGATGTCTGCATACTATTCGCCTATGTTGAATGAATACAATAAAATCTTCTAATATTTATAGACACATGCCAGGTAGACTATAGCTCTAAATTGTATTACACTGAATGCTTTATATATCTAAAATAACAATTTTATATAGCAGCCCGTATTTTATTCCAGTCTTATTTGATACCTGCTGCACTAAATTCTCATTTTACAGATATCTTTTTTCAAAGAGTTAGAAAGCGAGATGAGGCAACCCAATTTTAGAGGTAAGTTCCATTCAATTCAGCATTTTCTATCCGAAATCGGAGAGTTTTATACTTTGCTGTTCGGTTTTATGAGCAAAGTAGAAGACAAAAAAATGAATAAAATGTGGGTGGTCGTTCTGTTTCTATACGATCAGTTTTCCAAAGAACATCCGTTCTTGTTTCAAGTAGATATCATATTTAAAAATCTAAAGCCATCTTCACTTGATACCCCGACTCTATTGATAATTTATTATATGCCTGAAACCGGATTCCGAAGTCATCGTCACGACGACGCGACGATCCAATTTTACAACCGGTGTAGTTGCGAATGCGGAAAAAACAATCTATATTTGATTGGCTTGGTCTCACGCGCTCACGGCAAACTTATCTAAAACCATCATTTTTTTAATAATCCTGTTTTAAAAAAAAACTATTTAGACCATGTTGCCAGTATGTAGCGCTTTCAACCCGGTTTTCAACAAGCCTATTAGGTTACGAGTTAAGAGGTTGATATGGTGCACGCACTGTTATTATGTCTGTGGCAATTCTTTGTCACTGAGTGGGTATAGTAGCTCTTATTGTGAAGGAACTAGGTCATGGTCCATTAATTACTTACACCTTCCCTTCGTCGTTGACTTACCTTGAGCGCCACCTGGTTTGATAGCAGTCAAAACCAGGAAAATATACCGAATCTTAGTACCTATTGGAAATCTATTCAATAAAAAAAAAGTGTTTATTAGATAAAAAAAGGAAAAGAAAATGGGTGTAGGCCAGCTTGTCACTCGTTATAAAAATGTTCAAATTTAATATTAACTTTACATTATTGAAATTAAAGAATGAATAAAAAACGGCCTTTCCGGAGCAAGGATTTAATATGACCATTGGATATAACTTACGAAGAAACTCTATAAAAAATTGCATCCACATAAGTTCATACTATCCTGCGAGTCCACGATATATCCTGCTTTGCAGCTACTTCCGTAAATCAGTATGGCCATATGTGGTTTTTTATGACAGACCAGGTGGAATTTTACTTATTTCAGGACTATCAGGACAACTAGAACTCAAGCTCTTAGGCTGTTAAGTGGGCCTTAAAATCCCATGTGATAGGTGGTTTCCTAACCTACATCAATATCGAACGCCAGGAACAACGGCAAAATCGGCCAAAAACCCTGAAAACGGGAAAAACCAAACAAACCTCTAAAAATAACAAAGAAGAAAATTACCCACTGAATTCCCAACAAAGAGAACAAACCCAGAAAGGGAATTAAAGGAGCTTACCTCTAAAAGGGGAGTGCAGACCTCGTGGTCTTTTTTCAAAAAAGTGCCGAACGGCAGGTGGCTCGACCTCCTTGATTGAAGGATCCTGATTAAAAGCCACGAGAATTTTAAGAACCCCGTCTCCCTAAATAAACAACTGACTTAAAAGTGTTGCACATAACCAAAAAAAAAGAAAACAAGAAGCACCGTTCAAAACATTAGGACGATACGAGAGTGTGGCCTTTACCAGAACATAAATTAAATAGTCAAATAAAGAAAATAATTCCAACCAACTTTATTCTTACATAAAATTGTCAAAAGTGAAAAGTTGGCGTTCTGCGACTTAACGGAGACTCGAACGGGAATACGTGGTCAACCTTATTTGCTACGCCTTGTGCAATTAACAAACAGAAAAGTGAACGAGTACTGCTAACCCTACATATTTCGACTGATTTTCCGTAAACAGATGACACAATAAAATAACTGTATATAAGATGCACTTTGTGGAAATATGACTCTATAAATCAAAGGTAAGCGTAACATTCCCCACAAAGCCAATAGTGGCAATTATAAAATCGCTACATTATAAATAAACAAAAATGATTTTTCAATATTTTTAGTAGAAAAGTAGAAAGTTTTTTGTTTCATTTAAAAATTCCAAAAGATACTATTTTTTGTATTCACATTGATTAAATAGAGAAGAGTTTGTGACATTTATTGATTTCTAATTCATTAGATAAATAAAAACAAAAAACTAAACATTTTAAAAAAATTAACGGTACACTTTCCTCCCGTAGCCCAGCTTCAAAATTTTAAAAATTCGACAGAATTCTCAACATAATATAACTTTACATGGTTGTAAATAAAATATTTAAAACTGATCCAGCACCATGAAATTGCAGCGCTGGGAAGACTAAACAAAACGGCAGGATAATTTTCAACAGTAATATACCGATAGAGGAGGCGTCTTATCGTTAATACCGATGTTTTTAACAAGAAATCGATTTTCTGACAAATTTTTACGATATGTAATTTTTACTTATAATCTGATATGATCCCGAGAGCTTTAGCTCGAGGGTCTTATCTTTGATTATAAGTAAAAATTACATTGAGTGAAAATTTTCTTGGAAAATCGAGTTTCGAGTGAAAAACGAAGGTATGAAGATAAAAAACCGCCTCTAGAGGTGTATTTTATTGGATAATTTACTGAACATAAAAATGAAGGCCGTCTGATAAAGGTAAATATACAAGTTAGAGGTGTTACTAATTTTTTATTTAAGTAAAAAAGCTACAAGCGTCTTTTCGAAAGCGTCTTTTCGAGCTAGCGGTAGTCTTATCGGGTAAGACGACCGTTACCAAGGTGGTTGCTATGAAAATGAGCGTTTTGATTGGTTCAATAAAAGTGAGGTGAATTATCAGTGTAGTGATGATGGAGTTCTCGCACCTAGCGCAGCAACCGTCACCGAGTTTGTGAATGCTACGTTTCCAGAACCGTCGACGGGCGTTTTGAAAGTTAGGTTTTATATGCCTCTAACCTCTAACGTCAGAAAACTTGATATTACAGGGTGCTTAGAAGATTAATTTTATCAGGGTTGGCAGGTTCAAACCATGGTTCAGGTTAGTTCAGGTTTAAACCAACTATTTTTAAAGAATACATCCGTTTTTTTAACTTCCTTTTATACTATACAGGGTGTTTCAGAAAACATATGCAATCGCTCGTGTACTGATCCCTTACCCAAAAATAAGACAAATAGTAACTATCAACATAGGTCAGCAACCGCTTTATTTTTGAGATACAGAGTGTTACAATTTTTAAGCGGAGCAAAAAATATGTACGCCACTGTCGGTTTCTCTTTTGATAACGCAGTTCTGTAGGCAGTTTAATGTCTAATGCGAAGTACTTTTTGATAATTTTTTGATTTGGGCTTTGTTTAGGAGATAAATGCAATTTTATCAGAATCTGATATTGGCATAGGGATATGCAAATAAATATCATTTATTTATTAAATCAAAAACCGTTGGTCTCACGAAGAAAAGTCTAAGAACCATTATTGCTAAGTGATAAAGCGCAATTTTGACAATGATATTTATTTTAAAGAAAAACGGTGGTGTATCATTTTTTTTCTTAAAAATATCAAAATACAAGTTAGCGCGGACGCCACGGGTAAAAGTAGAGTAAATCTGTTTTATGAAATAAATGTGTTTTCATGCCTAGTTAGTACCTACTAAAATTCAAAATGATATCTAAAGCGGTCTCAAAAATAATAAGGAAAAACATATTTTTTTTTAATTTTCAACACCCTGCATCTTAAAATTAAAGTGGCTGCGGACCTATGTTGATGGGAACTAATTGTCTTATCTTTGGGTGAGAAATTACCGCACAAGCGATGACACATGTTTTTTGAAACACCCTGTATACTTTACTACATAGTGGCGTCTCGTGATGATAGAATCAGGCAGGCAGTGCTGTATACAATTCCAGTTTTCCCAGAATGTTTGCTATTGGTGTTTCATTGACTACTGTAATCAATTCCGTAAATTGTGGTTGTACCTCCTCGGAGTAAAATAACCCCTATAGCACTCGTAAAGGCACTTGCCGGTACGCGTGTTATTAGTGTATATATATATATATACAGGGTTGGGCAAATGTTCCGGAACGGCTTAATTACAAGCGAACGAAAAGTGATATCGAATCGGGGTTTTGGGCAATCTATAGGACAAAAATTTTACTATTTGACTGGTATACCATATGTCAGTAATGTCACCAACTGTCAAGTGTCGACGATATTTTTTTATTTTTTTAAATGGAACACCCTGTATATTATCAGATATTCTAGATCTTCAATAAATTACAAATATTTTTCATATAGCATACCATATGATTAAATTCAACTGTTTCTGAAATACGGGCAAATGAATGTAGTACATTTTATTTAAACAAAACCAAGGTAATAACTTTAAAACACAATAATATAAAATAATGGTTATTTAATTAAATGTTCAAAATGTCGTCCTTCAGCCACCTGACAGTGTCCAATCCTGTCGGAAAATTCAGAACGCACGTTTTGCAAATGTTCACGAGAAATAACATGCACAGCATCTAAAATTCTGTTTTGAAGATCCTCCAAAGTCTTAGGTTGTGTACGATATACGACAGTCTTTAAATGACTCCAGAGGTAGAAATCTAGAGGTGTTAAATCTGGAGATCTAGGAGGCCATTCAATGGACCCTCTCCTACCTATCCACCTTCCAGGAAAAGTTTGATCTAAATAATTTCTGACATGTATACCAAAATGAGCTGGCGCCCCATCTTGCTGAAACCAAATGTCATTCGCTAGTATTTGATCGTTAACCTGATCATGATATAAATTAATCAAATTTGGTATAATTCTATTTCGAAGCAGATCTAAGTAGTAAATAGATGTCAAGTTTCCATTAAGGAAGAAAGGCCCAATAATATGGTTTCCAATTATACCTGCCCACACATTTAATTTTTGGGGGTGTTGCGTACGGTGCTCAATCATCCAATGGGGATTATGGTCTGACCAGTATCGACAGTTGTGCCTATTGACGAAACCATTAAGACAGAATGTAGCCTCGTCAGAAAATAAAATACGACTTACAAAGTTAGGTTGTAGGTCTATGTAGTCCATTATTTCTTGACAAAATTGCATACGCCTATCAGGATCGTCCTCTGATAGTTCTTGAAGCAAGCTGACTTTATAAGGAAACATTTTATTTTTTTTGAGGATTCTTCTAATTGATTTTTCGCTGTTTTCATGTGCAAGAGCAAGCTTTGGAACTGACGTCTGTGGTTCTTCTTGCAGGGCAAGCAAAACATCCAGGGATTTCTCGTCATTTGTAGCAGTTTTCGGACGACCTGTTTTTGGCAAGTTTTTTACCGTACCCGTATGCTCAAAGTTATGGAATATTCTATTAGCAGTTGATTTAGAAATGGGATCTCGAACAGGAAAACTTTGATTGAAAAGGTCGGTTGCTTCTTGAAAAGATCTCCGTCTATCCCCATATCCTATCATCATAAGCAGAGTAATCCGTTCTTGTTCAGTTAGCTGAACCATAGTTTTATCAGTTATATCAGAGGTTTAGTCGATAAATAAAAAACTCGCACAACTCACTTAATACAAATAAATAAAAATTAAATAGGAAATGTGTCAGAGTGACACTTGGGAGTCATGGAAACTAAGACTTTTATTTGGAATGTCATAATAAAAGAAATATGTTGCTTGATTTTTAAACAAAATGTAATATGGGCTTTCTAGATTCATTTGCCCGTATTTCCGAAACAGTTGAATTTAATCATATGGTATGCTATATGAAAAATATTTGTAATTTATTGAAGATCTAGAATATCTGATAATATACAGGGTGTTCCATTTAAAAAAATAAAAAAATATCGTCGACACTTGACAGTTGGTGACATTACTGACATATGGTATACCAGTCAAATAGTAAAATTTTTGTCCCATAGATTGCCCAAAACCCCGATTCGATATCACTTTTCGTTCGCTTGTAATTAAGCCGTTCCGGAACATTTGCCCAACCCTGTATATTGTAAATGTTACTTAACCAAGGCCATAATAACGACCGCCAGGCTTTCCTGGTCATTTGGGTGCATCTTGGGCCGTATGCTCACGGCTCATATGCGCCCAAGACATGTAATTGGTCTAGGAATAGCTTTACTTGAACAAATTAGGATTAGGGCTAGATTAAGGCAGTTAAGTTAGCATTATAAAAAAGAAACAGAATAATAAACGTATTAAAATGGAAAATGGGGGTATACAATTTCAATCAGAAGTTAACGACATTTTTTTTTAACTTACTATAGACAGCAACATTGTATATGTTTCATATCTCGAACTATATAGATACAATAAAACCGTATTTACTTACTAACTGGTTAAAATACGAAGAAATATATTTTAATATAATATAGTTAATAATTTTTTAATTAACCTATTCGCATGGACAAAATTATTCCCGGATAAACTATTTCAAGTCCAATACCACTCTCAATAAATTATAGCACTCTGGTTGGCCAGCTCAAGGCCAAATTTCCATACAGCCGCTGAGTTTTATTAGGGACGACCGATCGGGTGACGTAGGTCATTGGGTGACGGCGCTTTTCAACGGCGACAACGAGGTGTGCGAATTAACAGAGTTGGCGAGTTCATACAGAACTATTAATTAAAAAATAAATCCAAATATGGGTATTACATATTATTGTGGAATAATAAGTCAGATTAAGAAGGAAAGAAAAATAACAGAATAATTATGTTTGTTTAAAATTTGAGGTGGTGCTGCAGCTATGCAGCTCTTATTAAAAAACCGCCACTGTTTTGCTAGTTTTGCTAGTAAGTTCCTGTACACTGTAAAGTACACAGCGGCTCCGTCTACTATTTCTACATATTGATCAGCAGGTGGCGCTGGAGGTTGTGTTAATTGTTTTATCAAGGGGATTCCCCTATTAGTGAAAGTGGCAACGGCGTAGTGGAGTACAGTTAATTTGAATTTCGAACATTTATCGAACGAACTTCTTTGGAACAAATACTAAATAGAACCGAGAAATTGTTGTGTTCAGGAAGTAGAAGTTAGTAATTCAATGTATTTCTATTTTGTCCCCTGTGTTGATGTATGAATAATGATAAAAAATTGTTTCTATTTGCCTTTTATAATAACTACTTTATGAAACGCAAAGAAATTGAAAATCGATACACTTTGTGACTGTTGTATTCTGTTCGTATGGTAACGCAAGCTGTAACCATTAATAAAATCTCCGTTTTTAGTCATGGATATTTGGTTGCATAAACACGAGCAATCAAACTATTTGTTGACAGGAGAAGACCCGACAATTAATAGTATTACCAACATCAAATTCAGGCATAAAAATTTATAAAATTACATTACGAGCTATTAGCGCACCTAACCCGTTGGAAGACTCCCCTCCCCGCAAGCGTCTTGTTTTCTAACATCGACGCGCACCCAAAAACCTAGTTTAATCCAAAAATATTTTTTTGCTCTTTTCATAAACCGAGTTTTTTGTTCACCCTGCATTTAATCAAATTAAAGGCAACATTTTTAGTTTATAGATATTTTATGGTAATTACTGGATGGCCTAATTTAAACCCCTGACTTTCTGTTTTTCAAATTTTAGCTGTATAAAGAGTGGCAGAAAAGTCGCGCATAATGCCTGTAACTTTTGAATTATATCGTATACGAAAAAGTGACCTTTATGAAAGTTGTTCAGTAAATTATTCCCCACATTTCTACCTGCATGATTTTTTTTATCATTTCTGACTTGGTTGCCATAACAAGATTGCATATTTGGATTCTACTGGGAAAACCTTGAATTTTTTGAATTTCAAATTTTTATTTATTTCAAATTGTAACAAATTTTATAATAACAAAATAAATAGCCTGAAAATTGAACAACTTAACATCGGAATAATAAACGAGTGAACCCTTTTCAGTGGATCAGGTGTTCAAAATGACCACCATTTTCTGCTAAGCAGAGCGCCAGTCGATCCCTGAACCCGTCTACAACGTTTAAAAGGAAGTCCTCTGGAATGACCCGAATTTCAGCACTAATTCTGACTTTTAAAGATTCTAAGTCACTTGGACGGTTAACGTAGACTTTGTTCTTTAAGTGTCCCCACAAAAAGAAGTGGAGTGGGGTGCAGATCGCGCTAGCCAGTCAATAGCACCTCTTCTGCCTATCCAACATCCTGGAAATTGTTCGCTTATGTATTGTCTAACATTTGCCGCATAATGCGCAGGTGCTTCATCAGGAACCCAAACCTCTTAGGTCAAAAAACGCTTGCAGATAGGTGAAAATTTAAAATACAAAAAATTCAGAGTTTTCCAAGTAGAATCCAAATATGCAATCATGTGCAGGGTGATATATTTAAAAAAAGTAAGTTAGTCTCTATGGCAACCAAACCAGAAACGACAGAAAAAATTCATGTAGGTAGAAATGTGGGGAATAATTTACTGAACAACTTTCATAAAGGCCACTTTTTCGTATACGAGGTAATTCAAAAGTTACAGGTATTATGCGCGACTTTTTTGCCACTCTGTATATACAATAGAAAAGGTCCCAGCCTAGGTGTCGGTAAAAATTTTCAAAAAGGGTATTGTTTGATATTCACTGTTAACTAAAGATATGCCGATACGTTTGTGAAGCCAACTTTGAGGGCTTTTGTTTTTATCTTATTTTTCTTTTCCTTAATAGTAGCAGTTTATAAAAATGAATTTCTAATAATCCTAATATTTGATTCTCTTTGACAGCTTGTTCCTATTTCGGATATCTCTAATCGCTTTTAATAGCTGAATAACTATTTTAGGCATTATATCTGCTCGGGTAGACACTCAGTCATCCAAAAACAAGTTTAAGATTAGCTCAGGTTTGTTCTATAGGACCGTTACACTCGACTAAGTAAATAATTTTATTTAGAAAAGGTTTTAACATGCCAAAATCTCGGAAGGGGATAACTGGAGTTAACATAATATAACCGGGCATTACCGAGTTACAGTCCTCTAAAGGAGATATTGCAGATGGAGTTTTCTCAATATTGTAGAAACCATCAGAGAATAAATCTTTGGCTTGGTTCTAAAAGGACCAATGTCAATTTTCCATGATTTGGACAAAAGTGCATTCTCAAACTGCATATATCGAAAACTTTTATATATTTCGAGGAAAGATTTTTATCAAAAAGTTTACATACTGAGAATACAGGGTTAGTCGGGAGGCGTGGACCAATCCACAGGAGTGTATGGTCCACGTAAAAATAAAGTTCTTCAGATTTTTATTTATTCTCAAGATATTATATTGTAATCATAAATAAACGCAATTTTATAAATTAACATTTTATTAATTGTACCGTTCTTTTATTAATGTTTAAAGATATCATAAAACATTTTCTTACTTGTCTACAAAGGGCGCACGAAGCAATCAGGAGAGCAAATCCTGATTGCTTCATGTCTTTCTTTAATATTGACCGTAGTATCTCTAACACAAAATTAAATGAATATCGGTTTACAACTTAATTATGAGTTTGTTTACATTATTTTCAAGTGCACTTTTAAAATTTGGCCCATTCCTCCCAATTAATCAAGTATATTAAAACCTAAAAAAAGTGACTACCTGCGTTAAACGACCGGTTATGTATTTCCCATATTTCTCCCCATTGTCTCTTTACCGACCTATCTGCTAAACGACCGGGCACTCATTATCGGAAATTTTAGTAAACACTAATGCTAGACAGTAAAATCCAACCCGACAATTCTTAAGAAATTTAGGTATGATCAATTCCACAATAATTCGTTGATTTCTCGATCGCAATCAAATTTAAATGACAACCCTCAGTCGTAATCCCAACCATAAATAAGTTGCCTGATAAATATCTATTGTGTAGGCACCGGACCTTTTGAAAGGGTACAGGTCCTGATTACCAACTAATTTCAATAGTTTAGGTTAGCTATTTTCAACAAAACAACAAATATAAAATAATAGGTAAGTATCTTTATTTTAATCATGTAATTTAATCGCTATTAATATTTATACAAAAATACTAATCTACAATATTATAATAATACAATATTTAACTAAACCTACTCTATATTTAGCTCTGTTTCACTATCACTATCGTCTTCATCTATGCCTAAACTAATTTTTAAGGGCCTTACGTTACTACTAATTATGTTATAGGAATCTTCGACTTGGATCACGTGTCTCACAGAATTTTTCCAACTTTCTACTGGGATATTATTTACACATTTTTTAATTAATTCTATAACAGAACTACTTAGTGTAGGGGATGTATTTTCTCTTCTAATCATTGTCTTTAACTGGCTCCATATATGTTCTATTGGGTTAAAAATACAGTAATACGGAGGGAGGCGTAAAACTGTGTGACCATCAGCACTTGCGTGATTGTCAGAGATATATTCTTTTTCAATATTAAATGTTTTTAAAACATTTTAAAGGTCCATTTTGTATAGGTTTATAGTTTTGAATTTCCACTTTTGTATTATTTGAATTCGGCACTTTACTTAGTTGGCGACTGTAGCGTTGTCCATCACAATAACACTATTTTTGGGCACATTCGAAAGCAGATGATTCTGGAACCAATCTTCAAACAATGTAGCATCCGTGTCTTGATGGTAATCCGAAGACGAATTGGCAATTTTCTTCGCAGATAATAATAGAGCGTTCGGAATAAATCCATTTTCTGAACCTGCATGTAATATCGTAATTATTTGTCCTTTGTTTGAGGGAGCTTTAGTTTGACATTTGATTGTTGAATCGCTCCAACCTTATTTAGGAGTGTCGTGGGTATCAAACCAAGTTTCGTCCAAGTATATAATTGAACGATTTTCTTCCCTATATTGTCTGATAAGATTCAAATAATCTCTACGCCATACTCGTAAACGCTGCGATTCCATTAGTACTTGTCGTTTGTCAATGGTACGATATTTAAAACCCATTGCTTTTACTATTCTCCAAAGGCTTGTCCTGCCATATGAAATGTCGGTTTCGTCTGCTGTAAGTACCTTTTTTAGCGTATCTATTGTTGGGACTATTTGTTTACTGTACATGTCATAAATTTTCCTCCGAATCAAGTCTTTATCAGCTTCTCCGATGCTTCTCAATTTTCCGCTGTCACACCGTTTTTTCTTTGGCTGGATGGGTTTGGTCACTATACCTTTTACTGTCGTTAATGCAACTTTGGTCAAAATACTCGTTTCACTAAAACTTGCACTCCGGTCATACCCTTTTTCTAAAAGGGTACAGTAAACGTCCTTTATGATGTTTTTGGCATCAAGTGATAAATGTTTTTTGTTCTTTACACCATAACTTCCGGAAGCAATATTATCTGAAGTTTCACACAGATCTGACATATTTTGGATGCTCGATAACACACACGAAAATACCTTTAACGCACAGCTTGACAAACACCAAACGACTGATGAACTAAAATAAAAAGACTCTGCTTTATATTGAACACCTGCAATTTGCCATTAACCTACCTAATATACCAATATAATAACATAATTAATAGTAACGTAAGGCCCTTAATAATTAGTTTAGGCATAGATGATATTATAATATTGTAGATTAGTATTTTTGTATAAATATTAATAGCTATTTAATTACATGATTAAAATAAAGATACTTACCTATTATTTTATATTTGTTGTTTTGTGGAAAATAGCTAACCTAAACTATTAAAATTAGTAGGTAATCAGGACCTGTATCCTTTCAAAAGGCACTTATTTATGGCTGGGTTTAAATTTTATTGCGGTCGGAAAATCAACGAATTATTGTGTAATGGAGTATAATACAGATAGTATTGACGACTTCGAAAAAGAAGATAATATTCCGCTAGCACAACTGTTTCCTAACATTCAGGACACATTTGTGAACTTAAAACAATTTGCGTCTAGCCTACCTTAAGTTGAAGAAAATATCCCTTTTGCTATGAATGTAATTAAAAAATATTATACAATAAATATACTTGTCTCTGTTTTTTTTTTATTTTTTTTTAGTATTACTACATTGTATAAAACCTAGTGCTGACGTTATTCATAAAGTCATTAAAATAAATTTCAATGAGAGTGTAAAGTAGAAGAAAAAGTTCTATAAACTTTTAAATAGATAGGTCGAGACCTAATATGTCGTATACTATGTATATTGTATATGTATAGTCGACGGTATATTGCTCGGTATATTGTTAAAAAAAAAATCTTGAAATCTCCCATTTCCCATATATTTTTGTATTAATATTTACAAAATTTCCAAAAAATAAAGACTTTTCTAAAATTTCTGACAATATGTACACCTACCATGATACACCCCTCGATTCAAAACCTGCTTCTGTAGTATCTCTTTAAATTAAGCTTACTATTTGTTTGAATTCTGAAAGATATTAATTAAGAAAATACAAAATTTACTATTAATAATAAATAATTCAAATATCTTAATAATATTTCTACTACAAGGCTGCAAGAGTCAGTATATTATTATGTCGTACGTCAGTCAGTACATGGTATATTCTTCGACCATATCTGTTGCTAACTCAACATTTCTCCTCATGTAATTAAATTGATTAAATAGGTTCTGTTGTTTTAGTATTTTTAATTTAAGAAATTACTTAAATGTTTGTAACTAGGAAAACTTGTGAAACTTTGTTGGAAGATTTTTATTTAAAGCTAAATCATAGAATTACTCTGAACTACATAAGTTAGTGTGCGTGTCAGTTTAGTTAGTTAAGCCTTTATTTCTTACAACTTCTTCGCTTGTTTCGTGTTAATGATAATTAGTTTTTAATTTCCTCACTACTTTTTAATAAATAATTATTAGGGTTACTTTGAGACATTTCCCTTAAACAACCATTTATTTTACCTCACAGCAAAGAACACCATCTATTGTGCCTATACAGATGATTCTTATCTTTAGGCTGATTGACTTTTACGGGTATCATATATATAGGTTCCAATGGTTTAAAAAAAAAAAAATAAATAAATAAAATAAAACCTATCTTACTATTCAAATCATTAAATATAAATCTTAATCATCTTATCATCATAACAGTCTTAATACAAAGTTAAAAACGAATCCGCCAGAATTTCGTTATTTTAGGTTAAAAGATGAAAATGCATACACAATAAGAGAAAAAGAAGAGTGACACAAATTGGAAAAGATCAAGCAGTGTAACTAATCCGAACTATTAAAATAAGAAAACACTGAAAGGTAGAACGAGAAAAACCTGGTCTGGGGAAGTTAGAGTAGCAGCAGGAAGGAGAAGATTATAGGAGGACGAATTAAGTCAGAATGCACAGGATCAACAAATATGGAGAGAAGCTTGGAGAAATTACCACCCGCCACAGTAACTCAACTTATTACGCCTTACATCCGTAAAAAGCTTTAGAATTTAGTAAATAAGTATATTTTTGTAAGACTTAATCTATTTAATTATTTACCGATTTTGTTTCTACAAGGGTATTTTTATTGGTTGCTAAGGCCAAGAAAACGAAAGTAAATTACTTACCTTTCACTGAACGGTAAATAAAATTAGCTATGTTCTGAATAGTACATAAAGCTGATTTCACAAACTTCAAAAACTAGCAAAGTTAAGGTTGAGGTTTAAATGTTCAATGAATTAACCGCAAAATGGTGTCATCAACCAAAACAAGTACACAAAAAATAGAAATAGCACAAAAGTCAACGGCCATTGACATTTCAGTGACAGTGTATTCAGTGGTGGAAACAAATTTTCTAAACCCGGAACATAAAAATTGGATATTTCGAGCTAAAGTCTGTGCGTTTTAAGAAGTCCGCTAAGCCATAAAACCTCTTGATCATTATGTCGGTGGCTCTTAAACAATAAATTATATTGAAGGTAATTTTGGATGTTGATGAATTACATTTTCTAAATAAAATAATTTAAAGTAAATAAAAAATTAGTTTAGGTAAAGAAAAATAATAATTTTTTAGCTTTTGTAGTATTCAGACAAATTAGTTTTACGAATTCTTTTTTATAAAGTTTTGGTTCTAAAAAGAACCGATTTTGTAGTCTTGCGACAGAACGTACCTACTTGTAGATAGGTACTACTAAAAGTAGTCTTCCTCTGCATTTGAAATTTCACCCATGCTTTCAGACTCATCAGAATCAACATCATCGTCATCATCATCATCATCATTCGTAATAATTAACGGTCTTACTTCGTCTATAACCTGTTCTGTCTCATAAGATTCAAAAATAATTTTTTCTGTGTGTTCAATGCATTTCCGCCATTCTTCTTTGCCCGCTTGGCTAAGCGCCTCCTCCCATAACTTTATAACGCTAGGCTTACCGATATTTTTACAGGCATGTTTGTCATAATAGTTCTTGCTAATACCCCATACCAATTCTATTGCGTTGTAATGACAATGGTAGGGCGGCAATCTCAAAACTTGATGTCCATATTTGAGAGCTAATTCGTCAACAACATACTTTTTTTTAAATGACTGCTCTTTACACTTGCTTAAAAGTTCACTTTTTAAATATAAATTTTCATGGTTTATGTTTTTCTTTGACAACCACTCTTTTATTTCTTCGTTTTTCCAGCTGCTTGTAGGGAATTTCTCTTCGAGTCTCGTATGGTAAGAGGCATTGTCTAAAACAATTAAGGAAGGTTTTTCTAAACTTTTTAAAAGTTTTTCGTCGAACCAATGCTCAAAAATTTCAGCATCCATATTGCCGTGATAATCATCAGTTTTTTTTGTTGATGAAAATATCAAACTGGCATTTAAAACAAAACCTTCTTCTCTGAAATGCCGCAAGCATCAGACGTTCGTTTTTGCACTGCCAAAACAGACTCTAACGGGCCCGAGTTATCTTTTTCTAAAGTAAAATAACGTTCCACTTGTAATACCAAACGGCGTTCACCTGGAGATAAATGCCTTCTAGGCGATGTGCCACCTTGCTGAACATTTTCCATAACTTTGCTTAATAACTGATTTTAATTCACACACAATGAGAAACAAACTAAAAGTGAAAAGCACAACTACTTATTTAAAATAAAGTAGAACATACCATCCCGCACTTCAGCAAATTTTAATTATTTCTTGGAAAATAGTAATTATTATGAAGATTTAATTATAATAATCCCAAAATAATGTCATTATCGGAAAAGTATATACCTGACAAAATCTTTAACATATTTAACCATCCCGCACTTGAGCAAATTTTAATTGGTTCTTGGAAAATAGCGATTATTATATAGATTTAACTATAATAATAGCAAAATAATTTAATTATCTATTTAATTATTATTTATGCTCAACGCGTAATTCTAAGATAATTTTGTTTTGAAACCTCTGATTTCGCCCAGTAATAGAATACAGTAAACCAGTGGGATGTTCGGTGTGATCAAGTATAGCGAAGGTGCGAAGATATTGTAACTTAACCGACTTACTGTTTTAAAAGCGATAACATCCCTTGGTGATTTAATCCGATATCGGACTTCTTAAAACGCACAGACTTTACATGGAAACATTTTCCAAACTATCAATTTTGCACCAACTCAGTTTATAAATTGAACTATTATTTTAACTGCAAACTGAACCTTAACTTTAAGAAGTTCATAAATCTAGTGTAATTTCTTCTTTATTTTCACAATTGCCATGAACGAAACCATCCGAGTTTGAAAACGTGACAGTTTCTATAAAAGCAGATATTTTTCATATTAGACGTGCAAAATATATAGTATAAGCATGACGTGCGGTAAAGATTTAGTGGTCAGCATTATCTTCAAGACTTATTACAAAAATGTGTAGTGCAATAATACACATAACAACTGTATTATAAACATTATTTGAAATAGGTAATAAAACTATTGGCGTTATAGTTTATCTTGAAGAAAACATACACTGATGAAATATTTATGTGGACCAATTAAATATCTTTTGGCATGAATACAAATTTGCTTACCTATAAGCCAAACTAACATGAATTTTAAAAATATCTTGGAATTATTTGCCCTTTTGTTTCTAATTTATTTAAAATGAAAGCAGAACGCAATAATTTTTAATCCTTAGTTTCTTCTCTCAGTTATTTAGTAACTTGTCTTACGGTGATTGATATAAATAAATAAATAAATAAATAAACTTTATCCTTGTTAATACACAGGGTGTTTACAAACGTTATTTTTTGGTTCCTGATTGTTAAAAAAAAAATGCAAAGTTAATACTATTTCCTGTAGTAGTACCAAACTAGTTTAGATCATTTCACCTTGGGTTACCCAACAAAATAGTTTTTTAACACCGATGGGAGTGTTATGTATTTTATTTAAGACACGGATTGGTTTTAATAGTTTATTAAAACAAGAATATATGTACAAAGGTATGATAACAAGTAAATAGCACTGTTGAGAATTTCCGCACGAATGTCTATAATCCGTCAGAGTACCACTATCAAGGCTCACACCTAGAGCGCTCGAGTAGCAGCGTCGCGTTGTCTTTCAAGCGTAGCTTCTGCACGCCAAGGATCCCAACCAGGATGCCAAGGTAGAGGCGAGAGAGCGAGCTCGAGAAGAACTGCCGTCCTAAGGGCTGGTGGCTGCTTATCAAGGCGCTGGCGGCTGACGTCACAGGTGGGGGTGAAGCTGCTAAGGGTAGTACGGCGCGGCACTCGGCGATGAATACGGGTGGCGCCATCGAGAGCGGTAGTGCGGAGCGCGGCGGAACTAAGGGGTGCTACAGTTTTAAGTTTAACTTTAGTCTAGATTAAAGTGATTTAAGACAATACTATATCGGAGAAATCGTTACTATAAAACTCTTCCATGTTATAAAAACTTTTGGATATTAGATAATGTTTAGTTATTTTCTTGAATTCTGACGTAGGTAGCATCTTCAGGGCGGCCGGTAGAGCATTAAACAGTTTTGGAGCATAAAGGGATATTCCACATTTTATTTTATTTATTCTATGAAAATCTGTATAGATGAAATTTCTGTGCCTTGTATGGTAGTTGTGGACTTGTTCGTGAGTGCGATACTCATTGCAATGTTTGTGCATGAAGATAATGCAGATCAAAATGTAGATACATGGTACAGTTAATATGCCCAGTTGCACAAAAGCGTGTCTGCAGTCATCCCTGTAGTTTAGTCCACTGATAACTCTCACAATCCTCCTTTGGAGACCAAACAGTCTCTTGACATTTGGAGAATGACCCCAGGCCAATATGGCATAAGACATTCTGGACTCAACAAACGCATGATAGGCGGTAATCAGGACCGGTTTGGATACAACCTCGACAAGGCAACGGATAGCGTAAGCACAAGAGGCAACCCTGCCACACAGCTAATCCAGATGCTCACCCCACAGCAACCTAGGCTCGATATGCACACCCAAGAATCTAACCGCCTTAGGCATCTCCAGAGCATCAAAATCTCCCATCGAAAAGAACATTAGTTCAGTTTTGGCCTCATTCAAGTTTAGTTTGTTGCTTGTGAACCAATCCCGAACGCCCAACTGTGTCTCTCGCATCCGATCAACTATTTGCTCTTTTGATTTTTCTTTTTTTATAGCTGTGGTATCATCCGCAAAGAGAACGAAATCAGCGCCAGGGTCACCAAACTCCAAGTCGTTGATGTAGATCAGGAAAATCAGCGGCCCCAGCACTGATCCCTGCGGCACTCCATGCACAATACTTTGAAGATCGGACATATTACCACTGATGTCAACTAGTTGCATTCGATTACTCAGATATGAGGTTAAAAGGTCAACACTCTTTTTCATCGAGATTATAGAGTTTAAGTTTCTGTACCAGCAAATCGGAAGAGACACAGTCGAACGCCCTGGATAAGTCGCAAAACAGTGCACCCACGTACTCCCCTTCGTTGTATCAGTCATTTATAATTTTTATTAAACTGTTTATAGCCATAGTTGTTGATAGCGAAGATCTAAAGCCGAACTGAGATCTGCAGAAGAGGTTATGTTTCTCAAAAAAAGTAGTGAGACTATTTTTAAGTACTTTTTCCAAGATATTGGAGAAGATTGGCACAATTGAGATAGGTCTGTAGTTGTTCAGTTGATCCCTGGGGCCTTTTTTATGAATGGGTATAACTCTAGCTATTTTTAAGATGTCTGGAAAAATACCACCCCTAATGCACATATTTATAAGTTTAGTTAATGGTTTGATTATTTCATTTACGATGTTTTTTTATTATTTTCGCATTAAATCCGAAGTAATCTTTGCTAGCCTTGTTTTTTAGACTTTTTACTATATCTCTGATCTCAACTTGAGACACCTCAGAAAAACTAAAATTGGCTCCATCTAGGGAGCTCCTAATTGAATTGCAATATTGTTCAGTATATTCAAGCGGATTTTTTTCAGTTTGTGGTAAGTTGGATGAGAGTTCATTGGGTATATTTATAAAAAGAGAATTTACTTCATAGGGTGGCAGATCACAGTTTTACTTCGATTTCTTTTTTGAAATATTACAGTTGTTCTCTACTACATTCCAGATAGCTGTTGGATTGAAATTGTTATTTCTAATGTAATTATCATTGAACTGTTTTTAATTCTTTTCTATAGTTTTTTAAATGATTTCTGTATAATATTTCGAAATTAACATTATTTTTAAATTGCCTTTGTAATGCTCTGTACCAATGTAGTGTCTCACGCATTTATTTTAAATTATTATTAAACCAATTAATACCTTTGCCACCTTTTTGATTTATCTGATTTTGTAATTGTAACTTTTTTTCAGGAAACGCTGCCTCGATAATTTTAACATCTTGCATAAATAAATAATGATTTGGATATTGCTATGGAGTTCTGCAAGTAAAAGCAAATACCTTCAAATGTTTAATTTTCATGAAACAAATCGTCTACTGTTCTTGATACTTAAGTTAGTATTGTGCTAGGTATACCTTTATCGTATTTATTATTCATAATTTTTAATACGATGATATATAAATACTTTTTTCACATGATGAGAAGATTCATTTGGCACTATACCTATGCCTATCAGTCTATTTAGTTTACACTACATCAATTTTCCATTTCCCCAATATCCTATTTAAAAGAGTTAAAGAAAGCACACAATACAATTTTAAAGGCAAAAGTTCCCTCCAAAATGTGGTACTTTCAATCGGGAATCGGCTTACGTGGTCGCTCGATTTTATAAAGGAAAGAAATAAAAGGCATTCGCTCAAAAGGCGACGCTTTACGGGATGGATCAACTGATCTGCAATGCTAGAGCCACATAAAGATGATGAATGCGAATGTAATAAAATTAAATAGAATAAAATGGGATTTTTTAATCGAACAATTGCCATGTTCGAAATTTTGGATATTTAGATAAAAGCTATTATTATAATGAAGTTGCAGTTACCCTCTAGAAAAGACACTGACAAAGTGTGAGCATCTAGCTATAAGTTTTGTTCTAATTACCTATTTTATCAGATGTTTAAGATAACAATACATTTTCTTATTCTAAGAATTTTTTGTCGCTGTACTTAGAACAACATTGCAGGATTGTTTCGTATTTGCTCTCAAAAATGGATTATCCTTTGAAGTTATTGATTACCTTAAAAGTAGTTGATTTTTTTGAAATAATTAAAGAAAGACTATCAAAGTATTTAAATAGAGCGTCTCCGGGATTACGCAATACGTCTCGAATTCAAAGTAACGTGCTAGACAGAGACAAAATATATTTGGAGAGTTGTGCATTGATGTCAAAATTATCGTTTCGATCTGTCAACTTTAATTTCTATTTATTAATTTCTTTTAAAACGTTTTTGTGCCTTAAAACTCAATTAAATTCTATAAACAGTTCCGTTTCAGAGCCATATTAATCGTACTTTCGTGTTGGCGGTAAGTAACTGTGGATATTTGTTATTATTATTAAGCCCGAACGCTTGCTACGAAAATTTTGACGTTTATGAACTTAAACTTTGTTTTGACTTTTGAAGCATCGTAATTTTGATCAGATTCATATGGTTTCAGTCACGTGGAAGTAATGACGTTCCGGTAAAGAACGACCGTTTCGACTGCACATGAACTACTATACTGAGGAAAAACTTTTTATTGTGGGAATTAAAGTGCTTATTAGATTTTTTGTTAATTACGGTAATACAGCCTATATTTTATCAAGTGAAATATATTGCAGGGAAAATATTAACCGAAAAAAATTTGAGTGGATTCAATACAATTAGTTAATAGGCGAATATTTTCTTAACTTAAACGAAATTCTATTGAGTCAATTAAATTTTGCTAATTTAGTTTTCTCCGGAATTTCTTTTATTAACGCTTTATTATTATAATAAAATATTAATTCCTTTAAATATTAGATACAAAATATCATATGGGCCATTTCAGCGTTAGTAAAGTTATTCATTTTTGAATTGATATTGACAAAACAGGTAAATTAGACATCAAAACTTACCCTTACCTCATATTTTAGTTTGTTTAATCCTATTCTCCATGTCCTGCCTTGTCGTAGGTGGTGTAACATACACCCTATCTTTTATATAGCTCCACAGCAAAAAATCTAACGGGCTAAGATCACAAGACCTTGGTGGCCATGCAACAAAACCCCCGCAGCCAATCCATCTTTGAGAATAGTACTGATCCAAATATTCTCTTGCTTCACGATAAAAGAGAGGAAGGCCACCATCTTGTTGGAGCCACATATTTTGACGTTCATCATAGTTGACTTCTGTCAATAATCTTGGCAATGTCTGTTACAAGAAAAGTAAATAATTACGTCCGTTTAAATGTTCATTAAAAAAATATGGCCCTATAATTCTATTGTGAAGTATGCCGCACCACACATTAACCGACCAATGGTTTTGGTGTTGAACTTCCCGGACCCAGTGTGGATTCTCCATCTCTGTCTATTAACAGTACCGTCACTTCTAAATGTAGCCTCATCTGAATACATTATAAATTTTAAAAAATTTCAGTTTACCTCAATTTGAATACGTAACCATTGACAGTAAGTTACACGCCTTTGAAAATCTTCATCATAAAGTTCCTGATGTAACTTAATATGATACGGATGATATTTATACTTGCATGTTGTTCGGTTTGCCGGTGACTGTGACGTATCACCGACCGAAGCTAATTTACGGCTACTAACTATGGGAGTCTCCTGGAAGTGTAGCAGTATTTCGAGTTCTTTCTCATCATTTGTGGCTATTCTATTAATAACTTTACGTTTTGAATGTTCCACACTGCCTGTTGAATCAAACCTTTCCATTAAATTTTGAAAACTTCGAGAACTGGGTGTTCGCCGCTCGGGATATTTCATCCTGTATAGTCGTTCAGCAAAAAGACAATTTTTATCTGCCTCGCCCAAAACATAAATCATATCGAAAAATGTAACTTTATGACACCCTACTTTTTGAGCGCACCCTGTATAATTGAAAATATTTTTAAAATGTGTCAGATATCCAACCATACCTTAATACGAAAGCTTGTTATCGACAAATCTTATCTTCAAGGCATAAAATTACTCCGTGAAATCGTTGACTCACCCGGTACATGCACTAAAGTGGTTTTTAATTTTTTTCTCGAAAACGAAGCAAAATACGAAAACGTAATACATTTAATCTAGTTAGGGCTAATTAAGCCCCTAAATAACGGTACCAAATTGCAATAAAATCGAGAAAAGGATATTTAAAAAAAAAACGATATTTTTTAAAAAATTTAACAGCCTGTATATCAAAAACGGGGCAACTCCGGAGACATGTTCATATGAATTTTTTCTCGGTTTTTTCTCTTAGAATATCATAAGGAATCGCCCCCTTCAGTTAAGTACAGTACTTCTGAAACACCCTGTGTATGAAAGTCATGGTATGTACTAATTCTAATAAGGAGTAAAATACTTGCCACTCAGTGTGAAAATTTTATTTACATCATGATTGCTTTGATTAAAGAAGGGCCTCAAAATAAATGGCTACCCTTAACGTTAGTCCGGCACTGCCGTAAACCAAAGCGCTTAAAGACAATCGTGAACGAAATTTTATATTTCAGCCGCTTAGTCCGGAATAAAAGATTTGTAGCCACATGAATCCTTTTCATTCACAACAAAATGAGCACTGGTCAGATAATAGTTGTTTACTAATACAATGTCATTATAAATAGATTAATCCGTCCGCAGCGCCATCCGACAACAATTGCAAAATTTTGTCATGCACAATGCCGGCCATTAATCAAATGTTAATTATAACCCCGATTATACTGGTGGCAATTACTTTCGCGCATTTTAGTACATTTTAATAAGGGGGGTGACTAGCAAAATCTTTAAAATAAAATTTCATCAACAATCATTAATCATTGGGCGAGCTCACGCTACAACAAATTTTGAAAATAAACGCACGCTTACAGGGTTATTGGGGTGACTTTTCATGTTTTCTAATTATTACGTAATTTAAAGAGGTTTTTGGGTTACAAAGTTTTTATTATAGAAACGAGGAATTTGCTGAAAGAACGTGAGCAAGCCAGCGTTGGAATTTTTTGGTTGTTTGATGTAAAAAGATAATATTTTGGGTGGATAAATCGGGGCGGTAAAAAAGCAAAGGAGGTTCGTGATTTTATATTTTAATAAAAATAGATTTTTATGTCGGGAAAAGTTGTACAGGGTGTCCAGTTTTCGTGTGTTTAGCAGCTCCCTTGTTATAAAATATAGGAATATGGGGTTTGTGGCTTACTGTTCTATATTTTATGAAACTTTAATTGCCGTATACGACATATCTGACATACAGGTTCATTTTGAAAATTTGTCATTTTTGACGCTCCCCTGTATTTCGATAATTTGATAACTTATCGATAAGGTAAAAATGGGCTGTTATTGAGTTTTTTATGTAGAATCCAGTGGCGTTAGTTTCTTTCTAAGAAGTTTTGTTCTTGAGTTATGACCCAAATTCGTGTTATTCTGAATGGGACACCCTATATATTATGTATTTTTCTTATCCCTCTTTTCAAGAACTTTTAAAAAATATATAATTTATTCCTTTTCAAAGGGGATAATTTTAACATTTTTTTTTTGTAAAATTAATCGTATAGAATTAAGGCAGGGGCGGCTCGTCAATAAGTGCGCACGTGCGCGCGCACTGCCTAAGAAAGCCAAGCACCAAGCAATTTATTCCGTTTGGTTTGGTCCGTTGCTGGTTTATCTGTTAGGTCACTTTCTGCTTTTCTGTTGGCTGCTGTAGTCAATATTTGCACTTACAAGACATTTTGTGATTCAAGTTCGTGTGCATGACTTTGATTTCAATGGCTTAATACTAGTAGTAAGTATTTTACCTCACTGTCTAGTATTTTCGCTTAACTCTTCAGAACCATTTATTTTCTCCGATACAACGTACTTCAGATAATAACTACTTAGATGTCAAATAATAAAATATAACTAATTTAACTCAATGTTATTGCTATATATCTGTGTTAAAAGGTACCTGATAATGTAACCAGTACTCAAGTACTTTATTGTGTCGATTATAAATTTATATATCTGCCTGTTTCAATCCTGGATAAAACTTTACAATAGTGTGCCTTATTACACCAAAGTCAAATTTACATTAGTCTATAACTGATAGACGAGGTACTTTCTTGCCGAGATACGATAACGATTTTTCGGTATAATTTGCTTTTCTGGCTTCATCTTTATTGTGAATGATACTAGTATTCTAAATACATTGAATCCCTGTCTAATTTTCATTTGAACGGCAAATTAAATGCGTTATTTCTGGCTTCCACATCATAAGCATCATAAACATTAGCAATAATTTCATGAGATCGGGAATGCAAAGTTTTTCCAAGAATATATGGCATTTCAAAAATTTTCAACAAAAAGAGAAACGTCAAGAAAAATTCGCTGTAATAATAAAGCACGTAGCCTTTCACCTCCACCACCAGTTGACAGAACGAGACGGCGGAGGCGCGTCTATATCAATAACAGGTTCGATATTGAATTATACGTTTTGTCTCTGTTTAATGCTGTCAAACAAATAAAGATTGCCATGATCGTATTAATCGCGTGAGAAATTACAGAAAGATCTGAAATTTCACCGGAAAATAATTCCGCCAATCAGAATAATGCATATTCACATATTGTCAGATTGGCTAGTAAATAGATAATTCATTTATTATTTTAAATTTTCTGGGTTAACTAAAATTAGTTAGATGTAAAAAAGACTAAATAAAATTAAAGTTATATAATAATAATGTTTTCTTAATATTTAACGTCTACCTTACATTCTGTATTCATGGGCGGCATAAAGCATAATTTTTATAAAACTTATTACATTTCGTTAAGCAATTTGACAACATTCATGCACATTTCTTAAATATTCTTTGTTCTCCCTACAAATCGTAACACCCTGTAACTCAAAAATAAAGCATATTGATAGGAACTATTTGTCTTATTTTTGGAAAAGGAATCATCACACAAGCATGTTTTTGAAACATCCTGTATAAAAACTCAAGCATCGGGAATAAAGAAGGAAAGCAAAAAAGGGGACATCAAAGTTTTTGTCAAAAATTTCAAGTCAGAAATAATTTTGCCCAATTTGGCTATACCCATGAAATAATAAGGCTTTTTCCTGCAAGTGACCCTATTTCCTTTAAAAACAGATAGATTTTTTATTGGTTGCATGGCTTGATTGAATTTGATGTTCCAAATTATTTTTTGGTCCCCCGATACATGGACAAAAATAGAAAACCAGCAAGCAGGACGAAATTGTATCAGATTTGATTAGAAAGTTAATACAAAACGGGGCGAGGGTCGCAAAAAATCAATCAGGTCTTGTATTTATCGTCCACATGCTCTTATGTGTGCATATGGTTGTTGGGGTTTTAAAAGCACCCCTTCGGTATCCGGATAAAAAAGAGTTGACAGTGTAATAAACGGATTTATTTAGTTCTTTCAAGTTTTAGGTTACTTAATTATAACGCAAAAGTACTCTAATTAGAGTTCGCAATTGATAATAAAAAATTTCTTGGTTATGCATTACAATTTTGATGTAATTTAATTGTCAGTAAGTTGTATAATGGTAAAATATATTTATTTTTTGAATCCTGTGAAAAAAAAAAAGATTTTATAATGGATTCTTAAAAAAATATAATCATATTTATAATCCCTATTTATTTGAATTTTTATTCATTATTATTATTATTTTTTAAATAATATATATATGCTTTTTTCTAATTTGGTTTCATTCACAAAAAAGCTGTTTCGATATCGTTTTCAGTATCGTAATGAACTTTTTCTACTGACGTTTTATAACTAACTAACCCGTTTTTGATTGTCGTTTTGATTTTTAAATAACCTCCTTTAAGGCACAGCGTGCTTAAAAGTTTTTTTAAGCACGCTGTGCCTAAAAGTAATTATTTACAATTAAAAACTAAACACAGACTATAATTTTACCTATTTATTATAACTATTAAAAGTACAGTTACTTATATTATTAAAATTAATATAAATATAAATATCTGGTGTTTTAATAAAGCTGATGTTTGTCAAAATAAATTTATTTTCTGTATTAGGTATATATATTTTTTGTACAACTGTCAAAAAAAGTTGACATTTTTTCATCGCTATCGATACGTAAACCTTTTGTTTTTTTAACAGTGAAAAAAAGACTTTTTTTCACGGTGAAAAAAATACTTTTTTTAACTGGAAAAATTATTTACAAAAAAAACGATAAAACATTACTTTTTAAAAAATGTATTGAATTTTTTTGTACAAATTTACTAATTAATTACCAACTACCAAAAAATCTCATTTGTTACAATAATAATTGATGGTGAAGTTCGAACAATTGCTTCCAATATTAATTCCCGAAGCTAGTCCACCTTGCTGCTGATCAGAAACGCTAGATATTCCTTGAAAAGTTGAGTCCACAATTGTATCAGTTATATTGATTTGTTTGGAAGTAGAGGAACAATTTAATTTATTAGAAATATCAATTTTATTACTCAAACTATCTTCTATATATCCTTCTGCTATGGCGGCAGATTTCCAACCACCGTGGCGTTTTATAGATGTCATGTTACCCCCTGCATTGGCTAAGAGAGTTGCAGAACTCCTCCTAAAACAGTGACCTGTGTAGCTCTTATGCAATTCTTTTCCCAGCCATTTTGCAATCAAGCTAGGAATTTCCCCTATTTTATTTATTCCCACATGTTGGTCAACACATTTTCCTCTTGAATATTTTAAAAATAATCTCTTTTTGTGTGTATGGGACGGCCTTAGAGTACTCTATACTTGCGATATATCTCAATATAATCAGAATTTGAAACGGTAAACATTCTTGGGCAATAGGTCTTTGTATCCGGTATTTTAACAATCAATATAGACCCGGTATCTTCAATGTCATCAATAGTTACCTTCAATAATTCTTCACGGCGACAAGCACCGCTGATTCCCAAAATTAACGCAACCTACAATTAAAAAAATATTGAAATTACTGAAATAATACAAAATTTTGATCAACTGTACCTTATAAAGTAAATTTGTTTCATCATCAGCTTCTTGAATGAATTTATTAATATCGTCTCTCGATAAAACTTTAGATTTCTTCCCTCGGTATCCGACGTTTTTGTTCTTAATAAAAGGCACCAATTTTGAAAACTTCTTTATATCAATATTTTCTTTAACATTCAATGTACTCTTCAACATTGAGTAGACACTCCATAAAGTAGAAGGTTTTACAGTTTTTGATTTCTCCTCAAAATAGCATATAAGTACCTTTTCAGACACTTTTTGTATATTTTTCTTGCCGCACCATTCACGGAATTGGTTATAATTTTTCTCGTATATAAATTTTGATTTCGCCGGTAACATGTTAGCTATAGCCGAATTTGCTATATCGGCTATATCTGAAGGAATCTCGCTATCACTATCGTAATCTACATCCATTTTAAGTACTTATACTATTTATTTAAAAAATTGCAATAAATATGAACAGCTATCAACGTATGACAACAAAACAAGCAACGTGCCAACAAACCATTTCTATAGTAACGACAGGGCTGTTAACTTGATTATGTGAAATTATATGGTAAAATTTTTATTATAATATACAATTTTACCGATTAATTCAAACTTTCAGTTGTACAAAAAATGTTGTTTGTATTTCGTTTGTGAAATTCGTGTTTTAATGGCACATTCGAGAGAATTTTTCGCCTCGACCTGCGGTCTCGGCAAAAAATTGACACTCTCGTATGCCATTAAAAAAACACTCACTTCACGCACTTAATACAAAAATAACTATTTTGGCGTACAATTATTTCCTTAATATGGAAGTACTTTGCTTTATTATAAATAAGTACCTACAGTATTTGTATCATATGGATAATTATTTAATACTTTATTAGTTTATTTTGACATCTTTGCAATTTCTCTAAATTATATTTTATATTTTCTCCCCATACTGGGTGGCCCAGTCTTAAAGCAGGATTTAATAGCATCTAAACTACTCAACTTTTTAATATTTTTCAAAAACAGAGTCATAGGGAAACATTAGGCCTACAGTTTAAAATTATTTTGAAGTATACTGGATGTCCCAAAAAAAAAAGATCCATAGCAAAGTTATATTTTTTTAAATAGAACACCCTATATCTTACAATATTTTTGGATTCTACATAAAATAACAAATTATTTTTTAGTGCATTCTAAGTCTAAACTTAATAGTTTCTGAGATATCGAGTTTTGAAAAATGACATTTTTGAACTTGATGAAAATGAAAATGAAATGAAAACGGCTTGCATGTCCCTATCTTACTTTTCTACTATTTTTCTAAAAGTGTCAAATTTCGGTTAAATCGGGTGTAGCTCAAAAGCCGTAAATATAGTACTTCCTGTTTAACCGGAAGTTGGCATTTTTGGAAAGATAATAAAAAAGTATGATGGGGAGATGTAAGCCGTTTTGCTATATGGCGTATCGTTAGAAAGCTAGACGCTGTCAAAATTCAAAAATATCATTTTTCAAAACTCGATATCTCAGAAACTATTAAGTTTAGACTTATAATGCATTTAATAAAAAATAATTGTAATTTTATGTAGAATTCAATAATAATGTTCCGTTTAAAAAAAAAGTATGTTTGATATGCCCTGACTATTTGGGAGACCCTGTCTAATTTAAAGTCATTTTAAATTGTACGCCTAATGCCCCCCTATGACTATGTTATTAAAAAATATTAAAAAGTTGAGTAGTTTAGATGCTATGGGAGCCTGCGTTGAGAGTGGGCCACCCTGTATAGATGCTAAATATATTAAATTGATCTGTATATAATTATAATACAGTAATTTTTTGTATTTATTTATGATTTGCTTAATGTGTTTATTAAAATTTAAATCCCTATCAAGAATTAATCCTAAATAGTTAAAAATTTAATCTTTGAGTAGGTATCTCAATATCTGGTAAATTATTATTTTCCAGTCTTCCTATTTTTAAATAGAAACATTTATTCTCATTTAAAAAGAAATCATCATAACTACACCATTTTTCAATTATTTTAATATAATTTTTATAGATTCAATATTGTTAATTTCATTTCCATTATAAAAAATACCATTATCATCAGCATATTATAAAGTTTTATCAACTAAATTTAAATTAATAATGTCATTTGCATATAATAAAAATAGGGGTGGTCCCAAGACTGACCCTCGAAAAACTACATATTTTATTAAAATTATATTACTTTTAATTCCGTTAGTTTGCGTAATTTGATATTTCGGTTGCAAATAATTTTGAAATAATTTAAAGCAATTTTCTTTTACACCTATATTATTCAGTTTTTTAAGAAGAATATTATGGCAGCTTACTACGTCACGTCAAAGGCTTTACGAAAATCTAAAAATAAACAACTAATATTTTTTCTCTTATCCAGTTCGCTATAAATAAATTCTAATAATTGTATAACTGCTATTTCCATAATTTTATTTTTTGAAAGCCATGTTGGTTCTCACTAATAAAATGTATGTTATTTAAAAAACGTAATAGCCTTTCATGTAAGATTGTTTCAAAAACTTTTGATGGTATTGGTAAAACAGAAATAGGTCTGTAGTTATTTTAATCACTTTTGTCATCAAATTTATATACTGGGGCAACTTTCAATTCTTTAGGGAATGTTCCAGATTCGATGCATTTATTAATTAATAAAACTATATAAGGAATAACAGTATTCTTAGGTATTTTTAAATGTTTTGGTTTTATACCATCTGAACCAGATGCTGAATTTGATTTTAATAAATCTATAATTTTCAAAATTTTTGTCTTATTAGTTTTCCTTATATAGGTACAAGTTAGTTCAACAAAAAAGTAATATAGGTGTCATGTGCTCTTTTTGGGTCAAACTTAAAATGGTAAAACCAAAATTTGAAAAATTTCGCTCGCTTAAGAGATACGGGGGAAAATCAAAAAATTGACAATTTCAAAATTACCCTATATTTATTTAGTTAAAAGAGATACAGAAAAATATTTTATACAAAAGTTTCTTTATAATGATTGTTGAATAATCTGCCCTTATCAGGATAAGTATACCGGGTTAGGTAACAAAGTTTATCGGACCTAACCAACCTCAATTTTTTAAATGGAACACCCTGTATATTTTAATCTAAAAAGATAGCATTTTAAATTCTCTTTTCAAACATACAACACACCATGGATGATATTGGTTTCCTAGGCGATTTATTTAAACTTTATTACTTTGAAACGAAATAAAAGATTCAGATTAAGGTAAAAAAATAACGGGAATCATCGCAAATGTTCGAAAGCTCCTCCGTTGTTTTCAATACACTCTTGACATCTTTTTCGAATGGATTTTAAGGCAATTATGATGTGTAATGGTTTATTTCTGCAAAGGCCTCATGAATTCTTTCATCAAGTTGTTCTCGGGTCAAAATAACTTCTTTATAAATTTTATTTTAAAACACTCCCCCAAAAAAAATCCGTAGGTGTTAGATCCGGAGATCGTGGTAGCTACCTTATAGGTCCATGTGTTGCAATCCAACGGTTTCTAAAGTGAGTATTTAAATACTCTCTTATTCGAAGAGCGTTATAGGTAAGGGTGCCATCTTGTTAAAAGTAAATCTCTATTAGTTCATTTAAAGGAACATCATCAAGGATATCGAAAAGGTTTGATTGGAGTATGTGCAGATATCTATCTGCATTTAAATTTTCTTCAAAAAAGCGATACACCAGTTTGTTTTGAAACAAAAGACAACTTATATTTACCCCAATTTGACCTTGTTGGCGAACAGGTCGTACCATGTGGGGATTTGTGGAGTTCCAATGTCTTTCATTATGTCGGTTATGAATACCGCAACTTGTAATTCGACATTCATCTGACCAAATTATTTTTTGATGATAAGAACGATCCTCGTTACATTTATTTAAAAACTAGTGACAAAATTCCAATCATCTCACATCATCACCAGGATGCAAATATTGGGTAATTTTAATAACATAGGGAAAATATTAATTGGACGTTTATTCGGACAATTTTTAAATTTTCATTTTGCCATTAAAAGTTTGACCCAAAGACAGCACATGACACTTATATTACTTTTTTAATATCACTAACAATTACGGAGGTACCCTACTATACAAGTGTCCTAATATACTTATTGCGCTGTTATATTTATTAATAATCTTTTCAGCTATGCTATTAGAATTGCCACTAAAAAGATTTGCTTGTTGTGATTCATCTCATATTTTTCCCATTATTATCTAATTGAATGTACCGATTTAATGACTTTATTTTAAGTTATTCATTTCTTTTAAAAGATTCCAACTTTTTCTAAACTTATTGGTCTCCTTATAGTAAATAGTCGTCCCATTAATAAAATCGAAATATAGCCAATAAAATAACTGGTATATGGCATATTGTGACTCGGTCATGTAAGACGCCCTATAGGTTTATGGCAATATCCACTTTTGGGGGAGGTTAATAAGTTACAATAATAGCCCGTTGCTGACAAGGGAGATAGAAATAGGGCCTCTGATTTATTTTTCTTTATCATGTTAGGCAGCAATCGAATTTTGTCAAGATAAAAGTTGCTTAGAGCATTGTTACACCAGGCAGAGCTGTTGAACTAGAAAAGTAAATATTGATAAAAGAATCTTGATTGTTAATCATGTTATTAGGGATGATAAGGTTTGGTATAAGAAACTGCATTTAGGGGGACAGTGTGTCCTAAATGAAGGCTTTGTTACGCTGTTTGATAACAAGGTAATAAATTCATAGAGAAATAAATGGGACGTAATTGAAAAAGCGCAGCTTTGTTGAGCCTAAATGAATTTTGGTAATGAAATTGTAAATTCACTCCTTTCTTGCTGTATAATATTATAAATATGATAAATATGATTTGTTGCTGAACACAAAGGTGTTTTCTTAGAGTAGTATGAATGAGTGAAAAGCAGCAAAAATGCCATTTTTGGATAAGGAACGGCAAAGTGGTATTAGTCGGGGGAAAGCAGTGAGGTTTATAGAGACAGTATGTTAAAGGTTCAAACATAGTGAAAACATTAATAATAAAATTCTTGATCTACTTCTGTGTTACTCATTTAATATCTCACTAAAAAGTAGTGAATTTCCTTTTGTCCAGAAAGACGCGCATCATACCTCCCTGGATATTTGTACCGATCTCACGGTCACAAGGGGACTGGCTTCAAATCCTTATACTTAAATATTGTTTAATAATGCTAACTATGATTTGATTGAAAACTTGATCACCATGATTGGCATGATATTTTTAAATCGGGGAATGTAAGTGAAAATGTTAAGGTACTTTATAACATCTTGCGCAGTGTAATTGACTCAGACATTCTTAGGAAACAAATAAATAAATCTACTTATCCCGTGTAGTTTTCTCGAAATACTAGGAAGGTTATCAGACAAAAAAATAATGCACATAAGAAATGGAAAATTTATAGGAACCAAATCGATTATAATACATTCTCAATACTTAGACGGAGAGTTAAGGATTTTATAAAAGGCGACTATAAAAATTACATAGCAACAACTGAGGAAAATCTTGAAACCGATACTAAGCACTTTTGGTCCTTTGTTAATAATAGAAAAAATACTAAATCTCTTCCTAACAAAATGCATCTTGATAATAACTATGCTGGTAACTCTGGGGAAATATGTGATTTGTTCTCAAAACTTTTTGTGAGTGCTTGTGAGCCGCGTGATACATCATCCCGGGTTAATCATTGCCAATCAGGTAACGTATTTACCTTGACCTCGCTTTCCGAAGAAGATGTAGGTACAGTCCTAAGTAACCTGCCTGTAAATAAAGGTGCGGGTCCCGATGGGCTGCCCTCATTATTTGTAAAATCGTATCCACCATTCCGTAAGCCTCTTACTATCATTTATAATCAGTCCATTTCATTGGGTTTATTTCCTGAAGCATGGAAAGTAGCTCAGATTGTTCCGATCTACAAATCCGGTAGTAGAGCTAATATTGAAAATTATCGCCCCATTTCGCTATTAAATAATTTTGGAAAAATGTTTGAGGTAATTATACTGCAGCAACTCTTTTTCAAGGTCAAACATGCTATAGACAGTAACCAACATGGTTTCTTTAGGGGCCCATCTGTTCTCACAAACCTCGTACCGTTCATTCAGCAGGTTAATCCAGGTTAGCTGAGGTTAGTTGGTATGGAAGCGGGACTTGACACATGAGCAGTGTACACCGATTTTTCAAAAGCGTTTGATAAGATACATCAAGCTATCTTGCTGGTAAAACTTAAGAATTTTGGTGTGCACGGTAGGTTGTTACGACTACTTGATAGTTATTTAACCGGTCGTTCTTTTTATGTTGCTGTTTCCTTTCAAACCCATACTTAATAAATAAAAATTTTAAATTTCGCAAAATTTTCCGAATACCTTAAAAACGAAATTATTTAGGCATTTAAATTTTAACTTAGTTTGGCTTCTAAAAAATGCGGTAAATTCAAAAACCGTTAAAAAAATACAACTTTATAATATTTTCTTTATTTCGGTTTCATCAAAGAGTTATTTCGAAAGTGTTTTTAATGTCGTAATAGCCGCTTTTAGAAAATCCAGCTTTGTCAGTAAAGATAACTGAACCAATAAAATTTGCATCGTTTCTGTGCCAATCTACAACCCAGTTAAAAAACCCCATCTTCCGCGGAAAGTGATCAGGAAGAAGCACATGAACCTCGACATGAACTTTTTGCAGATCGTAGGGATGCAACTGTTGCCCTCTAAGGATTCTAGAGACCGTTGATTTTGGGCAATCAACCCAATTTTCGGACACATGCAGAAGGATGTGCTTCTACGGCATTTAGGATTTTTTCTTCAACATACTTTATTTATGACACTTCAGGTTAAATCTGTATCAGTCGATAAATACAAGTAAAAAAAACATCGTAGTTTTTACCTGTCTCCCTCAAACAACGATCCACTATTTCAAAGATTTTCTTATCAGGAAATTTTCTATTTTGAAAATCGTTCTTCATAAAGCTTTCTGACTTCTAAAGCGTTACATGATACTAGCCAATACATTAAATGCATCTTCGTATATTGCATATTCAGTAAACGTAAACTATTCCATTACTAATTAACTAACCAAGAAGAAAAAGAAGAAAAAAGATCGAAATATAAACTGGAATAAATATCCATATTTAAATCGGTACATGTCAAAAAAAAATCATAGCAAAAAGGACTTTTATGAAGATGACAACCAATGCTAAAATCCATATTGAACAAAAATAATTGTTTTGTCGTAAACAGTTTATTTTATCGATGTCGATCAATTATTTTTGTTCCTTTAGGGTACAGGGTGTAATAAAAATATCATTAGTGTGTTAGAGCTAGTCCGTCCCTAGCAAACTAAATAATAGTGGCTTCTATAAGCCCCCCCCCCCCACGTTTCCAAGGATGCTGAACACGATGGCGGTGGTTTAAACTCTTTTTGAGGTGAGCGCACCCCCCGAACAGTAGTTAAACCAAGTCACCCTCCCGTTTTTGAGGATGCTGAACACGATGGTGAAGTATGGATCCTTCCTCGACCCCCGCCAACCCCCTAAACGGCCAAGAACAACCCCCGAAAGGGGTAAAACTCGGATACGACGTCTCATACAGGCTAAATCGGCGTCAACACCCGTTTTCGAGGATGCTGAACAGGATGGTGAAATATAGATCGTTACTCAACCCCCGCCAACCCCCTAAACAGCCAAAAACAACCCCCGAAAGGGGTGAAACTCGGATACGACGTCTCATACCGGCTAAATCGGCATTAACACCCGTTTTCGAGGATGCTGAACACGATGGCGGTAGTTTAAATTTTTTTCGAGTTGACCCCACCCCCTAAACGGCCAAAAACAACCCCAGAATGGGGTGAAACTCGGATACGCCTTTTTTTTTAAACTAGATACTTCGTGTACATTCTTTTGATGAGAAAACGATATATATATAAAAGAATTATATTCAAAAATACGCGGACTTGCGGCAGCGAAAAGTACACGGCATCCAGCGCAGCATCCCGTGCAGGATCACAGCGCAGCATCTCTGTGTCTTTCATAAAGGTATTTACTTCTATAGTGCCTCCACTTTTACTGTATCTGGGCTACGGAGAGTCCCCATTATCTGGAACACGGGCAAGATCCCTTCACTGCGTCCACTAGCATAAAAATAAGATGTCGGAACTGTTAATGGCTAAACGACTCATCTCTTGATAATTGTGTGATATTGCATAAATAAGTGTCTGTTTAACAATTGCAGAAAATGTACCAATGATTCCATATACATGCTTTTCCCTCCTAAAAACTTGACACGAAGTATGCACCTGTTCTTTCAATTGAACAGTTCATCAAGAAACCTCGAATCATCATCTGGTATGTATTAAATGATCTGTGAAACAAATAATTCATTTTATCTCATACGGTGCACTTCATGAGACCGCGTATCAAAGTGACAGCTTTTGACCGTTTGGAAGGTTGGCGGGGGTCGAGTGACGATCTACATTTCACCATCGTGTTCAGCATCCTCACAAACGGGGAGGGGGGGAGGGGGTGGCGTAGGATGAATTGGTGTGAGACGGCCTATCCGCGTTTCACCTCTTTCGGGGGTTGTTTTTGCCCGCTTGGGGTCTGCGCTCACCTCGAAAAGAGTTTAAACCAACGCCATCGTATTCAGCATCCTCGAAAACGGGGGGGGGGGGGGGTCATAGTCTCTTTACTGTAAAAATATTAACACATTTGTCCGACTCACAGAAGCCACTATAAGCTGAATGTGATTAAAGAGCCCAATTTAAGGAGAATTACCTTTAATAACCGTAATATTAAAATTTAAATTACACCTAGTACTTCAAAAGTTATTTAGAAACAAACGATTTCCAGGGGTGTTCTTTATGGGCTCGTATCTCCGTAGGTGGGGGGGGGGGGGCGTAGAAAAAAAATGTATAGGAACCTTTCAAATTATTTTATGTATTCTATCTGAATCCGAGAGATTGCCCACATATTCTGGGACACCATGTATAGAAATAAAAATGCAGAATAAAAAAAAAAGTAAAAAGTAAATGTTTTTTAAGGCTATTAGGGTGTGCTAAATCATGCTTAATAAAACTTGTCCTTTAATTTATTATAATAAGGTTAAATTTTTTCTAAAATATTATTTTAGTTATTCGGTGGTTATAATTTTTCATTTTGCATTAAGTGGTTTTCATAGTATTGCAAAAATTAAAGCACCAATAAACTATTAACATTATTGCCTGAAACTTTCCCAATTTAACTGTCTTTGTAATACTTTCCGCGATAATAATACTGTCACCCTTGACTTTGGACACACACACACACACACATATTATTTGAATTGCTGTCACTCTCTTTTATTTTTCAAATTTATTATACTTTTACGATATTATTTAGAACATATCGTCAGCATACAGAGTAGTAGCGGTGTTCTTTAAAGATGGTTCCAAATCATATAAGTGAAGAAGAAATTATACAGACCCTAAATATGAAGCCCGGCGGCACCCTCATGTTCGCATCAACGCTTTACGAACACACTTCATTAACTTCATCGACTACCTGTCATCTCCCCCTAAGAATGAGTCGAGCCCTTCACCAACAACTCCCATTTTAAACTACGAATGTAAAATGTTTATCACAGATTTACACCATGCATGCTTCCATCCCCATAACATACTTTATTTCTTTTTGAAATAGAAGCACCACTGAACTACCTTCTAAGAGAGAGGTATTCAAAAATAAAAAAAACACGTACGTTTCTACTAAACCAAAGAAAAAGGAAAATATACCAAATGTGTTCTAAGCGTACAAGAGTGGCAGTCAATTTAAAATAAATCCGAGAATCAATCGCTAAAGTGAGCTAGCGAATGAGGTGTAATTACAACCCAATAAACTAACCTTAACTTGATAGAATTATTTTGAAAGGCTTATGGTAGCATCCCATGCATCCGATTTCCAATGGCATGACCAACCGACGATGTTCTCATTGTTCAGAATTTGATGTATTGAAAATAATTGAGTCGTGCATCGTATCGTCGGAAATGAAATGCATGAGATCCCACCTTTTCTATCCCACATCATTTTTCTATTTTTTTGACCGAGATAATTTTTGATATCTAGTTTATGCAATATGCCAAAATGTCAGTCTTCTAAATAATATTTGTAATCAAAAGTCAAGTAGTGACTTTAGACAATCAAAGAAAGCTCTTCATATTATATTCAATATCAATCATTACGTCAGGGTATTAAGTTACCGAAGAACATAATAATATATCCAAAACACTGCTCAAAAATGTAAATATTTCTGTGAAGTTGGCAAAGATAATAATTAAGTAAGCACCACTCAGATATGCACACGAATACAAATGTCACAGTGACAAAGGGCATAGGATTTTTATGTGAGTCACCCTATGTACAAGCCGTCCAATGTTCACATGTCAATACCAAATTAGCATTAAAACCATATGTCTGGCGATGCGGATAAACACTCTTCGAAACGCAAACGCACCATAGTGAAAATTTCATTCCTCCCTTCAATTTTCTTTAATAGGTCTAAACTACCTAGTGGAGGGTCAAAGCAATAGTTCTTGGTATAATAAAGAGCACAGTGATAAACTTTGTGGAGGGTTGGATAAAGTTCAAGAATTTTGTGTAGTTCTCAAGAAAAGATTAAATTAATGATTTTTAGAAGCTCGTAGATTATTTAACAAGGGGTCACACATGAGCAATCTAGAAGAAATTTTAAAATTATTTTAGTTTTTAAGTTTTAATGTTACCTTACTATAAATGTTAATTTAACCAATTTATATACAGGGTTACTTCTATGTATATATCAAAACAATTAAATATCTCTGAAGACACTAATTAGATTTTAATCAAGTTTAGCAGACAAAAGTAACTTATTTGACTTAATAAATAAAATAAGTTTGTAGTCGGCACTTAAAGGGTCACAAGTCTGTTCTTGACATTCCGAGGAAAATAAAGATTGACATTGAAAGAGTTGTTGAAAATCGGATAGTGTATAGTTTAATTTGTTTTAAAAGTATTATTTTAATATATATATTATTAAAAGAACATAATTTAAAAATATTGTTTTCACATGGTATTTACTTAGGAACGAGATTGTTATGACCTTATTACTCGTCCGGTTAACATGGAACACCAAAGTACCTAGATACATGTTTTTAAAAAAATCCCATACTATTTTGTTCTCCTTAATCTGTTGTTAATCCATAGTCTATGGCCGCTTTAGCACGGGAACAGTGCTTGTCGACGTAAGCAAGACAGTTGACAAGGTCTGGCACGACGGACTTATTCTAAAGCTGATAACTTTGGGTATGCCATATTACCTAATTTCACTTTTTTTTTTAGGACAAAGCGATTCCGACAATAAGACACGTCAGAGCCGAAGTACCGCAAGGCTTCCCCTGGCGCCGTAATATTAAAAACTTTGGTCAAACACAGTTATACCTAAGATACATATGCGAGATATTGCACGTGGCGACATCTCGTAGCAATCGAGCTATCTACCCAACCGGACCAGCGAGGTCTTAGAGAAGATCAAGCGCCGGAATGGAACCCGCATAAGCAGGCATCTAACGTCAGGAGATGTCGCCACCTGCAACATCTCGCACATGTATCTTTACATTACATGTTGAAATGCACTGTAAGGTCCCTTTCCTTTTCGTCAAACTCTAGAGCCTTGCCGAAGAGCCGTAATACGGCGAAACGCGTTCAAGGATTGGGTCTAACGGAAAGAAAAGGGACAAACTTTTTTCTTTTATAGTTATACATGTTTGCTGATGATAACGCGATCACTGCTATCGCCAAATACCCGTCCAGGGGTCTCGTAGTTGCAACGATATATCAAACTTTTGGAGTTGTGGTTGGATAAGTGGAAAATTCACTAAAACGAGGCGAAAACCAAAGCCATCTAATTCTTAAGGTTCAGAGTTAAATATCCTAAAACCCGTTTATTGGTCAAAAACTCTAGGACAAATTGAAGCGATAATATTAAATACCTGGGTTTCTGGGTATCTCTTACTTAAAGAAAAAGTCCAAGAAAGATAGTCTAAGTATATACTCAAATATGTTCTGGCATCATTAAAATCATAATTTGAAAAACGTGACGTATTCGTTTGGACAATATTTTTTAAAATGTTCGACCCTATTCAACGTCACTTAAAAAATAATTTGTTTATTATTGTTTTACTCCTAGTTCAGGTTGGTGAGGATTTGTTCAGAAATAAGTTCAAACCATAAGTGACTGGTGTTTTTTTTTTATAAATAAATAATACACAATTTGTTGATAATTTCCAAAACAAGTCATTATTTCGAATACTACTGACATTAGAAACAAAGCATGTTGTAAAAAAAGTGTAACAAATGTAACGTAGACTCTATAAATGAACAAATATACAGGGTGTTACATAAAAAAACTTAAAATTCGTTTGATTTCCAAACATACTAAACCGCTGGCAACAACGCCAATATCGTCATTCGGTGCGTAGAATCCAACAACTGTACCAAATTTGGTTTAAATCGGCCAATAAATTGTCAGATTATTAAGCCGTTTACAGATTTTATACACACACTGTCATGTTTCCTCGTGTTAAGTTTAATACATGCTAAAGAGATAAACATATTGGCTCTATCTAAAATGAAACCATCATACGATTACAGGGCAGGTCAGGCTTTGCTTCTTCCTTGTCATAGTCTTAATACTACACACAAATCAAATAGAAAACAATTGTGTAAATGGCAATGTGAATTTAGGGCATTGTTATTAATTGCCCTTAAACAATTTGCGTGTAGTACCGTTTATAAAATTACATAAGAAATCACACTGAAATATTAACACGTCGTTAAGGAACACCCTGTATATCTCAAAAAATTGCCATCAATACAACATATTTTATTACATTTTCTAAGTCTGGCCTTGTCTCTAAACGGCTGACTGCCATTGTATTGCTGCCAATATTAGGGGCGTAGGAAATTTCGGCCCCGGCCAGGTAGCAGCCCGATTTTGACAGGAACTTTCGGCCCCGGGTTTTGAATCATTTATAAAATGAAAATGCAACTAACCTGAACTAACTCAATTTTTGACCTGCAACTCGGCTAATGCCGTTTTATAGACTTATATTGGTTAAACAGCGCTAACACGGCATCTAATCCACCTTTTTGGTTCCAATTCGCCTTTTTCAAGTTCACCGGGGAATATTATTATTAATTGTTTGCCCCTTTTATTGACTTATATTGGTTAAACAGCGCTAACACGGCATCTAATCCACCTTTTTGGTTCAATTCGCATTACCTGCAATGTTTGGGGCCGAAATTTCTTGCAAGATTACTTGACCTAAAATTTCTAGCAGGTACCTTACCCAATATGGGGCCGAAAGTTCCGCCGCCCAATATTAGATAAGTAAATTAAATAACTAGAATATAAGTTTTGTCAGATGGCATCTCGCCCATCTTACAGGTTTACGAGCTGGAAATACTTTACCTATCCTTATTCAGATCGCCATGCTTTGTTACCGCCGTACACAAAATTTCATTAAAATCTGATAACTGGTTAGCTTCTATATACTTAATGCAAAACAAAACCGATGCACATCATCAATCAGCTGATAATATATTCTTCTCCAGATCTTTTGATAAATAGAATTAAGAAACTGTTCTTTTAAGAACAACAAAAATGGACATACATGTCTCTGTCGATTACGTTGTTTACTATTTGTGAAAAATGCCGAAGCATTTAAACAGCCGGTGCAAAGAGCTTATAGCTTCTTTAATAAGCTATTTACAGGAAGAACTTAACAACAATGTCCCATTGGGGCGGCGGAACTTTCGGCCCCATATTGGGTAAGGTACCTGCTAGAAATTTTAGGTCAAGTAATCTTGCAAGAAATTTCGGCCCCAAACATTGCAGGTAATGCGAATTGAACCAAAAAGGTGGATTAGATGCCGTGTTAGCGCTGTTTAACCAATATAAGTCAATAAAAGGGGCAAACAATTAATAATAATATTCCCCGGTGAACTTGAAAAAGGCGAATTGGAACCAAAAAGGTGGATTAGATGCCGTGTTAGCGCTGTTTAACCAATATAAGTCTATAAAACCGCATTAGCCGAGTTGCAGGTCAAAAATTGAGTTAGTTCAGGTTAGTTGCATTTTCATTTTATAAATGATTCAAAACACAAAAGATCATAAAAAAAATTAAAATGTTTTAACGTTAGACCATTGGGGCCGAAAATGCCTGTAATAAAAACATGACCCTTCCATCCCGGGGCCGAAAGTTCCTGTCAAAATTGGGCTGCTACCTGGCCGGGGCCGAAATTTCCTACGCCCTCCCATTGTTACCCTTGACACCAGTTAGAGAAGTAAATTTAAAGAGTGTGTTAAGGTCTATATATTTTATATCTACTTTATTAAGTTTTAGCGTGTAGCAGCCTAGCAGCTGCCCTAAATTTGAATATGTCCACTGTAAGCGCAGTTTCAACAACAGTTAGGCAAAATAAATTATTGGAGTCACCTAAAAGGAAACGTTCTTATTTAAAAAAAGGTGCAAATGTGTCAAGATTGGATATAACTTCTATCCGTGACACTATTTATGGAATGTATAACACAAGTAAGTTGTATTATTCAAAAACTAATATTTTACATTGGTAATGCTTAAGCTGTAACTTTTTTTTAGGACATCATGTAACTGTGACAACTTTAAGTAAGAAATTAAAAGACAGACAGCTGTTTGATGGTTGTCTTAACTCTTTAGGAAGCTTATTAATTGGAAATAGGCTTCGGATGAAAAAGGATGAACCGAGGCGAGGGCTTATGGAACTTTCCCATGTAGCTTTCAAACGATTGGTATTTTTGAAAGAATATTAAAGAAAACGAAGCATCCTTGTGCCAATTCGTTTTCTCGGATGAAACATGGATTTTTCAGAATGGTACCATTGGTCGATCTTGTCAAGATGAAAATAAAAGAAGTGTTAGATATACTAAAGTTGACGGTAAAAGGTATTATGCAGTAAACAAATATATAAACTATGGCAAATTTTTGTATATTTATCTGGCTTTTATGAAAAAAAATCTGTGTAATTCCCTCACTCGGATATTTTGGTTACAAGCTGGCAATACTGTATTATAACCAGTGGTTCAATAGCTCCTAGTAATTAGGGTATCCTCTACATGCGGGTACACTACGCAGGTTGTATTCTCGGTTGTATTACTTTAACTGACTAAAGTCATAACGACTCCCTTTTGTCTTTTGATCAATACTCTTTGGGAATATAATATTTAGGTATTTTTCACAACAAATAATATAACTTTAAAAGATGGTGATATAGTCAGGGACTTCTCACAATACAGCTTGGATGTCCTCCTAGTCTACTTAAATAACCGATATCCTATAGACTTGTATATTGTATTATATATAGATCGTCGCTCATTATCACACAGAACGCCAAATAATAAAATAGATCTTTTACATTGATTCAGTTTATTGTTAAATGCAATGTAAGTACTGTAAGTAGGTAATTAAATTTACATATCTCACTAAACTTGGTGCATTAAGCTACTTTAAAGTAGCAAGCGAGGTGGCGAAGCTCACGAAATATGTGTATTTCAGTGGTTCACCTGTACCTAAGCTTTATTGCAGGGGAAATGCAGAGGCATTAGAAGGGATTACGTGTTCCTGAGGGTGTTTGGAATCCATGACGGCCGGTTTCCATTTTCTATAGAATAAAGTGTTTGAAATGTAGTATAGACAATTTATGATTGGCACAGTTTATGTAAGTAAAGGAAACTATACAGCTATAAAACCCATCTACGTCCCACAAACTCAATTTAGGCTATTGTGGATTTGATAGTAATTTTTTTCTTCCATCTTTTAATTAGTTTAGTTCAATATGGCGCCGAGTGATGTACTCCGCAATTACATTCCTGCAAGAAGTTGTTAAATGTGTAAAGTATGACCCAATTGGGCTACAAATGTGTTAAATGCGGTACAGTTTCTAATTTTGAATGTGTTCGAGGTGATTGACAGTGAAAATAAATTGATGTAAAAAGCAAAACATGGAGGAAATAGTTGTCAATGAGCATGAACAAACAATTACAGGGATTACATCAACTGAAACATTATTTGCAAGCGCGACAGATTTTATCTAAAAGTTTTGGGTGTAGTAGCTATAAATCCTCATACTGGTTCAAGGGAACTTACTGTGATTCAGGAATGTGACAAAAATCGGTACTGGCTATTTTACATAAGCTCAATTTTCACCTTTACCGCATAATTCTTTATCAGGAATTGTATGGTCAAGATTTTCAAACAAGGATAACATTTTGTAACTGGCTTCCAATTTACGAAAACAATGTATTTTTAAGAATTCTTCTGGGGAAGCAACATTTACCTATTGTGGTGACGTAATTATTTAAATTAAACTGTATTAATTGGAGTTTGAATTTTGTACTGAGTAAATCAATTTGGCTTTTATTAATGTAAGGTCAACCGGCAAAATTTACACTATTGGGCACCTCAAAATCGTCCCTGGACTACAATTATGCCGAATTAACATCCTTGGCCAGTTAGTACATAGTATGGTATGGATGGAGAAAGGGAGACATTCACGCATTTTTTTTTTTAGGAACAATTTACCCTACCTTCTGGATTATAATGCAAATCAGCAAGAACTATGGTTTCAGGAAGATTGTGCCCCGCCACACTTTGCGCAACAAGCTCGAGATACACTAAATGAAATGTTTGGAAACAAATGGATTGGTCGTGGTAGTCCTGTGAACTGGTCTGCTAGGTCACCCGATTTAGCCCCATTGGATTTTTTTTGTGAAGTTTTATAAAAGATAAAGTTATGGCTATACCACCGAACACAAAAGAAAACATAAAATATGATATTTCATAAGCATGTCATTTAGTAATTTAGTTCACCGATAAATGTAAAGTATAGTATGATAGTTTTCAGTGTCCTAATTTTGTTGACTCAAAAACTCGTAAGTAAGCAACCAGTAGAGTAAATGTAATAATTATCTGCTTACTTATGTAGTTGTTTACGGAGAGTCGAATTATCGAAGAAAATAAATACCTTTTTGTACAACTGCCATTAAAAGTGACACTTTTAATAAGAGTCAACAGTGTTAAAAGTGATTGTTTACGTGGAAGCGTGTTAAAAATATTTTTGACACTACATTTTCTTATGATGAAATCAAATAAAATTATATTAATAATTTTAGGAGTTTCAAAGTTGCTTTTCTTGCAGACTCTTCAATACCCACAGGAACAACCAAATCAACACTTTTATTAATTATTCCACTATCGACAAACATATTAAGCAGTCAAGAACCAAAGACAAAAATTGGACAATTACGCAATTATTTAAATGACAGCATCTTTTTTATTTGTAAACAAGCATTTGTTAGTAACCATAGCGTAGGCAACGTTTATCATTCACAACAACCTTGTGATTATTTGAATATTAAAATGCATTTTGAAGTTTAATGTCATTCCAAATTCCCCTATTTTATTATCGAAATAGGGCAGTTATACAAAAAACATTGTATGATATTTGTGTTAAAAGTAATTTTATTTTGTTCGTGAAATTGTTCAATTCGCTCCGCTCATTTCACAAACTTTTTCACTCACAAAATAAAACATCACTTTTAACACTCACATCATAAATAACTATTCCATTTGATATTTTAAATTTGTGACCAACTAGATAAAATGTGGACGGGGCAAATAAAGAATAAAAAATTAATGTTTTAAAATTTGTCCCCTATTGACGTCCTAAAATTTGAATAAAATATTTCCAGCTATTTTTCAGATTTTGCATTGTAGCACTTTAAAATCCTCACCATGTATTTATTAATCAGCAGAAAAATGGTACAGTGCTTTCATTTTAATTTGTCCCACTTTAACATGGCTGTAAAATACTGACATAGAAGGTTGACTAATATTGCATAACTTTATACTTTTGAGGCAATTATTGATAGATAGTAGATTTTGTGGTTTGTACACTTCTTGCAACATTTTAGCTAATTACTCAAACCTAGGAACAACCAATTTATTTACAAATAAAATATATCCAATTTACAAATCACAAACAATTTAGTTTTTTTTTAATTTGCTCCTTCTAGGTTTAAAAAATTTACGAATAAACAATAGAGCCATTCTGTTAAAAATTAAAGGACATACAGAGAAGGTATATATATTATTAAGTGCATTGAAAATAAAGGAGGCCACGTGGAGCAGCACTTATAAATGAAAAAAATATATTTTATCATTTTTAAAATTATTTGTTATTTGTAAATTTCATTTATTTTATTTTTAAATAAATTTGTTAATCCTAGGTTTGAGTAATTAACTAAAATGTTGAAAGTTTACAAACTACAAAATCTTCCATCTATCTAATAAACGCCTCAAAAGTATAAAACTATGACAATAAATTAGTTATTAGAAATAAAAATAATAATCCAATATTAATGATAATTATATTAATTTAGGCTAAACTAATAAGAAGAAAGGGCATGTGTAGCATATATTCGTATTTTCGTATTCAGAAAAAGAATGACTTTTAAAATATTAAATAATATACAGGTTGTTTCGTTTAAAAAGAAGTATGAAGATTGTTTATAAAATTTTTGACTTAACGGCAAACAATTTATTTCTTTAATGAACCCTCTAGCTCAAAAAAATAAGTATTTTAAAGTGGGACAAATTGAAATGAAGTTAAAATAGAATATATTCTATAAAACCGCTCCAAATGAGGAAGGGGGGGACGCAGTGGAATTTTGGTGTTCAACTCTCTAGAATAAGTGCAATAAGTGGAGACCTTAGTGGTGTTTTTATACTGGAATTAGTAAAATTAGACCTGAATTTAATGGGATTAGTCCTGATATAAGTGCACTTATTCCCAGAACTAGTGGTGAGATTAGTGGCATTAAAACAGATTCAATCGCACCATCGCTTGACAACTTTGCCTTCGATTATTTACCTATAGATTTTATCTATATTATAGTTTACTAAGCAACATCGTAACAGTACCGCTTGAACGCCATTGGTCATTGAGATATAAACAAGGAACAGTTAGGAAATAGTGAAAATAGCTAGAACTCAAAAGAACTTCGTTTCCCTTTCGCTAATAAGAAAATCTGAAACTAAGCTGGCACACCTCAAAATAAATAATGAATCTAAACACATGCTTTTAAAACAAAATTTAAGGTCGTTTTAAGGGTTAAAAGCCTGACGCTTATAATAAATTATTGTAGGTAAATTCCCAGCTAAGCTGTTAAGCTCATTAACGTTATATTCAGGTTAATATCGATAATTTCCTAAAAGCGCCGTTGCTGTAAAAATTAATTTGCTTTGAATGCCGAAAGGATTAGTAGATTCAGTTTAATAAATTGGCCTTTTCTGTATATGGAAGTATTAATAAATTTCACCCGGCGAGAAATTTTACCTACGTTTACAAATTAATAAAGGATTTTATAAATCTTCGAAGCCTTGCCTTTATACTGCTTCTTAGGAATGTCTACATTAACAACAATGTATTTTCTTGATATATCGGTTACATGCAGTAGGTAGTAGGTGTAGGTACATAGTATAAAAACATCAGCAGTACAAGAATAAATATTAGGAAGGTTTTTAATTATTACTAGGTAGGTGAAAAGCTCCCCGATCATTACAACTCTCTGGTACCACAATAATTGTCAGAATTAGGTATTTGGAAATAGTGAAAAACAAGCTACGCAAGCCGGGGACACGTCTAGACTGGCTCAATGTCGTATTCGTAGCTCCTTGAATGATCGAAGAAAAACCTACTCGAGATGGAACGCGCCGTATCGCATATCATGTTTTTCCGGCGTATCACGGCTCGTCCACATAGCGATCACGATACGCGTCGATGATACGGATACGGTGATCTGATACGGCACAATGCTACAAATGTGGACCCGCCTTAAGAAGGCGTGCGAGTGGCTCTAGACAAGGGTTCTCCTACCTGCATTGCCAAATTGAGTAGAACAAGTAAAGCCTGTCCAGAGATATAAGAAAGTTACATTTTGCCTTTGAATGGGATTATCAAAGGGTGAACATAAACAAACAATGAATGAATGAATAAATGCAGGTGAATTATGGTCCGTACTTAAAAATGTCTTAAAGTAAACTGCAAATCCGGAAGAGGTAATTTCATTATTAAAGTAATAGTTTGGTGATTTTAAACCGATTTTTACCTGATTCAAAATGAGAGGGTTAATCCCATTAAACAAATTATGTTCTAAAGACTGTATATATAGCCACTCTAGTTAGTTTTAAGCTTAGTAATTATTCTTACTGCGTGTGTAATACAACGTTTGTTTAGTCGTGTGGGAGTCATGGAAAATATGTGCGAGTCCAATGTATCTCAGGAGATAACTACGTTGAAAAGCAGAAAACACTTTTCTGTGGAAACTAAGGAAGTTATAAACAATGTTTATTCAACTCTTATTGAACTTGCGGTCAGCAAGCAAGCAGCGCTAGAAGAAACGGCCACATTAACAAGAATTCCATGAATAATCCCATTTTAGCGAGGAAAGAAAGAACCGATAATGGCATTTTCTCGAAGGTAGATGGAAATGATCAAGATATAATACGGCGTAAAATGTACAAGTTATACAAGGAACAAAGCGTGCCCACATTAGATAATTTAATTAAGAGGCTTGAAAAAGATGAAACCGGCGTTAAATGTGGCAGAACAACGTTATGGAAGTGTATCCAACACATGGGTTTTAAATTTAAAAAAATTAACAAAAGACAAGTTATAATGGAATCCAGTAGAATTCGGGAATGGCGATCCGAATATCTACAAAAAATTGAGATTTACAGAGATCAGCAAAGGCCGATTATTTACTTGGATAAAACCTGGTTCGACACATATGATACCCCGGAAAAGGGTTGGGTTGACTTAAGCGGCAAGTGTAAAACAAGCTCGCCATCAAAAAGAGGTAAACGAATTACGATTTTGCATGCTGGATCTAAGGACGGATGGATTCCAAATGGACTTTCTCTGTCTGCAAAAAACATTAAAATATTCTTCTCTGGATTACCATGAGGACACCACTGCTGATTTATTTGAAGATTGGTTTAAAAACAAGCTAATTTCAAATATACCTCGGAATAGCGTAATTGTAATGGACAATGCAAGCTACCATAGTAGGCAGTTGACCAAGACTCCCTTCTCAAATGACACAAAAGCAACAATCCAAAACTAAATGTATGATAATGACATTTATTTTCAAGAATATATTACACTATAAGGCATCTAATTGAGGTTTTACAAAGTTTAACTTCTTGATCATTATGCAAAAAATCTAGGGCATACAGTTTTAAGGCTTCCACCATACCATTGTATATTTAATCCCATCGAACATGTTTGGCACCTACTGAAATCTGCCATTCGTCGTAACAATATTTGCCCTACTATTAACTCCAGTGTACTTAAGTTTATAGAAACTGAAGTTTTTAAAATCCCTTCACAAAGTTGGGCAAATTCTGTTACACCTGTTGAAAAAGTGGAAAAATCATATATCCATATAAACAATATAGCACAAATAATAATTAGAATAGATGATGATAGCGATAGTGATATTGCTGTATTAAGTAAATAATTATTATAAGTACCAAATAATTCGTATATTTTTGTAATCATAAATATAATTTTTAATAATAAAATAACTTGTAATTTCACATTTAAACATAAATAAAATACTATTGATTGTCTTACTTATTTTTATTACAAACCATAATTAAATTCTAAGCAAAATACGGACCTGTTCGGCTATATTTCAATTTTACAGCTGGCCGGGGTGTTTCCTTTATAGGGATCAGTTTGTCACTTCCTTATGCCTCTGAACATACTTTACCGTAGGGTGTAGAGTTATGTAAGTAATAACATGCCGATTTTGGTATATTTTATGGAAGTTTAGGTGAAATCTTCTAAAACATGGCAACATGCATGATCTTCCCAAGCGCTTTGGAATGCTTTTATTTAAGTTAAAAGCGGGTGAATCGATGTTAATTATATTTTTCGCACACCGTTAATGGTGATAAGAACAGTTTTGCGAATTGTTTTGGAATCGTAGTAATAGCTATGTAGTTTTAAGCTGAAGATATGCTGACTCAGTCAATTTTTCTTTATTTAACAAATGCCTCTCTTAAGATTTAATCTAATTGAAAAAAAAAGATAAGGTTGCGGCCTTATTTATAATAATTGTCGAGATAATTATAAGCCTTCATATTTGTTTTGCATTCCAACTTAAAGGTAGAAATTGAAAATATTGAGAATTTTACTAGAGAAGTATAGAAAATAAACAAATAGGACAGAAAGTTAAAACCGAGGCTAAACCTAACCTTTAAGTATCTTCAATATACCTATACATCTATACATTGTCATGCTTTTGATTAATCAAACTCTTTTAAAGTTTTATTAAAATAATGAGTTGTGCAATTATTTTCCTTAAAAGTGTCAATCAAAGGTTAAAATAGAATAAAAGATGATCGAACTCGGTCTTATACTTGAGTTAAGAAGTTAATTTTCCCTATACTAAAATAATAAGTAAACTAACATCGTCTTTAAAAAGTCTTACAGAACCTGACTTTCGCCGTGACATAAACTTTTTCATCGACCTTGTATATTTGGCTTGCGGTGCTTTGGGTTCACACAATGTTACCTGGTCGTCGGAATTTCGTTCGCCAGATATATTAAAATAAACTGGTTTCGGTTTCCTTTTTCTTCGAAGCACAATGGTATGCTTCTTGTTATGGACTCATTGTTATGTGTGAATTTGGTAAAAGCTATTTTAATTAGAATTTATTCAGGATCTTTGTAGGAATGGATGCATTACTTATGAAAAAAAGTATTTTATTGACTTTTAGGTTTCAGGTCACACAATGGAATGTTACCAATATTTTGCCACCAATTTTCCTTTCGAACTAAAATTCACAAATGCTTTTTTTGGCAAGAAAATATCCTTATCTCGATATTTATCACAAATATTATTGTAGGTTGATCAAAATATTCTGGAAATAGGCAAAGTCTTGGCCTCTATACTTTGCCTCTTAATGCGGGAGAGCAATAAAATGTAAATTTGCGATGACAGGACCCATTAAGCAGGGTGAACAACTTAAAGGTTGCATTGTAAATTACAGGTAAATTGCAATGATAGTTTTTAAAAATTTCGTATTTCAGACATTTAAGACGTACACACCCCGAATCGGTCCTAAATTAGGGTCGTCCTAATTAGCATACAATAGAAAGACCAGTTTTGTGAATGAAATGAAAACTACCTGTAGTAACAGAGGCATTACTACAGGTAGTTTCAATATTAATATTTATAAAAAAATCTACTATCAACACAACTTAATTTTAAAATTTTAGTCATCATGTTCTGAGTAGTCCGATGAACTATCGTCGGTGGGGTCCAGAGAAATAATAAGGGGCTCAACAGTGTTTTCTAGCATGTTATCAGCTTCCCACATTCCTTCTTCTATTTCAATCACATCGACGCACTTACTCCATTTTTCACAATCCACTATCTTTATTCCCTTTTGCAAGAGGTTTCCAACGTCTCTCATTTTAAAAGTGGTGTTATGCCTTGCTGCAAACCCTTTTACTTGCGCCCACACCAATTCTATGGGGTTTAATTCACAGTGTTATAGCGGAAGGCGAAGAACCGTTATATTTCGTTTTGAAGCGATTTCGTGGACAACAAATTTCGTACAAAGAGGTTTATTTGACTTTACAATCTCCAGTAGCTCTTTTTTCAGCATATCTTTATGAAATGGCTTCTTATTTACAGTAAGCCAATGAATGATGTCATTTTTTTTTCCAAGAAAACGTTCGTATTTTTCGTATTTTCTTGAGTGGTAGCTGGCATTATCCATGACTATAACAGACCCAGGAGGAATAAGATCTAGCATTTGCTGAAAGTATTCTTTAAAGACATCAGTGTTCATGTCCTAATGATAATCTCCAGTCCGTTTTAACTTAAATGCTAGTAAGCCGCCATCGACAAATCCATTTGTGCTACCAATGTGAGTAATTATTAATCTTTTATCTTTTCCCGAGGGTGCTTTTATTCCAATGGACCATCCATGAAAGCTTGGCTCGCGCCTTTTGTATGTTTATCCTGCCATATTTTACCAACGGTATAACCTTTATTTAACCAAGTTTCGTCTATATCATTGTTTCCTAACCTGTGGTCCGCGGACCCCTGGGGGTCCGCGAGCATATGTTTGGGGGTCCGCGGTCCCATACGCATCTATCTTACTTAGAGCATAAACAACAATAAATAAATTACCTACGCGCTTTGAAGTCTTCGTTGCGGGATTATTTTTCAGTACCTGACAAAAATAAAAATTGGATAGCAGACCCTTTCACCATAGATGTTTCTGATATAACTGGCTTGACAACGGTGCAAGAAAACCAATTAATAGAAATATCGTGTGATTCTGCCTTGAAACGTAATTTCAAAGAACGCTCCTTGTGTAGTTTCTGGGTGAATATAAAAAAAGATTATAAGGAAGTCTCAGAAGAAGCACTGAAACATTTGCTGCTTTTCTCCACCACGTACCTATGTGGAAAGGCATTCTCTACTCTTGTATACATTAAAAACAAATACAGGAACAGGTTACATGTGGAATCTGATTTGAGATTGCAATTGAGTAATAATATCAACCCGAACATTTCTAACTTAGTTGCAAAAAAGCAGCACCAACCTTCTCATTAATGTTTTTCTACGAAAAAGTTTGTTTTTTGTTTTTTAATTTAATGAAGGAATACTAAAATATAATATTGTCCGAAAATTGCACCTTTTTTCACTCAGGGGTCCTTGGAATTATGCTTGATTTTCTTGGGGGTCCGCGGCTGAAAAAGGTTAGGAACCGCTGAGTCTATATAATAGATATTCCTGTTACCCTTCGAAACTGTCTAACTACCCTCAAATATCGTCGTCGCCAGCAGATTATTTCGTCTTTCTCCATTAAAAGTGATTTTCTGTTTTAAATTTTTTTCATAACAAAAATTCATTTCCTTCAAAGTTTTCCATACTTTCTTTTTACCCATGGGTGGAATTAAAATTAAATCATCCTTATTCATTTCAGACATTATTTTGTCCAAGGTAGGTATTTCTTTTTTTCAGTAAAACGATTCTCATGGCAGTCTTTTATCCTCATTTATAACAGTTTCTTTTTTTCCTGTACTTATCTTTGGTGACCTGATGGGGCCGCGTTTGTCCTCGTGCATAAGTCGGTATATTGTTGACTGTTCGACTCCAGTCAAATTGGAATACATTTAAACTATTTTTGCAACTCCGAATGTTATATGAAATAATAATTGGACTACGCCTATGAAATACGGCGAGGACCACTGGGTTTATAGTTCAATAATGATTTATTACTCTCTCACATTAAGAAATAGACTATAACTATATGTCGTTCTTTAATCGATAATAATAAATTTCATATAATTTACCCCTTTTGGTCATAAATTTGCTTGTGTTAACTTTTTCTTCTACAAACTCTGCAAACGACCACTATCGAACGAAGCTTAAAAAAAAACTCAGTATAATAAAAAAGTATCTAATATGTCTTTTAAATATGTAAATAAGTTCTTATAGTTAGAGCCGCGGCGACAAAAATGCATTGGAACTCCCAAACGGATGAGAAGCACGTTTTTGTATAGTTCGAGTGTCGTTCTCGAATCCGTGTTGTCGAGTAGGGGTCTGGTGCTCGGCGGTGAGCGGCTATAATATTTTTTCCAAATTTTGACCAGCGGTTTAAAAAAACATTTCTCAAACGGATGAAAATTACTGGAGGGCATCTAGGCAACCCCCCAATTACCGGAAAAATATTTTCATCCGATTTGATCTTTGCAAAGAGCTTTTCCAGGAGCTCAAAAAAAAAAATGGAAAAAAGGGGGGGAAAAATTTGCTCATTTAAACTTGAAATTGGGCAGGGAGCTAGAGTTCGTGTCTGAGAATATGTAAAAAAATTTTTTCGAGGCGCCACGATATTTTTTGACAGTTGAAAAGGTAAACATATGATATAAATATAAACATATTGATTTTGATATTCGGGTGTTATCTGGTGTTATATTTTGAATTTCTTGTCTAATTACTTGTTGATTTTCTTTACCAAATCGCGACATTTCGCTATACACTTATTAAACTCAACGTACAGACGTTTTAAACTAGTAATTATTAAGCTTTGTGACAGAACCGGTTAAACAAAAATGACAAATCAACATATGTCAAAAACAACAATACCCTGGCCAACTTGACAAGCAGTGCAATTAATTTAAAATGTCAGGTTGGATTAATAATTTTTTTCCAAATTATGGTGTGAAGTGGTGTGAAATTTTCTTGCCGAATCCCACGCAAGCTTAAATTATTCCTGGAAATAATTTAAGCTCTTGTGATATTATAAGTGAAAATTTACGGAGAACTCCGGGAGCAAAATCACGCGTGCTGGCGAGGTTCTTTGTTATTTGGCATAGTTTAGCCAGGCTCATTTTGGATGAAAACTTTTTTCCTTAATAACATAAATAATAACGATTCATTTTAGTCCGGTTGCATGCATGCGGCTGATTTTTTTTTTATTTCGGAGTTTGGGTCCATTTAATTGTACTGGAGGTTACGGCAAGGATCAAATCGGATGAAAATATTTTTCCGGTAATTGGGGGGTTGCCTAGATGCTCTCCAGTAATTTTTATCCGTTTGGGAAATGTTTTTTTAAACCGCTGGTCAAAATTAGGTAAAAATATTATAGCCGCTCACCGCCGAGCGCCAGACCCCTACTCGACAACACGGATTTCGAGAACGACACTCGAACTATACAAAAACGTGCTTCTCATCCGTTTGGGAGTTCCAAGGCATTTTTGTCACCGCGGCTCTAACTATTATAACACCATGCATGATAAAAATAATGACAAATCCAGGGTTGGGCTGATTTAAATCAAGTGATTTAAATCACGATTTAATTCATGATTTAAGTCAATTGATTTTTTTTTAAATCATGATTTAAATCACTTTAGGTATTAAAAAAAATCATGATTTAATGAAACTATTTATTTTTAATTCAGACCAATGAACAATATAACATATTAAAAAACTATTTACTTCCACTCCCTTGAACAATCAACATCAAAATACGCGAGACATATTGGGCCACGGCAATTTATAGATCGGGAAAGAATCAAGTCGCGACAGGAATTTTCTTGCAAGAAGCGCGTTCTGACAATATTTTGGGTAGAATTTAGACCTACTATATTGTTAGACCGACATTAAAATAATTTGTATTAATTTGAAAAGAGAGAAAAATGTTAAATTTTTAATAAAATCAATAAAAATAAAAAAAATCATAAAAATCAAAAAAGTCAATGATTTTTGTTTTTTTTTTAATAAAAATCAAATTTTGCCCAACCCTGCAAATAACACAAGATAGATGTATCCACTTTTTCTGAAACATTTCCCTATGATTAGCAAAATTCTAAAATAATTTAACGTTTGAATAGCTTTTAAAACTGTAAATACACTTAGTTAAGACCAAAGATAGAACTGATTGCTTCTCGAAATCTGGTTACATCCTGCTGATTACGTCGTCAGTCAGGGAGACCGATTTGTTCCAGAGTCTGCGAACACCTTGGCCTTTACAATCAGTACAAGGGTTCAGATGTAATCGAAACAAAGTCTGCGTTTGCTACTCATCTGTTGATATTCGAACATGTGTTTCTCGCGCCTGAAAAGTTTACCTTATAAGATAAATGCTTCAAAGGTAAAAAACTAGACCGACCTGAAAAAACAAAAATCACGAGGGCTACGATAAGCCCAGTAGTCGCACCTCTGCATTTAATTTTCAAATATTATAAGGCCGAGACTGGGTTATTTTTACTCTTATTATTCTCAGCTTTCTATGGGAATAACTGACTACTTCTTTCGATATAGGTTGATGACTGAGCTTAACAAATTCTTCCCTTTTGATAATTTAGATGACATACAGCCATCTTAAACTCGAGTATAAATAGTCTGCGTCTAGTGCGATCTCGTGCGCGATATTTTTCAGAACCCTCTAATTACTGTTGCCCAAATCGAACGCATTTGTACCGGCCTCGGTACTGACGCTGGTATAATTTAAGATGCATTCAAATTTTTCATAAAACATCTCGTAAAATATTGTTTTCTAAGTAGGCATATTTAAAAAAAAAGTATTCTATTATATAAGTATATCAATTTCTTATTATAAAGCATAATCCGACAAAAACCACAAAATGTTATCTTTTTTATGTGTCTACCTGCGATCTACACTTGTTGTCTTGTTTTATTCAGTTATTTTTTATTTTTTTAGACTTTAGGCGATGCTGTGATGAGCAGAACCAACTCTGGAGCATGCGTGTAAGTTGTTCTAGCTCACGTAGAGGGTGGTTAACAAGCACCACCAGCCCTGCCACAGAAAAAGCTGGAAGCCTCTTAGATGGTCATGGAGCTAGCTGTGACCTGACACCGCATGAACAAAAAAAGAAAAGTAAAAAAGGTAAATAGGGATGGGGAGCTATATAAATTAAAACAAAGTAATTTTAAAATGATTTGGTTGCTTTATTAATTTCGAAAAGGTTAGTCAGTACTTAAGTATAAACTTATCTGATATGGTTTCGTTCATATTATAGTCCGATGATCGGCTAGTAAGCCCGACGGATAGCCCAGCACGAAGCCAGAAGGAAGGAGTTCAACTGAAAGAAGAAACTTTAAAAGCTGGCTCATAAAAAGATGACTAAATATACAATCGGCTCAGAAAGACCACTCAAAGACCCTGTATAGGAGTGTCCAAAAGCCCTATGGTGTAATTTAGGGGCTCAACAAAAGTTACTGGAGAGCTCCAAAAATATTGCCCCTGTTGTGGTAACTTCCACTTTAAACGGTCGAAAAACAAACAAGCAAAATCCCACCGATGTGGTACACCAGCAATCTAAATTCCGTTAGTATGACTTTGCAAATCAAGGATGAAAAGGTACAACCGGTCTAACACTAACCTGAACCAAAAATGACGAATCACCAAAGAAGAAATCTCAAACACGTCAACCGTCAAAAAATGTGAAAAAAAAAAGGAAACCCAGGAAATTCCAAAAAGAAGATAAATCAATTGTAGAGTACAACTATAACCATGGACACTTGGACAGAGATACTCCATGAACCGAAATGCAAAAGGAAGGAGTAGGTTCGAATTTTGTGTTGAAATAACTTAAATGGGTCTTGACAACTCGGTTACAGGTACTTGAAATAAGTAAAATAAAACAGAGGTACATAAATTTGGTTATTGTTTAATATTCAGTGAAAACTAACTTCCTTATATTTTTTTTCTTTAAATAAACAATATTTCCAATATTCTCGACATTCGACAAGCGGCCACGTTCGAATTTATGACCGGAGTTCGCGCCAACCTTGCCTACAGTCCGTGATATAATGTCATTAAGATTCTGGTAAAATAAGATAACCTCTAAAGTTCTGAACAAAATTGAATTGTTTATCAAAAATTGTGAGAAGTTTTTACGGGAAGCGCTGTTATATGAGTGAAATAATATTGTATGGTTGATGCAAAACAAAAACCGATGCACGTCATCCGAGACGTCATCAATCAGCTGATAATTGTAAATCCGCAAGATAACACGAGGAAATTAAATTTGGGCAAAAAGTATTAAATTTGTATGCGATATTGAATTTACTACAAACTTAAAGTACCTATTCTTCTTTGATACGAACCCACTTATAGCAACTATTTTGCCTATTCGTCGATAGTTGTTGTGGCACCAGCTCGTTCGTTGGTTTGGTTTGACGTTTCGTGCAAAACTAACCTAATTGTTCGTAGTTTTGTGTGTCTATTTTTTAACAAAACTCTAGATCTTTTCATAAATAGCTTTAAAAAACTGTACTATTAAGAGAAACAAAAGTGCATATACATATCTCTGTCGATTACGTTGTTTACCATTTGTGAAAAATGCCGAAGCATTTAAATAGTCGGTGCAAAGAGCTAATAGCTTCTCTACGAAGCTATTTTCAGTAAGAACTTAAGAACAATGGCCTATTGTTACCCTTAACAGCAGTACAGAGAAGTAAATTTAAAAAGTATGTGAAGGTCTAGATATTTTATTTTTACTCTATTAATTTTTAGCGTGTAGCAGCTGCCCTAAACTTGAATATTTCCACTGTAAGCGCAATTTCAACAACAGTTAAGGAAAATAAATCATTAGAATCACCTTAAAACAAACGTTCTAATTCAAAGAAAGTTGTAAATGTGTGAAAATTGGATATAAGTTCTCTCCGTGACACTATTTATGGAATGTACGAAACAAGTAAGTTGTATTATTTAAAAATTATAATATTTTGCATCGGTTATTCATAAGCTGTAACTTTTTTTTAGAACATCATGTAACTTTGACAACTTTAAGTTAGAAATTAAAAGACAGAGAACTGTTTGATGGTTGTCTCAACTCTTTAAGAAGCCTCTTCAAGAAAATATGCTTCGGATGGTAAAAAGGTGAACTGAGGCGAGGGCTTATGGAACTTTCCCATGTAGCTTTCAAACGACTGGTATTTTTGAAAGAATATATTAAAGAAAAAGAAGCATTCTTGTATCAATTCGTTTTCTTGGATGAAACATGGATTTTTCAGAATGATAACATTGGTCGATCTTGGCAAAATGAAAATAAAAGAAGTGTTAGATCTACTAAAGCTGATGGTAAAAGGTAGTATGCAGTAAACAAATATATATACTATGGGACATTTTGGTATATTTATCTTGTTTTTATGAAAAGCTGGCAACACTGTCGATAACTGACGTCACTCCAAAGGCATGACGTGCATCGGTTTTTGTTTTGCATTAAGTATAGGTAGTACAAGGAAAATCAATATGCAAGGTTACGCTGGAGCAAGACATATGTATGTATATAAATAGAAAATGAAAGTAAAATCGCTTAAGTTACCTAGGCTGTTTCATACAGTAGGTAACCAAAAACCGAGCCAAAAACATAGTACTTTTCCCAAGTTCTAAAGTTAAAATATGATCAAAAATGCAATAAGCGTTAATATTAATAGCCAAATTTTATGATGGTACCTCGGATGGTACAGGGTACAGTGACAAAATCGAAATGTCACATATTATCTATAGAGTCTAAAATTGTTAGTGAAGACTATGTTTTTACATGTTTGCATACTTGAATGTCCTAACCTAACCTAAAAGCTATATGTAGCCTAATAGCTCAAAATATCTAGATTTTACTAACACTATAGGACAAATCACGTATTATCTAGGCACATCGCGCCAGGCTCATTTCGGTGTTTTCCAGTGACAGATACATACCAAAATCTAAAACATCCCTCTAATTATGTTATATCTTTGTTGTAACTGCATTTTAGTGAAAGGTGCTGGGTCTATTCTCAACAAACCCAGAAGTAAACATTATCCTCGACATCATTGAATTTCTCAAATATTTATTAAAATTTAATTTGCATGCATGTCGTTAGGTATAGCAAAATAACTCTGAGAAGAAACCACAACTCGAAAATGTAAAATGAAGTAATTATTATATTACCGAGTAAAACCGGGGACACATTGTTCTGACGTGTTGTGTTGTGATTTGTTATGATGCGCTATGTTGTGACGGGTCGTAAACATTGTTCTGATGCATTATGATGATAATAGGCGGGTTTCACAATCAGTATATTATTTGCGCTCGGTAGGTATATACACTATCACCTCAAGCCCGTCAGACGAATTTAAGGAAAAAATTGCAAGAATTTGCTCTACATTACCCAATAAATGAAATATTACATTTACATTTTTCTCTCAGCGAAATGCTTAGATTTGCTGTTAAAAGGGCAGCATAGCATTAGATAAATGTACACGCCGGCGCCGCTCATTTAAATACACGAGAAATAAGCTCTACAATCCGTGTAGCATCACATCACAACACAACACATCACGTCAGAAGAATGGCGGCAGCTTTAGTTCGTTGTACAAAGTGTAAAAATTTACGGGTTAAACAAGTCTCTATCATCTACCCCCTATTCTGTTCCTCACTATTGCCGAAAGACAATCATTGTTCTAAAAGGCGATTTTTTTCTCCAATTTAAACAATGCCATTTTAATCTTTTCAGTTTAAGTCAACACAAATAATTTTTGTTTCGTATTTGTCGGTCCCCGTCTCTCGCTGTCTGAGCTAATTCAGTGCCAGGACCGTTTTATTCAATTAGTTTATTACAGTTTCGCACGAGGTTCTGCAATAATAAACAACTAGTAAATAATTTCGATCGATTCAGCTATAGTAAACCGAAATACACCTTGGAATGTGATCCCTTGAGCTTCCATCTCTATGAGTGATATGTAATGAAATGTACAGATAAATGGCGGACTGTTGCCGACCAACGCAACAATGCTGCCAATATTTCGAGCAATATTTTCAACTCTATCTTTTTAGGCATTCCCCCAGAAAAAATATTAAGGGATATTTTTATGGTTTTAATTCCTTTTTCTGCGATCGCACACAAACTGATATCTATTTGGCGTGTTTTCGCGCCACAAGAGTCATTATTCCAGTATTGTCGTTAACCGTTGCTAAGCACAAAGACATATCACAGATCACAGTACCTACTAGAATATTATATAATAAAATATTCCCGTACCGAATTTCATTTATTCACATCATACTTACTACGCAGAAAAGAATAGTATGTGCACCTCGTAGGAAAATCATGTTCTCGTCCTCGGACGCTTGCATTGCATATAAACTTGCATCCTCGTCCAAAAGCGAAAATTAAAGGGGGCTGTTTTCATCTTGGCCAAAGTTGGTATCGCAAAATTCAGTCCCTTGGTTTATCCCAGGAATATAAATCAAAATCAGAAACAGCGACATTTTTAAAATCTCTCTTTGGACTGCCATTCTTAAAGCCTAAAGACATATCAGATGTTCTTACAGATTATATAATAGCAGTACTTCCTGATAACCAAAAACTTACTGAGTTTGTGACCACGTGTTAGAAAATTATATATTCGAAGAGGCAACGTTTCCTCCGCAAACATGGGCCGAGTTTTCAAGTTCCTGTAACAGGACTACAAATTCATGTGAATCTTTTATTGCTCGATTATATAGATTATTTAATAGTCCACATCCTACTATTTTCATATTTATTAAGGTTTTAAAGGGGATTCAATGTGAAACATATATTCAGCTTAGAAGTAGTAAATCAACAAAAAAATCTCCCAATATAATTGAGAAAGAAAACTTTTTAAGAGAAGCAATGAATGATTTGTGTAATGAACGCATTTCCATATTTGAATTTGTAAAAAAAGTGTCTTTTAAATTTCTTCCCATTATAACCGTCCCATAAGTTTTAATGTATATTCTTATGTAAATATAATGTATATTCTTATGTAAATATAATGTATATTCTTATGTAAATATAATGTATATTCTTATTAGATTGAAATAAAGCTTTTCAAGCATTCAATTTGTTTTATTAAATATATAATAGTGTATTCTAAAAAATATCGTCTAAACACTTGACCGCAATAAACTTAAAAAAATGTGAATTTTGTTGATATATAATGCAAATATTGTAATCACGCTAATCATATAGGTATACTGTCATTTCTAAGAATATTCTGCGACTCAGTTTACGTAGCTTATATTGAAACTCGGGACTTAATTTACGTTTTCCAGATTCAGATATACCCGAAGATGGACCGACCATCACATTAGTCAGTGGCGCCTTCTGTATAAAGGATGCAGAGCAGAACCAACAAATAACCAAAACCGTCAGTTTTAATACCCGTTAATATATTTTAAATTGTATTATAATTATAATTTCGATATTGATATCTGATCTATACTAATTCTACACCAAATACCCGAAGTATACAAGAGTAGGCACGATAAAGCCGTCGGTATCGGCCCATCGTTATTCCACCGACTACGGACAGCGTCACAAAACCCAAAAGATATTGACAGCGCATTTTCTCCTCGAACTGCGAAGTGAACCGAATACATACGACCAGGTTTTTTTACAAAAGACCGGTTATATTGGGTTCAGCTGTAAATTATTTCAGTTTCGTTTAGTTCCCGGTTAGTTCAGGTTAGTTCTAATATGGAGAGGGAAGTTTTAGATTAGTTTTGATAAAATATTACCATTTACCTTCAGCCAACCTCACTTTGGAATATCGAATGACACCACCTTTTGAGTACATAATGCATCAATCTAAAGCGCATGAAATGATCTCTCCAACCATGCCAATAAATGTGGAATTGGGTAATCGGTTTGCAACTTAGATGGAAAGATATGTGTTAAACAATAAAAATTAATTTTAAAATTTAAATTGCCTTCCATTTTCACAGTATTAAATTCTCCTGCAAAATATCGTTGTAACATTTAGTAATAATAAGGATTCTCTTTGCAAGCCATATGAGTGGAACAAACCTATAGTACGTATCAAAGTAATAAGCCACATAAACATTACGTGCTTAAGCTTTGAATGCCATTATTTGACTGTTTTACTCCGTCGTTTTAAGGTAGTTTGAAATTGCCAAATATAAAGTGAAATTTGCTCTAGTTGAAAAAAACCAACATTATCTTCTTTTACTAGGCTGAAAATTATTGTGCATATAACTACTTAATTTCAATGTCCCTTTTCTTATAATGCCGTTAAAATCTATAACTCTCTACAGTCCGAGGTAAAATCTCTCACTGCAATAGTAGGCTTTCAGAAAGCTGTCAAAAGTCGTTGCTCCCTGCTTGACATGCAATGTCTGAGGATGACACAAATAATGCATCTTTGTTTCTATAATTTAGTAATAGTGAAAATGATGGTGGTCTGCAATACTTACTTATTTATTTACATATATTATTTAAACATAATTATTGGACATCTCTTTTAGCTAAATTTGTTACTAAATATTTATAAACCAACCCGTGCTTACTCATATCATTTTTTCTTTTGTTCTCTTTATTATAAAAATTACTGTCTTTTGATTTATATAATATTGTATAGTGCAAACTAATTGTTAGGGATAATATTATAGTTGTTGTTGAGCTTTATGTTATTCTTATATAAAAACAGATTATTGGATTGAATGCTAAATTTCGCCATCAATTCATTTGTTGTTTTTCCTACATTTATTTTGAATAAAGGCCTGTTTATTTGTAACAATTCAATAAGAGGCATCTAGAGAAAAACGCCGGGCATAAGTATATCATAGAAGTGGTGCGTATACGTTTGAAAAAAACTGGGTCGGTATGCAACAAGAAAAAAACACAGGCAAGGGTTTTGGATGAACCTTGTCAGGTTGAGATACTCGGTCAATTTACTGTACCTATACATCTAACTTCTTCTAAGTAGATACCGTAATTCGCCAAGCTGATGAATATTCTTATTGGATCTGTGCATAAAATATTAAAAAGGAATAAGTTTTCCCCGAGGTTTTCCCTCATAAAATACTAATGTTAAATTTAATGAAAATGTTTTTGACAGAAGAGTCAAACCTTGCGAATTAATGGTTGATGATGGCCGTATTTTCATAACAAATGTATGCTTTAGCGTCAAGTCAAGTTTCTTCTTGAATTTCGCCCAGCATTGTATTTTATTCTTTGGCAAAACGTGATGACCCTCTTATGTGAATAAAAATGGAACCCTGGAACTCAATGAAGGAAATTTGAATTTTCTTACAAGATTAAGCTCCTCCCCAATATACATTAGAGACTGGCTTAATCAACGGTTTCTTGGCAAAGAGATTAGCAGAAGAAGTGCAATACAGTGGCCAGCAAGACGTCTCGATTTGATTCCGCTTGATTTATTCCTTAGAGGCCACTCAATGAGGCACTTGAAAAATTAAGTTTTTGAACCCTGCCTGAAATTATCGAAGACCTAAAAAATAGAATAATACTCGGATGCAGATGCAATACCATACAATCTTTAGGTAGGTACCCGATTTCACATCTCTTGGTACGGCTAAATAGGCAATTATTAATAGGTAGTGCCATTTGACCTCTGAAACTGAGGTTGGCTGGAGATGAATGGTAATATTTTTCTTACCAAATATTGAACTCAACTTCCTCCTCGATATTAAATTAGACGTGTTTTTTGTCACACCATTTTCCCTCAAAATCAATAGATATTTAGGGGGGGGGGGGCGTTTTCAAATGGAAACCCTGCGTAATAAAGATGCGAACGTAATAAGATTTGTGGTTTGAATGAATAGAATACAGTAAAAGCTAATTAAGCAATATATACTTATTCAGTATCATAATATTAGAAACCGCATCATCTTTGAAGCTTTGGATTGACCATGAAGAAAACTGGTGATTTACTAGATTCCTTATTATTGTATACAGGTAATTAATATGTATCAAGGAGAAAATCTGTTTTCGTTTAATTTGTTAAAATTACGAACTACTCAACGTCATGAAATATAAAAACAAAACGCGAAGAAAATTAAGTCATTAAAAATAAAAGATCAAAAGTTAAAAATAACATGTCTAAAATAAAAGGTGCAGGTTTGATGGGCTCAGCCATCTGTGTATAATTTAGGTTCAAGTCTGACGGCCGACGCAGGTAGAAAGATAACTCCATAAAGAGCAATAAATATGTTTAAAGGAAGTCGATTTAAAATAGTTATTTGTTGGGCAGATTGTTACTGTTTTGAGGAAAAATTATAATTATTTCAAACACATTTCTGAACATTTTCTACTTATAAAATGCTATCAGACGTAAACTGATTTTCATGACAGAATATTAATTAAGTACCCACCTAACTTGCCTCGACAAACCCAGCCTTTTTGAGCTGAGATAAAAATAAATCAAAAAAGATTATAGTACCCTCTTTTAATAATCCAGGGCTTCGCTCAAATCCATTTCCTTATTTAAAGTTTGGCGAACAAAGGTCCCAATAGCTAACAGAAGTTAAAGGAAATGCCTGGCTTGGAAGAGAGAGATGCAGAGAAGAAGTACCCACATTTATTTCCTTCTATTCTTCTTCTATTTCAGTAAAAAATTTACTTGGAAAACACTTCTATGTTAAATTCCTCACAAAGGTGCTCACAACTTCTTTAAAATATTGAACCATTCACAAATGACTTCATTACAAAATGATTGTAAGTATATGGGATGTATGGGAAAATTAAACAAAAAATAGTCAGTTTAACTATTTTGCTAGAACAAGCCATGCCTAGTCTAGGCAAAGTCTTCTAATTATCAGGTTTCAGGCTCTTTTCTAAAAGTCCGTTAGTTTTAGACTGATTTTGTTAGATTTAATCAATAATTTATCTTCAACAATAAGGGCGCGCCTGCATCTGAATTAAAATTTTATTTTTAGTTTATACTATCAGCTGAATATTTAATTGCGATCGATAAGATTTCTCAATGTTTAGTTACATTTGTGGGGTTCAACACAATTTAAGTTTTAGATGGTACTCCAGACGGAATAGGTGCCCGGGACGGTAAGGTAAGGGATTCAGTTAGAAAACAAGGTATGAAAGATTTTAAAGTATCAGAGACAGAAAAAGATTAATTTACGTTCAACTCTTGGTATATATCCTCAAAAATATCATAAACATGTTTTTGAATTGTACCAATTACATTGCAGGGGAATACCTTGTATCATCTTTCTTTCTTAGTTCCATATTCGGTCCTATATTACTGTTGATATTATCCCCAATGACATTTGACTCTGTCCAAGGTTTGATTTAAAACGATCACCACTATTTCTCTCGCTATTTCTTCAATAATTATAATTACCCTAGTGACTTTGGAATATATAGAAGAACAGATTACACCAAAAGTGATTTATGATCATTAGGCACTCAATTTTATCAAGAATAATTTGCCCAAAAATATTGAAAATTATAGCTGCTTAATTTAAGTTTATAGTTTAAAATAAATTTGTGTTTTCAGTCTCGTTTTAAATGATAATTATATACGATGATAAAAACTAGCTGTTGTAATCACTAACATCAGTTTTAAATTGTTTGTTCTGATTAAAAAGATAGAAAAGTAGCAATCGGTAATAACATGAAGCCTCGCATGAAGCTTAAGTCAGGGCTAAAGTGAAATCTCGGGATTAACTTTATATTTATGTAAATTCAAATATAATAAAAAATGTTATAAAATCGAAATATTGAATTTGATATGAAATTCTTAATACAAATATTTGTTCTGTTGCAGATTAGAATACAATGAGTAGAATATAAATATAGGTGACTCTTTTTCCCCAGCTGTCTTTACTTAGTTATCGAAGGGATAGATTCGGGAGCGACATTATTATTAGAATGGGGGAAGGATAGAGATCTACCAAGAGTCCTTGAATAGGTAATTGTCGACCTTTAATTAGGACCTAAAGAAGACTATTCATACCAAAGACTAACCACAACTGATCTGCTACTTTGCCGATTTTTTTATATTCCTTATTATATATTGCGATACCCTGGGGCGATATTATTTATCAGAAGGCAAGAATAGGTAGGAATATGCTTGTGAAAAAGCTTTCGACAAATTCTGAACTTTAATTTTTTATCACTATTTACTTTTTTTGCTGTAATTGACACGACATGATCAGCAATAATATCTATTACAAGCAAATATAATTGTCTTGTTAAAAGTAAGGCATAAACACAAACAAAATTTGCAGTAGGTAGTACCTAGGGAAAAGTTGGCGAATTACATAGTTCAGCAAAGGCTGTTAACGAAAAAGCGGTTATTTCAGTCTTGTCCTTGACTTCAAAATTAACTTCCATCGATTAACTGACCGACAACCCATTAATACACAAATTAAATCTAAAACTAAAACATGAACCAAATGCAACCCACCTCTGTGATGCCTAACATGATGGCTGGGGTTTCCAGAACAACACGGTTGTTCCATATACATGGTCCAGCTATTCTCAAAATCTGCACCGACGTTCAAAAACAAACAGTATTCCACCAGCAATATAAAAAAGAACAACTTGGCCATTTTGGTTTTGTGCTTTTTAAAGTTGCCGGCTGTTATAAACATTATGCACGTGGTCACCAAAACACAACACCTATATTTTATTAATAAACTGGACAAAGTTCAACGATTTCTATTATTTCTTTGTTTGGTACAAGTATTATTTCACTGACAGAAGGTTTGGTTAACGATATTCACGCGATAACAGTTAAGTTATGGCAGACCGGCGTTTGGGAACGAAAAATTTCACTGAAAATTCAAAAAAAGAAGACTGTCAAGAACCGTGTTCTTCTTTCATCAATGAAACACAATATAATTTCACTAAATAAGGTCAGTTTATTTCACAAAACTTCAAATAATTAACTGAGATAGTCATTGTTTACCTCGTAAATGAAGGAAGCAAGGGCATTACAACAAGCTCTGCTGTAACGCCGTGTCAAACTGAAAATGGAGCGAAGAGGAACTGAAATCGGTGGTCTGTTTCAGTAAATGGCGGTTGGTTCGGATCGATTCGACAGTATTCGGCTTATATCGTGCTTTAGGAGACAGAAATCGGAGGTTATATTTGCCTCTCAGCCATCAACGTGTTTCGTTTATTCACTCGTTTCCCCTGATGAAAGCAACTTTGAAGATCCATCCGATGTCTGTAAGTTTCCGTTTTTATAAGCTGTCTCGGTTGGCTTATTTAAATATTTAAATTATGCATTCCTATTTATTCCAAACTGCAATTTTATCTCCTCACTAAGTATATATATGTACTCAAGTGGCAACTGATAATATATAATCGTAATCATTCTCAATAAATAAGTGTTGAAATTGTTTATTTATAATTTGTCGCTTTTGGGCAGCGTTAATTATTATAATAACTATATACACTTTTTGGATAAAATAATTTAAAGACTGATACACCATGATATGACTCATGACTCACACTCGCATCATGCACAATTGATAACACTACAATTTTTAAATTAATATAAAAAAGAAGGTCGATTTTTATAATAGGGAAAATAAAGAATTAATTCTGATTGCCTGACGTGAAACAGTTCAGTTAAAAATGCATAATATACCGTGTGTAGACGAAATCATTGTACAAAGCATCACAGTGTTATATTAAAAGATATTTTATTTAAAGTGGGGTTACTGCTATGTTGCGCATGTAGCACACATCAGCAAATTTTATTCTCCACGGCAATCTATGTAGAAGCGGAGAGGCCTTCAGGATACCTGGCCGGTGATCAAATGTTTTACCTCTAGAAACTGCATATTGTCGAGGGAGAGACCCTTGAGTATAAAGGATTAATCAGTGGTGCAGATAGTGGATCTCCGACACTGTCTGATCTTCGTATGGTTGAGATATAAACTTTGACCAAAAAATTGACGGCAGAGTCTCGCGTACACGGGTCTGATGATTCTGTTCCGGATGTTTCAAGGGTCCCCGCGACATACATAACTCTCTTAGCCGCACACACAGACGTTTAAGGGCTGGCTCGTCCAGGTTGTGATGAGCGTCTAATTTTAGATCAATTTCATTACTTCCTACACTAGCCAAGACTGTCGAGAAAAGCGAGCAATTAGTTTCGTGAACAATCATAACCTATTGAGCAGCATTCAGTTTGGATTTGAGTCGTCAAGGTGTATGGACGATGCCATTTTTACACTCCTTGAGTGTCTGTACCATGAGCTTAACGGGGGAAAGGTTGCTTCGGCGGTTTTCTATGATCTTGCTAAAGCTTTTGACCTCGTCGATCATGGGGTGCTGCTGAGCAAGCTTGAACTGTATGGCTTCAGAGGGACCACATTGAGCTGATTTGGGTCATATTTATCCTGAGTGTAGTGACGTTGTGTCGGGTATTCTCCAAGGATCTGTACTGGGTCCACTCCTTTTTAAAGGAAGACATCGAAAAAGACCTGTTTAAGGTCAAGGAGTGGTGCGACGCAAACTCGCTTACTTTAAATATTTTGTAAAATAAGTGTGATGTGCTTTAAATGTCAAATTAATAACGTTATGGTTAACACCGAAACCATGAACAACTTAGAATCTTGCAAGTTCCTGGGATTACACATTGTGAAATGTAAATTAAAATTTGACTCTCATGTTTCTAACATCAGCAAGAAGATTGCCAGGGGATGCTATGCTCTAAAGGTAGTTTCCCGTGAACTTCACAAGTTTATTGCACGTAACGTATATTTTGCACTAATTGAATCCCACCTACGTTACGGATTGTACTTTTGGGGTTCCTGCTTAGATTGCTTATTTAATGTGATTTTTATTTTGCAAAAGAAAGCTATGCAATATCAGTGTAAGGCTAGACCTAGAGATTCGTGCAGGGCATTTTTCTTGGCCCAAAAAATTCTAGCATTAACGGGATTGTTTGTTTTGGAAAATGTATGTCCATAAAAGATTTAAAAACGAAACCCAATCTCAGACAATGTACACAACACGAAGAAGATTTGTCACAACCCTTCCAATTCCAACAACAACTTTATCTGAATTTCTATAATTTATAATAGCAAGAAGTTATTTAATCATCTACCGGTGGAATGTAGGCAAATTCTCTTAGGCAAGCAATTTAAAAAAAAGGTAAATAATCTGTTGGTTGGTAAGGTTTCCATCGCGGAATTTTACAGTAAGGCATTGGAATAATAGTGTTTTCTTCTTGTTGACAGTTTTTTTTTCATTTTTATTGTTATTTTAGCTTTTTGTGCTTGCTTTAGTATTTTTTTTATGTTCATTTTTTTCCCTCTTTTTTTTAGTCCTGATGTCATTTGTAGCTTTCTTTCTTTCTTGGTATTGGGACTTTGATTGGAGAGGTAACTTATCGATATATGCGCCCTTAAAACATCAAGGATTTTTTGCTTTTGCCTATAATAAGTGGTTCTTCCTTCTCACCTTCCATATTTGCACAGAACAGAATTGTAAATCGTTGTTTTGCTATTTTTTATCCAGTACACTTGTCATCTTTCAATGCATACGTTCTTGGTGGCAATGCACGATACTAGAGGCCTGTCTAATCTGCATTAAATACGTCCCTTGAGGCATAAATCTTTAAAATGGCCAATAGCTTTTCTTTCCAAGCAGTTACGTCTTCGATATTGATATCGGCTGATTCGCCACATATTTTCTTGAAGGTAATATCGTGCCGACGATGGAATTTTTCTAACCATCCATGTGATGCCCTGAAATTATCTAGTCCTAGATATTGAGCAGATTCGAGGGCTTGGTCCACTGCCAGTCCTCCGGTTTTGGGGAATTTTCTCTTTTGTTCATCGTTGCCACCTTCCTGAAACAAGTTTCTGACTTCTGCTTTATTTTAAAGCAACATAGTCACTAGGGTCTTACCAACTTTAAATTTGTCAGCTAATTTCCTGCTACTTACATCAGTTTTTTCACTGTCCTCGATTATTTCAATTTCTTCGCTTAAAGAAAGACAGTCTTTAAAGCAAATTGAATGGATAAGCCTGTAATAAAGTAATTAGCGTATGTTCCTATATTTCTTAAGAATTCGCGGGTCTGGTTTTACTGCCCCTAATAAAGGGTGCTTTTAGCAATAATGTTTATTAAAAATTCCGGTGATGAGTGCCCACGGTCGTTTAACAGATGGGTCGGTATAGAGGAGTATAAAATAATGGAATTTTCATTTTTAAATATGGGGAATTCATAACCGGTCGTTTAACGCATTTGTGGGTTTAGAGAGGCGGTCAAAAACAGAGGATTTTCGGTACCTATTATATGAGTATGAGTTTCGAATAGTTTAATGAACAAATTGAATGAATGAGAATGAGTTCATTGGAATAATAGACAAAAACGAAATTTGGGAGTGGTCTCCAAAAATTTAAATAGAAAACTGACCATAGAAGACAAGGTGCCCAATAGATTAAAAACATCCAAAAAAAAAAGGAATTTTATAGTTATTCTTGACCTGAAATGCCCGTGTTGACGTTAAGATTTAAATGTTAAATCTACAAATCAGCGCTCAAAATGGTTGCTAAATATGTCGGCATGATTTTTGACGCAAAACTTCGTTGGAAAGGGTAGAAGGAGAAGAAGAGAAATGATGAACTTGATCTGAAATATAAATAACATTATTGACTTCTGGGAATAGGATCATAGGTATCTACAATAGCAACCAAGTTAATAAGCCTGCTTTGGGGATGTTCTTGTAACAACAATATCAAACGCCTTTACTCTTGGGATAAAGTGATGCGTCACATACTTGGTAAGTATCTTTTCTTTCTTCGAAACCTTGGGATTTTAACAGTGGAGGAAGAGATCACAAGGTATGTAGGTAAACATGATGCCCAATTCTACCTCTATATTAACGCAAAAGCTTTGCAGCTGCTAAATAACAACACCAAATTCGAACAATGAGGAAAGCCAAACCAATAAATTTGATCTTGTGTGGTGTGCTGTATAAAAAGCAGACCACAAAGCACGGGTACAAGTATATCTTCTAACTTGAATAATCTACAGAACATCAACAGTAGATATACACTGTAGTTAATAAATAATTCGGTTTTAAATGTATTAGAAACAAATTAATCTTCTTAATAGTAAATGTCGATATTGCACGGTAATTTTAGCATAAAAATGCTGATTTTTAAAATATGCACATAGTTTTATTACGCACATCGAGTCCTTACTGCAGTAGCCACGAAAAGGTCCAGCAATAATTTCCAAATCATAAAATAGTTTAGTTATGAAGTCCAAATTATTCAGTAATTCTTACAATAGTTTTGACAAATAGGAAGTTGTTCAATGTTCAGGTTGTTCCCTTGAAACTCAGGGCTGCATTAAGGTTTCCAGTAGATTTTATATAATGCATATTTTATGTATAAAAAGCAAATGGATGAACATGCTTACTTATTTAATTAGTGGTAAGTAATTCATTTTAATACTGAATTACTACCTATGTACATATGTAATTGAAAATTGTAAGTCGTAAGTAGAATTCTAGGTACCTATATATACTAATAAGTAATGTAAATATCCTATAATTTTTGAAACTTTCCATCATGTGTGTCCCAAAGTCACTTTACAGGGATCGCGTAAATCCCAGGAGATACAAAGGAAATTAATTGAAAAAAACCTGCGCATTAATAAATCCTGCAACGTCATGATTTTAAATTAAAAAAATTACGAATATTTCCGAAGATATTTGAGCCAAAACGAAATTTTCGACTTCGTACTGATCGTTGTTTGATTATGTTTGTAGAGATTTAGGTCAAAATATATTTTACATTCTGATTGCCACTCTTTCTGCTTTACACGATGATTTAATTAAATTTCCAATCCTACGTTTTATTTGCACACAACAATCATTACGCTTTATAAATTCTACTTTTTATTCTGAATGTCTGAATCAAACGATATATCACACTTATTATTTATTAAAGGTTTCGAACTAAAACTCGTCATCAATGCAAATAATCACCTTATTTAAAATATTTTTGTTTTTGTTTATGTATTTAAAATCTAGGTTGCTTTAAAAACATTTTTTCTTATTCCCCATTATTATTTATAGTTATATTAAATTTATTTTCAATGGCGTAAGTCTTAAACATTATATGGTACATAATATGAATAAACTAATAACAGCCCCTTATGAATGAAATTATAAAAACCTGTGTAAAAATTCCACAAGTACTAATTATTATTATTTATTGTAAATATTTTTACAATATAACTTATTTTTTAGGTTCAATTTCATCCTCATCCTTCAATCATAATATATAACACCAGTAAATAATTTAATAGCCATAATGTTAATGCTCAGAAAGTTATTTTTCTTATTGCGGCTCGAATTTCAGAATCTAACTCCTCAGTATTTTAAAAAGTCTTTCAGTACACTTCATTATTAAGGAACACCCCCTTCCCCGCACCCCTAGAAGAGCTCATAAGTCTAATGTCTGGGGATCGCGAAGTCCAGTTTAGAGGACCACGAGTGGCAATTAAATTATTTTAAAGGCGATCTCTCAAATATTCCATAATATTTCTAGAATTACGAGGAGCATCTTGTCGGAACCACATATTTCCGGATAAAATACTTGCGTTTATCGTCAGAGAGTGCGCAGGAGTCTTTGCTCATCCTCTGTCAATAATATTTAATCAGTGTCTTAACTTGTGTAAAATTCCAAACATCTGAAAATGCTCCAAAGTTTGTCCAGTATGTCCAGTCTTCAAAAAAGATTATAAAATGGATATCTCCAACTATAGACCTCAATAATTTCTAATTTTTCTAAAGTTTTTAAGTTACTGTAACATAATATAATTTTTCCAAATGTTAAAAATTCTATATGTCCTGTACAACAACCTGTTCAACATGGACAGAATAAAGTCCTTTTAATTATGAATAATCATCAGTCTCACATATCAGTCGAAAGCATAGATTATTGCAGAGAACACGGAATTGTCGTATTAACATTGCCACCACACACTTCAAACAGCCCTTGGATCGATCAGTCTTTGGTCCTTTCAAGACATTTTCCAACCAGGGGCTGACGCCTGGATGGTAACGCATCCTGGTCAAACCCTGACCATTTACGAGCTAGCAGCTCATTGTGCTGCTGCTTGGGATCATGCTTCTACATCATCCAAAATCAAGTCTGGCTTTAGGTGCACCGGAATATGGCCCTTTGACAGAAATGTATTTTCTGAAGCAGATTTTTTATCATGCTATGTCACCGATAGGCCACAAAATGTGACAAGTATAAATTCTATTAATGTGTCCGTAACAGGTGATCCTTTGGAAGAAGACTTACCACAACCAGGGTCAAGTAAGGAAGATACGAATTCTTATACGCCACGCTTAAGTAAGGAAATAGGAAACATGAAAGCCCCGCTGTTAGTTACCCCAGAAAATGTTTTACCTTTTCCAAAAGCTCCAGCACGAAAGCTCACAAACAGAGGCCCACTTAGACAAAAATCGATTATAGCGACCGATACTCCGTTGCGGAACGGAAAAGAAAGGAAACCACAAGTAAGAAAAAACGCAGCTCTGTAAAAAGAAAAGTCATGCAGGACTAGTCATCAGATAATGGAGAAGTGTCGTTGGAAAATAGTTTATCAGAAGCATCGGAAGGAGTTGAAATGGAAGATTGGGATACAGAATATCTTAACGAAGGGGAATATATTATTTGCAAAGTGCACGGAAAAACAAATAAAACATTCAGATGTTATACGGCTAGAATTGAAAATATCATCATTGATCGTGGATATGATGTTCAGTTTTTGAAAAAACATAAGGCGTCTAATCGGTTTTCAATTTCCGACGAACCTCGGGCATATGTGTATTTTTCTGAAGTTATCCTAAAACTTCCACAGCCAGTTTGTGATACAAGGCAACGATTTCATGCTATGATATACTTTAACGTAGACTTAAATTAGTACAGTCTTTTATAAAAAATGTTCTACTCCTTACGTGGGACAAACAGGGAGGAAATTTAAAATCCGCATAAATGAACACTGTAAAGAGATAGTAAGAGCTTCTAATCTTAACTTATCCCCTTCAAAAATCAAGTCCAACTTTTCTAGGCATGTATCTACAAATAAACATAACTTTAATCCAGATACAAACACTAAATTTCTTCACTTTTGTAATAAAAGTAATAAATTAGACCTACTTGAAATAATGGAAATAAACAAAATAATAAAGAACCCAAACATAGACTGTGTAAATGACCAAATCATTCATAGCAGTACTAATTTTCTCAATGCTTTGAACCTTGACAGATTATAAGCACAATATAGTCTTACTATCTCTATAAAATACTTTTTAGCTCCCCTTTGCAAATTTGATTGTATCCACCTATTATTTTTCAGTTTGAATGTTCTTCATCATTCTCCAATGTTCTTTCATATTAATTTAAAAATCAATATTTCCCATAGTTACTGTGCCAGTTAGGGTTATTTACAACCCCCTTTTACCATAACATAACCAAATAATTTAATCATTTTTTGACATATGTCTATTTTCTGCCAATTCTTAAGTACGGCATACGTCCAGTGATGACAAATACCATTGATTAATCTATCCGGTATAGATTTTTAAACTTAATATCGAGTTGGTTAAAATCCTATAATTTTATTTCAATAATTATTTTGTATTTTAATATTTCTAATATTTAAACTTGGTTATATGTCGTTTAAGTCATTTCTCTTCTCAAAGTAACCTCACTTCAGCCTCCACGTTGCGACAGTTTCGCGGTAGTGACTGAGAACAAGTTGTACTTTTTTAACATAATTTTTTAACACTATTAAATTATGATTACTTTCTATAAATTTTCAAAAGTATGGGGCATATCCCCATATTACCACATTAGCTAACTGGGCATGGTTTTGCTGAAATAAAACAATGATTTTATTTTTTTAAATTTTTTTACATCAAATTTAATTTAAAACTAACAATTAAAAATTTTAAAAAATTTTCTCGTTCATATGGTTTAAACTATTCCATTGCCTTACTTAAAATGTTTCTTCTTTGATCAAAAAATCCGAATTTAACCAGAACTTCACTCATATCTAAAGATGATTTAACATCTCACATACCAAGTCTTCAACCCTTAAAGTTACTATGAGTTGTACTCATTAATTTGAGACAACGTTTTTTCTACTAAACTCGATGTTAGGTAAGTCCCTAAACTTTATTTTATATTTATTGGTCGTTCTAACTTTGTACTTTCCTTATAGTATCCCCAGATGATGAGTGCTGAGTGCTTAAGCGCTCAAAACATGTAGGGAACCTTTTTATTCACCATCATCATTATTGAACTGTGGAGAAAGACTGCATTGTTTTATTTACTTTTATAAATTAGTTTGTATTAGCAGCACCTGATGAGTTTTACTACATTATACGTTTTCTACCATTTTTCTCATGTAGTTTATTTGTGCCCATATACTCCCCGTACAAAGGGAGGATGCGGACAAATGACACGTTAATACTTGCATCATGGTAACTTCTAAATTATTTGGTAGTATATTATGTCTATTTGCTTATCGTTAGGTAGATAGCTTTTCTAAAATTTGAAGTAAAAAAACTCAATCAAATTTTTGAAACAGTATTGATAAGTTTGATAAATTTGTCTATATCCTCCCCGCTCTCCCCCTACTCAACATGGATATATTAAAGGTAAATCCACCCAGACAGCCCTGTTCGAATTCACAACAAATATTTTGGATATATTGGAGAATGATGGGATTCCGTTGGGGCTGATGTTTCTTAATCTGTCAAAAGCATTTGACAGTTTAAACTATAAAATACTTTTTTAAAAACTATATCTTAATGGCATAAGAGGAACAGCTTTGAGGTGGATCAAATCATACTTTTCGGATAGAGAGTAAAGTGTGGTAATAGGTAGAGGTTGAAATAAAGTATTTTCATCTAACAAATCTAATATCGTAGGAATACCACAAGGAAGTCTTATAGGCCCAATATTGTTTGTTTTGTATATAAACAACATAAACGAGTCATGTAGAATATACCAGAATTGTAACGTAATTAACTATGCGGACGATACAAACATTCTGTTGTCATACACAGACCTTGCTCCTCTAGAAATGATTATTCAGCAATTTATAATTGAAGTGAATAAATGGTTTGCAAAAAGTGAATTGATACTGAATAAAACAGAAACAGCTCCACTTTGTTTAAAACAAACCGCTCCACGCTGGAGGAACCAGACACTACGCAGCTATGAATAACAATAATGTTAGTTTAAGGGATAGCGTCAAGTTTTTAGGTATGTTTTTAGATAGCAAACTGTAATGGGAATGTCATGCTCAGTATGTAGTAAATAAATAAATTGCTGTATGTTACACGTTACGCATTTTTAATAGACATGTCAATAATCTATGGAAACTGCAAAGACATTTTGAGGGTTCTTGTTTCTTAAAATGGAGCAATAAGAATGGTTCTTATTATAGGCGTAAGGTAATCATGCAACGGCAAATTTAAACAACATAAGCTGTTGACAGTATCTGTAGTCCACATGCAAGAGGGTATATCGTTTTTTTTTAAACATAAACAACTTTTTGAGAATAGTGAGTCACAAAGTACATATGCAACACGGACTCTAAACTACACATGCCCTAGACATAGGCTAGCACTGTATGAAGAGGCTGCATATTACCAATGTATTAAAATCTATAACTCTTTGCCAAATATTATTTGACAAATTAGCAACACAAGAAAGCTAAAAAGAATTGTTTTTAATCTACTTGTAAATACGAAACCATATACCGTTGAAGAATATTATAGACACAGTATTTTATGTGCCACTATTTTATTGTATATACTGGCATACTGTTAAAATTAAGAGTATATTTATTTATTTCTTCGGCCAAACATACTATTGTTATCACTCGTAGAGTCATTTTCTAGAGGGAGCAACAAGCAGATTTTAACATAATATTGTAATCCTCGATCGCCATTTAGCATACTTGTTTATTGGGTTTTATTGGGGCAAGGTTTTCATTATTTTTAATATAAGTATGATTGTAAATTGTTGCAAGTATACTTACCAATAAAGACAAGAAAATGTGTAAGGAACCTTGGAAGGATGACTCTACAACTTGGCATCAGCAACCAACTGATATTTATATTTAGTTTTTCTACATCTATGATACCTTAAAGGATATTAAATCTTAAACATTATACGAATAATATAATAATAAGTATACCCTCTAAGCATGAATGTAAAATATTTTATTAATTTTATTCCGGTCCTGTTAAATGCTCTAGAATAGCATGATACTGCACCTCGTGCATTTTATTCTATTTCTCTGGTTTCTGCCTCTTTTTGCTTAAATATCTTTCAACATTGTTTGCAGCAGTAAAATTAAGATTACGTGGTGCATAAAAACATGTTAAAATTAAAAAGTTTTTGTTTAAAAGAAAAGGACATATTTTAATTGTCTTTTTAGTACTAATTATGTATGTCACTAATGTTTATGCAGAGCAACCATATCTGCAACCCATATATTATTTTTAGTTAATCTAAGTCGAGCCGGTTCGTTAAGGTACAAAAGAAAAACTTTTAACAAAATGCATTTAGGTTATTTTGAGTTTCCTAAAGCTATTTCCTGATATTTTGACAGCTGCTAGCCACTTTTCTATTCAAGATAGAAAAAGAACTTTTAACAGGGTGTCACCTAAAATCGAATACCTTTTCAAAGATAAAAGAGAGAAATTTGAAATTCAGTTGTGGCACTAGATAGTATGGTGCTAGATAATATATTGTCGGAAAATAAAATTTTAACATTGAAAATGTTTATATTATCGCACGGGCACGTTAGTATGGGTACGGAATTCAACGATATTCTTGTGTTGCATTTGTCCCATACGTCACACAGTTTAACGACATCGAATTACAATGATCCACAAGCGGAACTAAAAGCCGCCGCCGAGCCGGTGGCCCGATGATGACGGGGAAGGGAGAAGGGACGAAGGACAACGGGATCAGACCAAGTCGAGAGTTAGAGGCGCGCTAGAGTTTGTAACCTTTATTTTACTATTTTTTATATTATGAATCAATATAAAAAATTAATAATATTAATTAATAAATTATTAATAAAACTTATATCAACTACCTAAATACTACATTCAAATCTATGAGTTTTCGCAGATCTCAAATCTCACAATAGTCACAAGCGTTACACTCTGCTTCGGCATTTTTAATGTCCTCCCCGATTGCATCTTTGTAAAGGACTGAAAATTTTTATACAGGGAAGTGGAGAAGTAACAATTATTGATCTTTATGAAAAAATTAACAAAACTTCATTTTTTAAATACGATGCTATGTTGCTAGTTCATTAAATGGATAGGCCATAACATTTCCTATCTATCCATATATGATATCCCTATACCGAACTAGTATAGTTTTGAACTTATTTACGGTGCTTCGCAGAACCCTCCAAATATCAAGCAGTTTTATTGATTTTTGGCAGGGCCATGATAAACTAAAAAAAGAATACGTATCTATACAGACGCGTCTCATTGTCAGTTGCTATTATTTATTAATCGACATTTTGATATCGAGTTTATTCCAGAGAAATTTTGTTGAAAAATGGAGAATAATACGTATACAAATGCTGACATATTAAATTTATTCTTTATTCATGGCGAGTACAACAGAATCATAAGTCGAACATGCAGAGTTTTCAACAAAAGGTATCCGAATTTAACACCATTGACCAGAACAAAATTTAATTATGAAACATTATGAAATGTCATCTTCATTATGGAAGGATTAATGCAGAAAGAACTTTACCCAGACCAATAACGTCAAATGACGATAACATTTCAATGTGTTTGCCTATTTTCATGTTTATCCCGAAGCCTCTACTCGTGCGGCAGAATATGACTTAGGAATTTGGCGACCATCTGTTCAAAGAATTTTAGCAGAACATGGCATGCATCCCTACAAGTTCAACATTCTTTATTCTCTTTAATTCGGGGAACCACCACAACATGAAGAGTTATGTGAAATGATTTTAGTAAGAACACAAGAAGATCCAGCATTTTTACGTAAAATTATATGGACAGGCGAATCAAAATTCACCAGCAAAGGTATTTTTAACAGACATAATAATTTTCATTTCTGGGGTACTGAAAATCCTCATGTTATTCGAGAAAGAAATTTTCAAAATAAATTCAGTGTAAATGTATTTGCTTTAATTATGAATGATCAAGTACGCTATCATTTTTTTGAGGGAGTGTTGAATAGCGAAAGATACATGGCCATTTTGCAAACAGTTGTGACATACTTTGTTAGTAATGTACCTTTGGATAGAAGAGATCGTTGGTATCAACTGGATGGTGCTCCGCCACAATGCGGAAATATGGTTAGCCAGCAATTGTGTGAGATGGATTAGGCGCCTAGGACCGTGGAATTGGCCACCAAGGAGTCCAGACTTAACACCATTAGATTTCTATCTTTGGGGAGCACTAAAGCAAAGAGCTTACTCTATTCCCGTCGATTAAATGGAAGAACTAGTAGCCAGCATAAGAAGAGCCTTCAACCAACTTGATACATCCGAAATAGCAAGCGCTACTACAGAAGCTGTTGTGTCTAAGAATCAAACGCGTTGAGGATTCAATGGGGGTCATATTAAACATTTAGATTAAGTTGTTTATCTAGGACAACTACTGTAAATAGTAATAAGCTCACTACCTGAACTATGTAAGTTTGACGCACGGATATCGAAGCGGAGGGCTTAAAAAAGATCTATGCGCGGCTTCGTGCGTTATATGCTATTTACAACACTTATTACGTAATACACCATTTTGAGACTAGTTTTATAATTACTTACTTTGTTTACCATGGCCTTCTTGCCAAGAATCAATAAAACTGGAAATTAGTAGAGGATTAATACACTTTCATTGTCACCCCCCACTCCTCTGACGTCACATGACCTTGAACGCAGGTGTTCAATGATGTCACATGACCTTGACCTTGAACGCAGGTGTTGGTATCACCTTGACCTTGACCTTGAACGCAGGTGTTGGTATCACCTTGACCTTGAAAATTTACGTCATATGACCTTGACCTTGAACGCAGGTGTTGGTATCACCTTGACCTTGAAAATATACCTTGAAGTTTTATGACCTTGATGTTGCATGACCTTGAGCGTGCATTGTTTGTGGTATTATTCCCCCTCCATTACCTCGAAAATTTATCCTATAAAAAGGTCCCTTTCCTACAGAGCCGCATAGTCACACAGGCATTGATAACTGTTGCCTTGAAAGTTGAATAGAAATATTGTGTTTGTGGTGTGTTTTGTGAAAGTTATTAAAGGTATTTTATTACATATTTCAATAATGAGTATTTCACAGCAGACTTTGGCTGAAATTAATAATATGATAAACAAGGATGTTGAATTTCTCGAGCACCGAAAAATTTCAACACTAACAGTGGGAAAAATTTATATCATAAAACAGATAATATTTGTTTCAACACGTTTTGGTAAAAGTATTGTTGTTACTTTATATGATAAAACACATAATGTAACATTTGAAAGTTTCTTACCCAAGCGTGTTGCTGAAACATTATCAGAGGCAACTGTTGACATAATGAATAAATCATGTGATAAATTTACCCTAACATATTTGGGGCAAAGCTCACATGTATTTTCTGGGGGTAATACTAGAGCATTATTAAATTTTGGGTGTTTAGAATAAACAATGTTGTGTAAAGAATATTTTAATATATAGTTTATCGTATTTTTAATTTTAATTGATAATCTAAGAAAAGTGTAATAGGTACCTAGTATCAGAAAACACAATCACAATCTCATTATTCTATTGTAGATGTGTGACAATGTTGCTGAAAAACAAGATACGTATATAAGTTGGTTAGCATGCAAATTAAGACGTATGGCTCAAGATATACTGCAGTTTTCAATGTTTGATGGTTCCTGTTTGGATTCAACTGGCTGTCAGTACAGAAAGTATGTGCGTGATGCAATCAATTTTATGGCTGGTGCGCATCTATGTGGACAATATCTCTACGGATCCATAAACCTGAGTGAATTTTGTGCTGAAATGATTGATAATGATCTTGCCAAGTTTGTCATTCATATACCAGATCTAGCAAGTGATTTGGTAACAAAATTTAATTTGGTTGATTATGTGGATCCCGACGATATTACTTATATCGTAAAAGATGGTGTAGTCATCCGCAGCGATGGTGCAAATGGTTGTGAAATAATGGACAAAGTAGAAGATCAAGAAAAGTAAAATTACTTATTCGAACAACTTTTGTTTGTAAAAACATGTTCTGAACTGTATTTCCATAAACCAGTATAATATATAATATATATAAATGTATGTATATATTATTATAAATAATGGTCATGTTTAAAAATAAATGTTATGGTTTAATATATATAAATAAAACCGATAGGAAATAAATTGTTTGTAGTAAAAGCATTGTTTTATTTTTCCCAACATAACAAACCCTATATAAGCGTTTGTAAGATGAAAACCTTATGAAGTTATATAAGTAGAAGGTAAAATAGCAAATTAGTTTAGTTTAAGTTAAGGATGAGTCGAAGTAACAGCACAGTTGATAAGTTTGGACGTAAGAAAACCAATGAAAAATGTCGGTTTTTACGTGGACCACCTGGAAATGGATTCAGGCTTACTCTCGATGATCAGTATGATATGCAAGGAAAATCCCTAGAGAATGTTGCATCACCTAAAAAACCAAATGATGCTGCTACTCAAGAATATGTTCTCACTCAACGTGATCTCCTGCGTATACAACTAACTGCTGTAATTGTTAAGAAATTATCAGATCTGCGCATACAAGTTGCTGACGAAATTAGTAAGAATGTTATACAATTTTTTGAGCGAAAAATCATAGGATTGAATACAGATATTTCTCGGAGATTCGCTGTATTGAATGAAGAAATAAATCACTTAAAGGAGAAAGTACAGAAAACTAAAGAAAAAGTTGATAGAAATTTTCATCCAGAATTTACATTCGGAAAGTAGACAGAAGGTTTTATCATGATAAATAGAAGGAAAAAGTAACAAAATACTTTGGTAATTGTATTGTTATAGCAATCACCTAAGTTTAGTTCTTAAGGTCTTTATTGTAATGCTTTTATGATAATAAACCGATTTGATTGTTTATTTACCTTATTATTTAAACCAATCTGGGAAGGGAAATATTAAAATAAAAGATACATGTGCTAATTTTACAATAAGTGTTATCTATTTTCTGGAAAAATATTTTATAAACTACATTAAGTACTTAAACAATATCAGACTTATCTATCCAAGAATTAAATTGATTAGGGAAACCCAACCATTTTACAAACAATTGATCGATGTGATTTTTCTGACGTTTTCTAAGAATTTTTTCAACAAGATATACGTTTGGGTTGGTTGTCTTTTGTAGTTCAGCTTCGTAGAAACAACCTTTAATCGGTTCACCTTCTAATGATTCCAGTATGTAAGTAGGTGGATTTGTGATGTTGCTTTTTACTATTTTGAAGAGTTCTGTTGACCATGAAGGTGTATACCCCTTTTCGAATATGGATTTGTATTTACTGATGCGAACTATATCACCCAGATGGAATTTATATTTCTTCGGTCTAACCTTTAAATAATCGTATGCCCTAATTTCGGTATCTTCTAACACATTTTTGGGCTTCATGCCGATGGTGCGATGCATTGTGTTATTATAGACGCTTGTTACTGATGGTAATAGTTCCACCCACCGGTAGGAACCTCTAGTCGAAAATTGTTTGTATAATGCACTCTTCAAAGTTCTTATAACACGTTCAACAATTGCCGCCTTTTTCGTGCTAAATGTAGAATAATGATTTATATTAAATTTTTTCATAAGGGCTTGAAAGCGACTATTATAGAATTCTTTTCCCTGATCACTTTGTAAATTGTCTGGTGTATACGATGCCTCTTCAATTATACTCTTCATTGCATTGGTCACTTCAGCACCGGTCTTGTTTTTGATTGCTCTGGTGTACACAAATTTGGAGTAACAATTGATGCATACAAGGATGTAGCGATAACCATCGTTTTCATCAGCATATTGTTGCATTTCCGCTAAATCTATTTGCCATAAATCCTTGTATCCTTTAATGATCGTCCGCCTTCTAATAAAGTTTTTTCTAGCAGTCCGGTGCAGTTCATTAACAATTTCAATTTTTCCCCTGCTTGCTTCCATATTTTGTAGCGAAGCGAACACGTCTCATTAGACACTGAGCAAAGGAAACAAGGTACATAATTTAATATATTATTTGTTCTTCACGAAGTTCCTCAACAATTGACATAATCTCATTGTCATGCCCAGTATTACCAGCTAATTTTGAACTCCACAGCAATCTTAAGCGATCAACCAACTCCTTTGGTTTATTCCAATAAATGTATTGAGGTGATTTGGAAGAAAGTAGTTTCTTGTTGGGTATTTTTATTTTTTCAGCGATGTTATTTTTTACAACAGCACCACCTGATTTAGTGCCCGCCGGCATCAGTAGTGGTTTTATAATATGCAAATATTTCATTAATCTGGTTTCTCGTAGACCCATATTTTTGTCATAATTTTCATATGCTGCACTAGTTAGTTCTAAAATATCCGTGTATTTCTGTAGCACACCATCATCGATTTTATCGTGTTGTGTTAGAAATGGTGGATTTCTTAAAAAAAGCAAATCGTAAAGTTGAGGCGTTCCATCAAATACACCAACATTTTTCCCGTTTTTATATAAAGAAATTTTGCCATTTGGAAAACGCACTTCTAGGTTACCAATATATCTTTTAAGGTGATTCGGTTTTTTTTTACCAAAATGTACACCATAAATGGTATCGTATTGAGATGGCTTATTTTTTAAGCCATTTAAGTACGCTTGAATCTTGTCGAGCGGTGGTGAACTTGTATAACTTGAAGGGGAAGGTGTCTCAAACAATGTAACATTGGTATCACGTTTCGGTGTTGTATCGATGTGAGCTTTTCGGCTTATCCGCGGTGTAGACGATTGAAATGATGATATGTGATCGGATATTTCCTCAGGCTCCTCCATTGTGCTAGTACTACGACTATATTGCTTTCCTTGGGTTTTGGGTTGCTGCTGCTGCTGGCGTTGCTTTACTACATTAGATATAGATGTTAGTGGTTTAGTGATTGGTTCGTAAAATTTATCCAAGTCGAGCGCACTTTGTGTCTTCGCCGCCTTGAATTGCTTAAATTTTTTTCGAACAGCATTGGTCGTTTCCACTAGTTTTCGTTTTAAGTCAATTTCTTCATTCATGGTGTTGGCAAACTACCGAACAGCAATGAAATGAATGCATTCATCACTGTTAAACAAATATATAGCTATCAAGTCCCTTGCGATATCTTCCCGAATTTACATCACTATCTTTATCGATAACCAAGAATCCATATTTATTATCCCAACATTTCGAGCACATTTCCTGAAATTGTGTAAAATTCAGGTCGGGTGATACATGATCGGAAAAAACGTGTCTCATATTCATTTCATCTTGTTTAAACATAATAATAAAGTTGGCATTATCTCGCACAAGCTGTTTAGGAACTCGTGAATATGTTTGAGCCAAATAAAAGGCATCCACATTTTTGTGACGTCCCATACAAAAATAAGATCTTATGACATCCTGTTTTTCGCACATAACATCATCAAATATAAATATCGAATTAGGCTTTGCGTCCGATGGTTCCACAATATTGCAAGCATCACTGAATGCATAGTAACCAAGGCCCTTGATGGGTGTAAGAATTTTCCTCAAATATTCGTATTTTGGTTGATGTAGGGACTTGGAGTAGATATAAACATTTTCAAAACGAAGACCCAAGGGGTGAGTAAGTAGTGAAATCATAACATTGGTTTTGCCACAATTCGAAGGTCCAATTATTATTCCACGAATGGATGATGGAAGCAAAGGACCGTGTTTCCTTAACAATTTCTGTTCATGTCCACACCCAACTTTTTCATCGAGATTATCGATGGGGAATTTTTGTTTCAAATGTACTATCCGCATATTGATAAAATCAATACTTTATAGCAAACTTTTCACTTAAATGGTCATTCAGATGCTGATCACCGGACGAAGTAGATCGTCTCGTTTACAGACTAAGACTGGAAGAGGCTTTGTTAACTCCTTAATTAATAACCTGCCGGTGGAGCTGCATATCCCAGGTTATCAATATTGTGGTCCCGGAACAAAAGTGATTAAACGTGTGAAAAGAGGTGATCAAGGAATTAATCCTTTAGACGTGGCGTGTAAGAAGCACGATTTAGCTTACTTACGTAATAGAGACAATTTAAGTGAGCGGCACCAAGCAGATTACGAGTTGGAACAAAGTGCTTGGAAACGAGTGAAATCTGCAGACGCTAGCGTTGGTGAAAAGAGTGCTGCGTGGTTGGTAACAAACATTATGAAAACAAAGCAACGTTTTGGTATGGGTGTGTCATCAAGCAAAAGGAAGGGTCGTAGATCAAAAATTACCAAGAGGAAGCGGCGAGCTGGTAAGCGACGTGCTGGAAAGCGGGTGCGTGTGCAGAAAGTAGCTTTTGGTTCTGCTGTTCGACGTCCGATTCGAGCAGAATTGCTAAGAGGTGGTGGAAAGAAAATGAATATTCTAAATGCATCGAAAATAGCCGTTACAGCAGCCCGCAAATCAGTAAAAGAAGCAGGTGGTAAACGAAAAGTTCGCACACCTAGGATTATTCCTATTCCTAAAACTGGTGGAGTATTACCATTAATACCAATATTTGCTGGTCTGTCAGCCTTAGGCTCGTTAGCAGGTGGCGTCGCCGGCATTGTTCGCACCATCAAAGAAGTGAAGAAGGCAAATGCAGAAAAAACAGGCGCCACTTTAAAACTAAGAGGAAATGGATTATATCTGAAACCATATCGTTCAGGTATGGGATTGTTTATGAACCATAGGAATATGTCAAAAAACTAATTGAATCCCTACCCCATAGACCGCTATCAAATGTCGATCTGGAAAAGTATGTGTTAAAACTAAAGATACCTCACTTTAGGGGAGTTTATATGCGAGATGCATTACCTGCACGTGGTCCTCGACGGTATGAAGCAGCCATTGTTAATTTGGATAGCGCATCGGGGGTAGGGACGCATTGGGTGGCATATCGAAAAGTCAACTTTGAAGTAACATACTATGATAGCTTTGGTGATTTGCCACCACCTACCGAATTGGTGAGATATCTGCAAACAGGTTCGAACGCGTCGAAAAACATTTACTATACATACGATCGTCAGCAAGAATTCGATTCAGTTTGGTGTGGCCATCTGTGTTTGAAGTTTCTCTCCGATATAAAATAATAATAATAATTATGTCTTTGAGGTCACAAGTTGAACGCGATAACTACACAAAGATCTTGCACTCACTTAAAGTGTTTAAACAAGTGGGTGGATTGTTGAGAATGACTGCCGAAGAATTAGAAAACGTGCCGAAGGAAGTAATGATTTCGATGGCGCCAAATGAAATTGCTCTAGTTTGGGATAAGCTGTCAAATGAACTGAAAAGTGACGAGGATATGATGAAATATCAGTTTTGCTATGAACATTACAATAGCGACAGTGACGATTCCAACAAGGATGTGGGTGATGGGCCATTGCCTCGAAAATTATTTTGTTGTTACTGCAAAATCAGTGATGTGAATATAACAGCTGAAAATTCGATTAACACGACATCAGATGAGAAGAAAAAAAAAAGCGCTAGTGTATTAAACCCATTGAACTGCTGCAAATGATAATAAAAACAATCACAAATAGCTACTTAACGTCAGTCATGTCGCATACATTCACGCTAACAGGATCCTCGAGCGTGTTAAGCGCCGACTTTTATCCACCCATTGAACTGAGTACAACAAGTAAATATGGTCTTGCACTTGTGGGATTTTACACATATAATTCAATTTTTAACATTGATGAAAACAACAACTCATTTGGTTACATAATTGATGAAAACAACAGCTCATCTGGTAAAATAAGGAATGATGAAAAAATATCACATCTACTGACCATTCCACCAGGAGCATATGAAATTGATGAAATTGGTCAAGCTATGTTGACAGCCCTAAAAGAGTCAACCCGCGACGATAGTGATGAAATATTTTCGTTAACAGCCAACAATAATACATTACAATGTGAGATGAAATCGAAGTATGACATTGATTTGGGTGGTGACAAAAGTATTGCCAAAATGTTGGGGTTTGACGCTAAAGTGTTAAAAAAAAATGAAAAGCATCAGTCAGTGTACAATGTGGATATTATGAAAGTACGCATTATACGGGTTGATTGTAATATAATCTCTGGTGCATTCCTGAACTCGTCGAAATGCCACATCCTATTTGAATTTGATATTGACGTTGAAGCAGGGTATAAAATTACGAAAGAGCCGCAGAATATTATTTATATGCCGATTATACCGGAAGGACGTCAGTTCATAGACAACATCAGTCTGCGAATCTTGGATGACGACGGAGATCTGATTGACTTTCGAGGCGAGAAGATAATTATTAAATTGGAATTAAAGAAAATAGCATAAGGATGGGTTTCTGCTTTAACACTCAACTACGTTTGTTGCATACTGTGAAAGATTCAGTTAAACATAATAAAAGTAAACAAAGTAGGCAAACCAGGCTCATTCGTAATCCAGTCATAAGATCGAAAAGACCTCATCGGCAGCAGCAGCAGCAGCAGCAGCAGCTTTCTCGTGAAGATTACAGTTTTTTACGATCAATTGGTTTGAAAATACGAAAATCTAGAAAATGACGGCTACTAGTGAAAAGATCGAGGTTTTCACCGAACCTATCTTCGAGAACTCCATAATAAGTTTACAGGAACATACTTATAAACCATATGGTTCCCCAACATTTAAGAACTCTGATGAAATTCGTATTCCCGTACACTTTCAAGACATAATCTTGGATGTTTCCGAAAGTTACATATACATCGAAGGTACTTTCAAACCTAAAGATGCAACAAAGAAATGTTACTTATCGAATAATGCTATAGCCTTCCTTTTCGACGAAATTCGCTATGAAATGGGTGGTGGTGAACAAGTCGCAATTGTCCGAAAACCAGGAATTACTACAACACTGAAAACGATGGCATCCTTCGGCGCCTTACAAAATAATTCTCTAATGGTTTGTGGATGGGGTCTAAATGAAAATAATCAAGCTCTTGTTGATGCCACAAGTCACGTATTCTCCGGAAAGCTCCCCCTAAAGTATCTAATGGGTTTTGCAGAGGACTATACGAAAGGAATTTTTAATGTTAAGCAAGAGCTTATTTTAATTATCGCTCGCAATTTTACCAATTGTTATGTTGGTGAAGTGGAAGCAGACATTAATATTGATAAAATCGAATGGAGAGTTCGTCATATTATTCCCGACGATCGTCAAAAGCTAAAGATAATGTCTCGCATGAATAAAGGTGTAAATAGCGCCAATATTCCAATGGCATATCGTAAATGGGATCTTTACGAACTACCTGCTTTGCGACAAACATCATCAGATGTGTGGGCTTTAAGGACTAGCACAAGTCTTGAAAAACCGAGATATTTGATTATTGGTTTTCAGAATAGTAACAATTGCGACAATAAGGCCAAAGATGCCACCCAGTTTACTACAGCCAATATAAGTGACATACGAGTATACCTTAATTCCACCGTCTATCCATATGAAAGATGGAATTTAGAGTTTGGGAAAAAATTATATGCGACAGCTTACTATACCTATGAGAACTTCCAGAGTAGCTACTACGGTCGAGAAATGGTGGACCCAATGTTAAATTACGTCGAATATCCTGACAACCCCATTTTCATCGTGGATTGCAGTCATCAACCAGAAGCTATCAAATCATCCACAGTTGATGTCAAAATCGAGTTTGAAACACGAAACAGTAAATTTCCCAAAGACACTAAAGTTTATGCATTGGTTATTCACGACTCATTTTTAAGTTACAATATCATGAATGGTTCAGTTAGTAACAAATCCATATTTTAATCTAAGTTCTGTAGTTTATCTTTCTTTGTAATAAAATAACCTTAGATATTTAGTATCTTAACAGTTTTATTTTGTAATACCGTTTAAGGAAGGCACTGTATTACATAGAAAATAAATTTAGAAATAAATATTTTAATATTATCTACCGTGTTTCTGTTATTGTAAAAGCTACTACTGTTGGTTTAATTTTTGTAACCGAGGATCGAGGGTATATTTTAATATGTTACAAGACATGAATTCTTCAATGATAAGAATATATAGAAGTGTATGAGACAGAGAGAGAGAGGGAGGTAGAGGTGGGGGCAAAATAAAGTATATATAATGACCGATTTTGACATGGAAACTCATACTGTCCCGAAATGTCATCAAGTTCAGATGCAGGATATTCAACCGATGAAGACCGAACAGTTGAACCAAATGTTCAACATAGAGCGGTACGTAGGGGAGGTAGGTTCAGAGCTAGATTTTGCATAGTTCAATCCTATGTAAAATGGGGCCTTCACGTCAATTTATGTATGAATTGCTACATAACTAGATTTGGAGGTTTGAATGATGTTAATTTCATTCAAACTCATTTTACATTAGGATATAATAGGGCGATGCAAAATCACTCGAGATGTAGTGATTGTCGTGAAAGATTGTTTACGGTCTTTCACCAACAATCTTGCATTATTTGCAATAGAATGTAAGTTCTATTACAAATAAAGCTACTACTACCTACCGCCCGAACCCTGACCCACCCTAACCCCCTTCCTCAGGTCCTCTTCGGAGGGCCACATAAAGACTTGAGCGTAGTTAGTTGTTTAATGTCACATACCCAGGGTGGCACAATACTTTTCGAGAAATAATTTTTCGATTGTGCTACCATGGGTAGAGACATGCGGGACCGGTAGAAGTCGGTTCAGCGGACTCAACGACTCCGTAGAAGGACTACGATAATTCCCACTTTCTCTCTCCTATGCGACCACCCGAATAATTACACCTCACAGGTCCTTTTTGAAGGGAAAATTAAGACTTGAGCGTAGTGGATCACTTGATTGTGCTACGGTATTATTATTATTATTATTATTATTGAAGGCATACCACCGTAAGCATATTATTAAAATTTTACTATGGTAAGGTGACTGTTAATAAAACACTTTGGACATTTTGTATTATTTATTTAGGTAAACAATTATGTATATAGTCATACAATATTCTAGCATTTGTTACGCTACAAGAACAAATATTTAAACTATGATTGGAGCAATACGTAGTATCCATTGTTAATTTTGGTATATTAATAGAATCAGTAGTGAATTCTAAATTAACAATAGAAGGAGTTTTAAGGTTCATATCGAAAAAAGTGTTTATTAAAAAATCCTTCTTAACTTGTCCCTTGACATAAATAGTGTCGACATCGTGCAGAGCGTCGTAGAGAATCGAGAAAAGTTGGTCGAGATCCGTTTCACCATAAGTATAGCAAAGTCCATGTCGGTTTCCATATAAGTACAACGCCTGCTTCTGACATTCATACGATAGTTCTTGAAACGGTATTGTTGGTTTAAAGAAGTAACTTTTCATCTCCCTTCCATCATAAATAGCCAACTCTTTAGGTTGAAATTGTGGAACGCAGAATCCTTGAATGTCGACTACAACAAACTTCATCTCATCAAAGCTGGGATCAAACTAAATTATTTTTTTAATTCAAGACACATTTTTGAAGGATATAGTAAAATTTACACCCCACCCCTAAAATATGGCTATAAATACGTATGCGCATAGCAGAATGTATCACTCTTCATCCAGCCATGGACGCAACTGGACTGATGTTGACCTCGACCAGGAAGAGGAAAATCGAAGAGTATTGGGCAGCCTCAAAGAAGAAATTTGAAGGGAAACCGATCGCTGTCGTTAAGCCGACAGTACAAGCAGCACCACCACCACCACCTGTCGTGGTGGTGATTGACGACGACGACGACGACGACGAGGAAGAAAGGGTTGGAGCGCCCGAACCACCAGCACCTCGTCGGCGTTGGCGTCGGATAATTGCACCGCGATCTGTCCAGATCGCCAGAGGGGAACAGCCGAATTAGCTGGTTTCCCTAAACCTACAAAAAACGGTCCTTTTCAGGACCACACTTATACTTTGAGCGTAGTTAGTTAGTTAGGCAGAAGTCCCATTTTTGGGTTGATACAATACCAACATGTGGTATTTGTTATCATCGCATAATAGAAAAACTTCAAGGGATTTTCTGCAGTACATAATTCATCGCATTTCTCTCAAATTAGTTAAAAATAAAAATCTTGTGTTTGATTGTGTTACTGTTGGTAGAGACCGAGTAATGTTTATTATAAATGGCTATAAGGCAGATCATTCAAATATTATCCCCCACTACAATGTTAGCATATAAATACTAGTTCAGCTTCACAATTAATTCATATACATCTTGGACATGGCCCAAGAAAGACCTGCAAGCCGTGGCTCGTCGCTGTTTAGCGATGAGACAGAATATGTTCCTAGACCCCAAGAAGGACCTGCAAGCCGTGGCTCGTCGCTGTTTAGCGATGAGACTGAAATTGTTCCTCGACCCAACAGACCACCACCATCGAGGCGAGTTGAAAATGTTGAGGCCACTGGACCTGCGGACTCCACATCGAATGCGGGATCGGTAGAAGTCAGCGATGACTTTAGCGGACCAGCCGATTCCACATCTTGGTGGGATTTTGAAGATGATATGGACGCCGGTCCTGCGGACTCAACCACTCCGTAGAAGTCCTATTCTCTTTACTATGCGACCGCCCGAACCCTGACCCACCCTAACCCCCTTCCCCAGGTCCTCTTCGGAGGGCCACATAAAGACTTGAGCGTAGTTAGTTGTTAAATGTCAATTTTTATCCCAACGTTTTACGGCAAAATTTTTTTAAGGCAATAATGATCTTTCGTCATACCTACGAAATTTAAAGTTCTTACAATTTTTTACTGAAAAACCAGTTATTTAGCTCAAAAGATTCCATTTCTCTCGACAAATTGTTAATTTTTGTAAAATAAAAAATATTTAAATTTTCAACTTTTAAGAATTTTTTTCGAATACATGCCAACATTTGGGAAAAAAATGTTATACTACAAAAACACTCATTTACCTCTAAAGATTCCATTTTAATCAAAAAATCGTTAATTTTGCAAAATATAAAATATGTAAATTTTCAACTTTTAAGAATTTTTTTCGAATACATGCAAACATTTGGGAAAAAAATGTTATACTACAAAAACACTCATTTACCTCTAAAGATCCCATTTTAATCAAGAAATCGTTAATTTTTGTAAAATATAAAATATGCAAATTTTCAACCTTTAAGAATTTTTTTCGGCCACTTGGCGATATTTTATGAGGAAATGTCATTATAAAATATTTCTTGGCATATTTTTCTACATAAAATTGCTGAAAAAAAAATTTAAAATCTCCAAAAATCAATAGGGGGTTATGAAAAAGATAGGTGAAATAACGAAAACTGCACTTTAAAGCTTCACAGTGCCTCAATGGTAAGTCGTAGAGAAAAACTTTTCGAGTAAATGTTTGTTGAAATTTTTTAAGGAAAATTATCGTGGAAACAGATTTAAAATCGGATGAAGGATAAAAAAGTTTGTTCAATTTTTTCAAGGTCAGAGATAGTTCTAGCTCGCTTATGCGTAATTGAAATGTGCAAAACACACTGGGAGATGGTAGGCAAGGTTCGGTTTACACGTTTTTTTTTTTTTTTTTTTTTTTTTTTTTTATAAGTGCCCACCCGCCCCCCTCCCTCCCAACGTAGACGGGCGTCTAAATCGTTTGCGGGGGGTCCCGTCAAGATCGGACCACGGATAGCTGAGATAAAACGATTTTTCACCGGCGAACTTTTTTATTTATGGTTTTTTACTTTAATAAAAAATTTGTAAATATTCTCCACATAATTTAGACCATCTCTTATACGAAGCTTTTTTTTATGGGACTGACAATAAGGAAGTTCTGATACTTGACACTAAAAATGCTATTTTTTTATAAATTGTTGTAAAACTTGCTTCATATTGTTAATTTTTAAAATTAAAAAATTCCATAATTTAGCTCACGAGTAGACGAATCTTTTATGTCAGATACAACTTTTATGTAGGATGGGCGAAAAGCCTAAAAATTAAACATTTCTAAAAAATAGCCAGGTGGGGCACCCCATGCATTTCACATTTCAATTGCTTATATAACAAAAAATAGCGGTATTAAGAAATTTTAAAAAATACCATAATTAAGTTCGAAACCGGCCGCATCTTATTTATTATGCAACTTTTGATGTAAAAAGTATGGAAATACCTCAAAAAGTCAAAAAATAGAAAAATCTAAATAACTCGCTTAATATACATAATTTAAAAAAAATGACAATGGGGTTTTTAAAATTTAAGAAAATGCAATTTTAAAAAATGGGAGCTTATAGTTTACATCTAGTCACACATTTTCACTTCAATACTTTTTTCTCTAAAATTATTGCAAATGCCTAAAAAAAAATAATTAATAACAAATAAAAAAAATTTTTCAACTAAATGCAATTTAAAAAACGGGGATCTATGGTTTAAACGAAGGCAAACATTTTAGCTCTATTGCATTTCTGCGTCAAATTACAGCAAATGCCTAAAAAAAATTAATTAATAACAAATATGAAGGTGGTACTACCAAAAAAATTTTTTTTTCAAATAATTGCAATTTAAAAAACGGGGATCTATGGTTTAAACGAAGGCAAACATTTTAGCTCTTTTGCATTTCTGCGTAAAATTACGGCAAATGCCTAAAAAAAATTAATTAATAACAAAAATAATGGAGGTACCACCAAAAAAAAAATTTTTCAACTAAATGCAATTTAAAAAACGGGGATCTATGGTCTAAACGAAGACAAACATTTTAGCTCTTTTGCATCTCTGCGTAAAATTACAGCAAATGCCTTAAAAAATTAATTAATAACAAATATAATGGAGGTACGGCCAAAAAAATTTTTCAACTAAATGCAATTTAAAAAACGGGGATCTATGGCTTAAATGAAGGCAAACATTTTAGCTCTTTTGCATTTCTGCGTAAAATTACAGCAAATGCCTAAAAAAATTAATTAATAACAAATATAATGGAGGTACCACCAAAAAAATTTTTCAACTAAATGCAATTTAAAAAACGGGGATCTATGGTTTAAACGAAGACAAACATTTTAGCTCTTTTGCATTTCTGTGTAAAATTACAGCAAATGCCTTAAAAAATTAATTAATAACAAATATAATGGCGGTACCGCCAAAAAAAATTTTTCAACTAAATGCAATTTAAAAAACGGGGATCTATGGTTTGAACGAAGGCAAACATTTTAGCTCCTTTGCATTTCTGCGTAAAATTACAGCAAATGCTTAAAAAAAATTAATAAATAACAAATATTATGGAGGTACCACCAAAAAATTTTTTCACTAAATACAATTTAAAAACCGGGGATCTATGGTTTAAGCGAAGGCAAACATTTTAGCTCTTTTGCATTTCTGCGTAAAATTACAGCAAATGCCTTAAAAAATTATTTAAATACGAAACGGGTAGTACCAAGAAATTTTATTTTAAGTTGTGATTTATTGTAAACACTAAGTCAAATATTTTAAGTTCAATACTAGCTAGCCAATCTAAGAGAAAAAGTGTGCAGATTAGGTACTGACGAATGATTAAAAGAAAAACAAAGTAAACAATAATATAATATTTATTAGTAGCAATTTCTATAATTATATAACAGTTTTACATTCGATGCTGCACAATGCCATGGATGCATCGTTTTGTGGAAAAAACACTCTGGAATCTTCTTAAATTTACTTAATTTCGGTTCCAGCTTACAGGGAATATCTGTAATGATTTCTTCGCTTATAAACCTCTTTAGGAAATTTGCCTTCATACTTCCTTTTACGTATATCCTGGGTGATTGGTATAATTCCAACACATGTTTAAATATATTGTTAATTTCACAGAGTTCTACGTTTCCAGACTCCCACTTCAGTCCATGATACTTTTCGGCCCATTTGACATGTTTTAGCTCCGCAAGGGACAACATATTTTTCGCAAAAGGAGCTTTAAATAGATAACTTGAGATACGAAACCCATCGTAAATTGCTAACTCTTTTGGAAAGTATCCAAAAGAAGAACAATGGTAGCCTTGGATATCAAGAAAAATGTCTGAAGGATATTCTCCCATCGTGGCTTGCAATCGACTGATGTAGTTAGCGAAGGAAATATAGTTTTAGACAAATCTATTCGATTTAATAATTTCTTGAATTCGCTAAAGTAAAATTTCTTATAACTTCGTTTGCTTAAAAAATTACTTAAATATTAAGATTTAAACTTTTTTATATATAGCCTACGGGTTTATTGATTCTCATAAACCTAACTAATTCAAAATGTTGTAAATAAAACAAAATTTAATTGACTAGGATGATATTTATTTAAATATATTTTTATAAAATATATACATTTATATTACATTACTATACAATTCTTAAACCTAAATCTATATACATTTACTATAACAAAACTTACTCTAAATTAACACTAAAATTATATGCCTATACAATTCTTAAACCTAAATCTATATACATCTAATATTACAAAACTTACTCTAACTTAACACTAAAATTGTCTAATAACAATAGTTTTTTTTTTAATTGTCCCACATCACACCTAGCTAAATCTAACTTTTTTTTTAGTTCCGTAATCTGTCTCTCGTAAATTTCCACATCACTTTCTCGCGCCCTTAATTGTCCCAAAAGTTTACCCCGCACATTATAGGCGTCTCTTAGGACATTCCTTTGGCTGCTAGAAAACTCATCTAGCCAACCTGGTTGAGACGCCACAAACGTTGATGATGATGTGGACGCACTAGATGCACTAATTGGTCGCTCTATATTTTTTTTTCGACCTTTTCGTCCTTTCCGGCACAGCTCCGGTGATAGTGGTGGTGGCGATGGTGTCCTCATGATTGGGCCATCCACGACAACTACCACCGGAGCCAAGTGGTTTGGAATCGCTGCTGCTGCTGGTGGTGGTGGTGAAGACGGCATCTCGAATCCACCGGGAAAAGGTACGGGGAGGCGCCTAAATGTGAATTTCTTCTTTTTCGGCACATCCTTTGCCACAGACGAATAAAATTCACCCTTGCTTTTGGATCCACCAGTCGTCAGTAATCTTTTTAATTTTGAATGTGTCGGCTGGGCTTCCTTAATCACAACATTACTGAGAACATTGACTTTTTTGTTCTCAGCTGCTTGCCGCTTCTCTATGTCCCTCAACAACTGGCCACATGCATCATCCATAATCTGCTCCATTCCATCGTCTGCTATACTCAAGTCGTTCCCGGGGGCTGCGGGCTCGTCCACAAAGGCGTTTGCGGTAATCAGATGTAAATCATCTTCGACGCCCAGAAGATCTTGGGTTGAAACACTCATTAAATCAGAAATATCACTCATGTTTGAACACATTACGTACACAGGAATAATTGTCGTCACTAAAAGTTTCAGACTGAAGAGCTCCACACAAGATGCTCGCTTTTATGCCTATTCCCCCCACTATAAGTTCACCCCACCTCGAGTCTCGCCGTCCTTCACTTCGTTCTTGCCACCACTCTTCTTAGTGCCCTTGACTACAGGCACTTTTTAAGGTTGCGCGTTCTCTTGAAATTTTAAAACTAGCTTTATCAAGGTCAAGGTGTATCTTGCCATCCTTGAGGTAGTGCATTTTCTTTTAAAATTCTACATAACACTAATCCAGTACGTTGATAAATATTAAAATTAACAGTTTATATATGAATTTTCCAATTATTTTAACAAGTTTAAAATCGGTATGACATAAAATTACTTAAAAACTAAAGATATGATTGAATAACTTTCAACAAGTTTACCAAATTTTCTTCTGGGTCTGCACTATAAAAGTCTAAATCCTTATGTCCCCAAGGCAAAGTTTTTGTCGTTGATGGTATTATATAGCGTTTGTCGTCGTGGTGAGATAATGCTACCTTGTTTAATATTTCCGTGTAAACGTCGTGTTTATAACTACGAAACGTTTTCATTTTGCGAAATATTAAACCACCACGCTCTACTACATTTTGATAATCTTCCAGGTGAAGTTGTTTCTCAATAACTGCTTTTTTGACACCTTTTGCTTTCTTCACTTCATTATGAAGCGAGCTGATGTAATAAGCTTTAGCGCCGGTGCCGTAAAAACACATTATCGGATCACCTGGAAATTCATCTTTCATCCGACCTACTACTGATTGACTTTTCCGGATATTAAAAATATTCCCTTCTACATAATTAGAGGTGTCGAACTTATCAGGGTTCTCTGCAATTGTTCGATAAAAGTCGTCGGTAAAAACTTTTAAAATAAGAGAATCGGTGTCAGTGTACAATAAGGAAACGTTACTACCAAATTTTGCTTTAATGAAATTATAAAAAAAGTCGTAAATCACTGTCTTTGACATATCCAATATGGAAAATCCGATATAAATTGGTTTATTGTATATAATTTTTAGTTTATCCATATGTATTGCAACAAAATCTTCGGTAAATATTGTTGAACTTTTGTAATTCGGACGCGATATTAAAGCCCTTGCCCCTACTTTACCCCGCATGTTTTCCCACTGTGTGATTAACTTTATATCGTTGCAATTTTCGACATTTTCCATAGTCTTGCCAAAAATGGCGTTAATAATTAATTTAAATGTATCCTTACCGAATTTTGATGTTGCCTTATTCCGCAAATCTGTATTGAAATCAATGTATGTCTTTAGCCACTTAGATTGACTAAATTTTAAAATTCTATGAGTTTGCATTACCATTAAGCCACTAGAAATCGCCTGCTTTAGGGTTCGATAATGCACAATATATTTTTTTTTATCATTTAAATTTGGTATTAACTTTGACAATTTGGCTGTTTCTGTTGGTGGTATTATATTCTCAACCAGAAATGGAAGGTCAGAATGTGCATCGTGCAAATCCAGTGGATAATGCACATCGACTTCCAACACGTAGCCTTCTGGGCTGTTGTCGTCAATATCCATAATATTCAAATCTAAAATTTCGCGTTGTGATAACCATCTAAATCCACCAAATGGTAATGCTTGTGACATACTATGACCATACAAATTTGTGGCATCCAGATAAGTAATGAATGAAGAAGGTTTTGATGCATCATAATTCGGTAAATAAATATTATTGGCAATATGTTTCCTTTCCGAACACTGACTTATACCACCACGAATTCCTTTCTTAAAAAAGTGAATCATGTCAATATCAGTAAGTAGTTCCAACTCTACCTTGGTCATGCGCAACATACAATCAAATGAAAAACTGGGAAGAGTGTAGTACTGCACTGGGTCTAATTTATAAATGTTTAAAAACATATCGCGAAATTGTTCAAAAACATCGGTTAATAATAACACATCTGATTTTAAATATAAATCTGAATATTCCCCTAAATTCTTACAATCAAATAAACGCCAAACTTCCTTAGCTTTTTCATAGCTTTCATCACTAATGTGTTCCTCTGATAGATTATCGTAAAACTGATTTTTAGTTGGTAAATTTGGATAGTTCATCTTTTCCAAAGAATCCATGAAACTGTATGGAAAAATACCTTTGCCACGCATTAAACTAAACTTCTTATCATCGGGATAATGCTTGCGCATTTCCTTTAAACTACTTAAGTCTAAACCTTTACCCAAAGTATCTAGTGATGCTGATAAAAATTTGAAACTATCAATAAATCTTAATTTTAAATATTTTTTTTTTATTGTCATGGTCTTTGAGTCTACATAATCATGAACGTAAATACTTTTGGTAAATGAAATGTACTTTTCTTTGCTTTGAGCTATCACATCAATTTTATCACCATGACGACACAATTCTTTGATAAACATGTGACTATCATAACCACTCAAATTATGAAATACAATTGGTATAAATGTAGGTACTTTATAATTTAAATTACAAATCGAATGAGCAGCACCAGGTCTTTTGTTTCCCGTTATGTGACAATGATCCTTTACCTTATCATTATTGTTAATCGGACCTTCACAGATGTTGCACTCTGTGGCATTATCGAAATCTTTTATTTCATCAGATGTTAAACGGTTCATTGGTCTAATATCTTTTAAATACGTATTGTATAAATTTCTTAGATCTGTCTCAATGCGGGATACAAATACTTGGGCTGCATCATCTCCGCGATATAACTCAAATTTTGAAATAGAATCATCAAAGGAGCACTTTATTAGGTATGCAAAAGAAAACGGCTCATGTTTAACGTTTGTCGTACTGTAAGAATGTTCGGGGTTTGGTTCAGTTGAATCTAATGGTTTAAGCACTGATTCAAAGTCTGCATATACAACGAATGGTACACGCATTTGTTTTTCGATATTTTCAAATTTTAAAATGTTTTCCGCTACACTTTTCCCAAATTTATCCACTTTTAAATTAACTGATGGTATAACTGAGTATTTAAGTTTACAATCATTTTCTTGATGTAATGTCAAAGCGAATGATGATTTAAAATATATAAGGCACCCATCACAAAAATAAAGCTTATCATAACTTGATGATATCTGACTTGAACATAATCTTGATAAGTCTTTTATCCAGCAGTAATGACTTTTCATACAATTTGTATCGCAAATGTGTGCATCATCATCATCATTATCTCTGACATTACAATCCTTGGTTACTAACAACAAATTTACATGTATACCCAGCTTTTTACCAGAATATCTTAATGGGCCCACAACTTCATATTTTAATTTATTATGTTCAAATACCGTTTGTAAACCATACACGTTTACTGAAATATTATTCATTTCTTCAAATTTAGAAATATCACGCAATTTAATTGGAAAATTCATACCTGTAAAATTTAGCACTCTAGAGTGATGGGGGTATGACGTCATTTGTGATGACATGTTACTGGCAGGGAACAATGCTGACGTGACGGCCCAAGCGAAGCAGCACTCATCTTGATTGTAAACATTAACAACAGCATTCTTCAGATCAATGAATTTCGGTAACTTGATATATGATGATCCCCCAAATGGTTTATATTCATTGATGTTTAGCTCCAAGTACAAAATTTTTTCTAATGCCCAACCTGTAAGATAAAATATATATTTAATAATTAAATATGCTTTCAATTATTGACCTATAACATACCTGAATCCTTTTCCTGAAATTCCGTTGATTGAACCTTCATTGCCTCAACAAATGATCGGTACACTTCTTCCAAGTCACTTGCAACAGTAACAATTTCATTACACGTGTTAAAAGATTTTTCACTGTAAGAATCCTGTGCGGGAAGAATGTACAATCCCACCACAACCATGTTTATTTTTAGTGCACCACGAACTGCTACTACTTCACTTATTAAACTAAGCACTTGAGCTTTAATTTCTTCAAAAAATATGGTGAAGTCTATATGGAAATTTTCACTGCTTACTCGATATGTTGCAATCCTCTTCTTAAAAGCCGTTTGCACAATTTGAACACCTTGTGACAATGGCAAACAGGAATTATTTCGATGTTGGAGCGTTCTTTGATGAGCACCCAATTGATTATGTGGAACAGCTATATTACAAGTTACACATGTTCGCATCTGGGGTGTTGGTGTAGCCACATCGACTCTCCGTCGCTTTGCAGACTCTGCGTTAACAAATCGAAACATGCAAGACTCTCTTCTGTGTCGTAACATACTGTAACTACGACTAAATGTCTCACTACAATCTTCACACACATACTCCATGTCCGTTTAACTAATTATTTTGAAAAAGTCTTGCTGAATATTCTGTTCAATACTAAAATGTGACACCTCCTACCCACATATATACCTAGCGGCCAAGGTCACACCATTAAAAATTAACATTGACAACAGGTCTTTCAAGGTCATGCAACATCAAGGTCATAAAACTTCAAGGTATATTTTCAAGGTCAAGGTGATACCAACACCTGCGTTCAAGGTCAAGGTCATATGACGTAAATTTTCAAGGTCAAGGTGATACCAACACCTGCGTTCAAGGTCAAGGTCAAGGTGATACCAACACCTGCGTTCAAGGTCAAGGTCATGTGACATCATTGAACACCTGCGTTCAAGGTCATGTGACGTCAGAGGAGTGGGGGGTGACAATGAAAGTGTATTAATCCTCTACTGAAATTATGCGAAAAATCGTAAATAAGTTCAAAACTATACTAGTTAGGTATAGGGATACCATAATGGATAGATAGGAAATGTTATCGCCTATCCACTCAATGAACTAGCAACATAGCATCGTATTTAAAAAAAAATTGGGTTTGTTAATTTTTTGATAAATATCAAACATTGGTACTTCTTCACTTCGCTGTATATAAAATTTTATTTTCCAACATTACATTATCTAGCACCATACTATCTAATGCCGCAACTGAATTTCGAGTTTCTCTCTTTTATCTTTGAAAAGATATTCAATTTTAGGTGACACCCTGTTAAAGGTCAAAATTTGAGGAAAATAATTTTTATCTCAGAAACGGATAGAGTAAAGTAAAAATATTTTTAATAAAAGTTATTGGAAATGAAGGAAGGAACACAAGAAAAGCATATTATATAGGGTGTTCCATTTAAAATAAGCAAGTTTGAAACATCCTCCGGCATAACCGGAACTCGCACAAGGTCGCCGTTATTTCCCCTGAAGAGGGCGTTTCTTTGAACCCCAATATCCAAATTTGCAGGATTCAAATCGCATTACTTTCCGAAATATTCTAACGGACGGTCACCGAGAGACAGCCTGTATATTATTTACTTATTGAATATAGTTTAAAATTGCCTTTTCAAACTTATAATATAACTAACTTGCCCGTAGTCACTTTAGCCATTGTTGAAATAATGGCAATGAAGTATCAAAAATGGATGAGTTTATTATACTATTATGAAATAAATCACAATGGCCATGGAAAAACAAAGCTATAAAAAATTACATTATTGATGGCATGAATAATATAAAATCGCAAAATGGGTTATTCAGAAGATGGAAATAATTAAATTCTTTTAAAAGAATAATAATAATGTAACTGCAGCACAAGCCAATTGTCGGGTTTCGCACCCAGGTATGCCGCTGCCTCCTTCGAGAAACACATTCTACAACATAGAGGAACAAAGAGAGCCGCTCCAACCCAGGGTGTCAGGGGTGCAGGGCACACGGGCGGCCCAAAAAGGATAAATTTAAAACTAAGTTATTAATAAAATTATCAATATAAAAATATTATCATAATAGTGAGTAACTACTTAAAGTCAAAAATGCATTTTACAAGTATTACTGGAAATAAATGGTTTTGGAAACGTTCCTCCACGGTTAGTTTGTCAGGTTGCAGGAAAATACTCGTTTATGCCCTGAGCCTTTTTATGCACGTACCGGGTTAATTTGGAACGTGTCAATCTCGACAACTAAAAACTAGAAATGTAAAGATGAAGCTCCAAAGAATCCAGAAGACCAATTCAAAATAATTTTTACTTTGTAATATTGGAAAATTACATCATACAGTTTCCAATTTTCTCAACGACCTAATAAAAAAGTAAAATAGGGACATGTAAGCCGTTTTGCTCTAAGATATACCGTTAGAGAGCTAGAAGCTGTCAAAGTTCAAAAATGTAATTTTTCGAAAGTCGATATCTCAGAAACTATTAAGTTTAGACTTATTCTGTGCTTTTTAAAAAATAATTGATATTTTATGTAGAATCCAAAAGTATTATAAGATATAGGGCATTCCATTTAAAAAAATGAAAGTTTTGTTTACCGTGACTGTTTGAGGTACCCTGTATAATTACAGTAGTAGTAGTTTTATAGATTTTTTTAAGGCCTACAACTTTTATACCGAAATTTTTTTTTACATTGTGCGCCATTTTCTAAATAATTGACCGGTCCGGGACTTTTTGAACACAGTGTATATTAATTAATAGATATGTGTACGTATGTATTTAATATAACGTATTTAGTTGGTTGTTATATCAATAAATTAATAATTATTATGTTAGGTTGTAAAATTAAAAAATAAACTGAATTTAATATATTTTCTGTAATTCGTTTCATTGAAAGTAATTCAATCCCTATTAACATTGACATAAGCATTATTTTTTGTCAAGGAATCACCTGTTTCAATTTGTCGGTATAATATTGAAACGCCCTGCATAGAAAAATAGCTAAAATGTAATAAAGTGAAAAACTCACACCTATAACCACTGGAATGATTTTTCCTTATGCGGTGAAAAATAACAATAATTACGAGGAATCCAGTCCAGTTTACAATTTTCTTTATTTCCGTTGCTTCACTCGCGATCCCAAACCCTCATTTAATACTTCACCATTAAGCTCAAAAATATTACGCGCGTTTTATGGATATTTAAATTTAAAAAACTGAAAAAAAAATTTAAATTTTGGACTTTCCTTTATGCCCTGCGGCCTCAATGAACAAGGGGTTAAAACTGGGAAATCGGTTTAACACCGATTAAGGCAAAATATATCATCAGAGCTCTGGGCGAGCAGCTTTATTTTAACCCGGGAGCAAATAGATTTACATAAAATCCTCTAAGCCGAAAGCGAAAGGGTGAGAGTAAGACCATGCGAAATGTTTCAGTTATTTCGGATTATGAAAATGGAATTAGCCCTAAAAAGATTTAGTTAATAGATATAGGCACAACATTGGTTTAATGTTAGTGGATTTTCAGTGTGAATAAAAGGCACCAGAAAAGATAATTAGTATTTGTTAAAGAAAACCAGAAATCAGTAATTAACAATTTGCAAAAATAATAATTTCTAAGAATGAGCAAATTTCATTAATTCACTAATAAACTGGTTATTCCTGATGAAAACTTGCGATCTTGTATAAGGCCTGAGTATCTATCGGTTTTAATACACATACCTTTTAAACATATTCTCGTCTATCAAAAATGAATTGCAGGTAATTTCCTATGTGCAAATATTAATTTTACCGAAATTAAAAAAATAATAATTAGCATCAGATTTTCATCGATTTTCCTCGGTCGAGGCAAAACATTGTCGATTGTATTCAACTACTAAGCATAACAATGCATTGGTTTATGTGGTGCAGCTTTTATTATTTTCTGAAGTTTGAAGTCAGTTCGATATCACTTTGTGAAAAGTTAGGAATAGGTACTTTAAAAGATAAACAAAGAGTTACACATAATACATCACTTACCAACTGAAATATCTAAACAGAAAAACAATAAAACTTGACAAACATGTAGCTCAAAAACACCTCTTATACCCAGAAATTCTAAACTTTTTATTTACCCTTGAGGACTGCCATTTTTTGAAACGAAAGTTATAAATTCATTTAATTGTAAAAATACCTTTCGGGAAGAAAGAGTTTAATTGTTATATGACCCGAGGCAACATAACCAGAACAATTTTTCAAGAGGGCGAAACTTCTTTAAAGATTTCCAATTGAGATTAAACCGATCAAAATGTGTAATTTTTTTAATGGGAAAAGTCTTTAAACAATATGATTCAGTTTCTCTTAAAACCACTGACTTTGAAACGACTTCGAAATATTATTGTTACAACAGCTAAATTAATGAACCACCATAAAGGATAGTGTTTGTTTGAAGGTTCGAGACAATGATGTATCGTGAATAATAGATGTGTTTTGGACTTCCATTGTCATTATTTATTTATATCACAACATTTCAACTGGTGAGTATCTCCAGTCGTCTTCAGGTGAATAATGAACAACCTACGAAGCTACAAGGATATTTATACTACCTTCTGGTTAGCAGCGCATGCGTTACTGTGTGGTTTTAAACAGTGTGGTCCTAAACTAAACTTACATCTACTTTTAGGGTTCCCAAATATTTCTTATGTCTAAAAAGGGCTTACTAAAGTAATCTGGATTTTGGGTTATGACGGCCACTTCTTTGAATATCCTCTTTCGCAAGTGTTCTTCCTAGAGGATTATTTTTGCCTCTGAGTATTGCAAGTGGTGGCTGTGTGTCCAAGCATGTTCTGCTGCACCGGATCTGTTTGTTTCTCCCTTCTTTGTGTGGTTCCGGTGTTTTTTGATTCTTGTTTCAAAGGGGCGTAGGGTTTCACCAACATAGGACCGTCCGCACTCGCAAGGTATTCTATATACGCAGTTCTTCGTGTCCCTTTGGCTGGTTGGCTTTGTCTTCGTCAGGTGGCTTCTTAAGGAATCTTTGGAGATGAAAACTGTTTGAATTTTGTATTGCTATCCTAATCTTCGAGTTTTCCTGGAGATTCTTTTGCCATATGGTACCTTTATGGTGGGTTCAGTTTCGACGTCATCTTTCTGTCTGCTCATGTGATTTTGACGCTTTTTAATAGTCTGGTCTACTAGTCTCGTGGGGTAGCCATTTGTGTTGAGGTCCATTTTGATAGAAAATAAAAAATACAAACATTTTTTTTAACACCCTGTATTTCAAAAACGAAGCGACATGCGAAAAACTTTTATACCACATTTTCGTCTTAAAATAAGGTGAAAATCCACCTTCTTCATTTTTTCAGAGAGGTTAGGAAAAGAAAAGTTTGGATGGGCGAACATCGAAAGCCAATGCACATTTATACAGGGTCGTTGGTATGTATGGAAACGGTCGATTTTTTCTTAAAGTAAAACTGTCAGTAAAAAATATTTCAGATAAAAGTTTTAGGGTTTTTTATTGTGTATTAGAATAAAAAAAAAAAATATACAGGTTGAGTCAGAAAACCGTAGAGAAACAAAGTTACTTTTTTTTAAATGGAACACGCTATATCTTTGAACATTTTTGGATTTTACATAAAATAACAATTATTTTTTAATACGCACATTATAAGTCTAAACTTAATAGTTTCCGAGATATCGACTTTTGAAAAATTACATTTTCGAACTTTGACAGCTTCTAGCTTTCTAACGGTACCTTTTAGAATAAAACGGCTTACATGTCCCTATCTTACTTTTTTATTGTCTTCCCAAAAACATCAACTTCCGGTTAAACCGGATGTAACTCAAAAGCCGGAAATACAGTACTTCCGGTTTAACCGGAATTTGATGTTTTTGGGTAGATCATAAAAAAGTAAGATAGGGACATGTAAGCCGTTTTACTCTAAAACGTACCGTTAGAAAGCTAAAAGCTGTAAAAGTCAAAAATGTAATTTTTCAAAAGTCGATATCTCGGAAACTATTAGGTTTAGACTTATAATGCACTTATTAAAAAATAATTGTTTTTTTATGTTAAATCCAAAAATATTCGAAGATATAGGGTGTTCCATTTAAAAAAAGGTAACTTTGCTTCCCTACGGTTTTCTGACTCATCCTGTATACTTATTTTTTTAAAATTCTAATACAACCTGAAAAACCTTAACACTTTTATCTAAAATATTTTTTGCTAACTGTTATACTTTAAGAAATAATCGACCGTTTCCATACATACCAACGACCCTGTATAGACAGTAAGATCTGGAAGAAATTCTGTCTTCAGGTGACAGTAACGAAGTAGAATTTAACGGTAAAAGACCCAAGCGGTATTTTCCAATTTAATCCAACAAATTCAAAACCAGATAATATAGTGATGGCTGGACACTTGAACAGCTTTTGATGCTCCATTAAGCTCAAATTCGAGGACAGGTTGGCGACTTAAGCATCTTTTATACATATTTTCATGGCAAGAGCTCAACTGGGGTTGCCTGCTTGATTTCACTTAGAGCGGTACAATTACAGTAGAATTACACGACGAACCACTGCAGCTCACCCGCACGTGCGTGGTTCAGCTTAGTGTTCCTCGAACGATACAATTCAAAAAGTCTGTCATCTAAAGAACGTCATCACTAAGGACTAAGGACCTCCCCAAGGTGGTGTTCCTTAATGAATATAATCACCAAAAATTCAAGGACCCACCGTGAATCGCTTTCTGTACACCCGCAACGCTCGCAGAGCGCCATATGCGATTCCGGCAGTGCTATGTCAAATCATATAAAAAGAAGTGTTGCATCTATAAAGTAGCTCATTATTGTAGTAGTACCATAAAGTGCACTTTATTGGACTAGTTAAATAAAGTAAAAACAGTGGGTCTTGACCTATGCAGACACTAGCTTCGCTAAATATTAGGATAGTCCAGACAAATATAATTGAGGCTTCTAGATTCAAAACCGGACAGATCCGTTTCAAGACAAACGAGAAAACCGCAGAAAAACTGTTATTTCTTAAAAAATAAGCGGAAAGGTCTAATTTTTTTATGCTGATATGGAAAATGTGATAGCTCTCATAGAACTTCATCCTCAAATATTCAAATACCATCTTCATTTAGAAAGAAATTTAAATGGATTTGCCAGCTTTTGAAATTTACCAACAAGGACCTGTCAGGTCATGACAGGTATCAAGAACTATTTAATAATAATTTTATGGAAAAGACTACATTTACTTTATAAATTCTATAATTTTAATATTATGGGCATACGTAAAACATTGTTTACTTAAAACAAATACGATTTCTTACACGAAACGATTGACATCATCGGGTCGATTACAGGATCAATGTTTGTGCTCTGTTGACGTTCAGGTTAGTTATAGTAGTCCAGTGCAAACTCTGATGAATTACTGGCCCAGTCATGTCCGAAATATCCTGTGAGCAACTTAGTTTTTCCGGTTTAATTAGTTTTACATAAAAATCCAGTTCTGGATTAATTTTACAAAATATTTACCTTTCTTACATAGTCGTTTGGAAATTAAGTGCTTGTAATTAGGTTCACCTTTTGCTAGAATATCATTGCTTGACATTCAAGAAATTAATATTCTTTTACACGAGTTGATCCTGAAATGCAGTAATGATGTTGGCCAATTAAATTCATACCAGTCAGCGCCAAGTTGTAATACGTTGCCAGATTCTTGAAATATTTGGAAGTATTTTTCGGGGAGGAATATAAGGGTGACCTATGACCGAAAACACCAATTCCAAAGCTTTGAGAGTTGTCTTAATCCAGAAAAGGCCATTAAAATCACAATGATGTTGTTGTTGTTTGCAACCACATGCATCTGCACGAAGTCTTAAAGAAGATATTATAATAATGTATATAATATAATAAATCTAATTGCTCGAGTAGAAAGATGGCAGTAGCTCTTTTATTTGATCCCTTTTGTGGATCAGACTGTTTCCAGGTATACATTAATACATTGTCTTGGTTGAGGGAAGAATGAGAGATTCCCACTACAATACACGAATAAAGCTGACTCTTATTATTATTATTATTATTATTATTATTAAAAAGCCAGTATAATAGGCTTGCTGGTCGGGAATCTTGGTTAGAGGGATATTGTTTGGCAATCATACGAAATTCTCAGCAAGCAAGGCTGCTCTTCTCGAAGTGCTTCGACGAATGCTTGGGGCAGCAGCTTCTTCATTCGTGATTCCTTAGTCAGCTATTGCTTTTGTATCGGGTCTTTTGCTTCCTTAATGTTTCCATTTCATACCGTAAAGGCGATGAACAGATATATAAAGTTATGAAATGCATCGACTACTAGTCACCTAAGAATCGGTCCGTTTCACAACTATTCACAACTATTCTGTCCTATTTTTTTGTAAATTGCCATATCAAGATTTATCCGGTTTTCAAACTTACTCCAATATTTAATGTAAATTCTTCATGCGATCTATCCACTTTCGGTCCCCAGTTGTAAACAGATCGGTAGGTTGGGGTTAAGTTGGCGTTGGAAATAAGAGTTTCAATTTAAATTAAAGAGAACACTCAGTTCAATATATAAACTCAGTTCGTGCAAAGTTCGTAAGTTTCGAAAAGTTCCCGTATAGTTCGAGATAACCAATTTTTATGTTCGGAGTTCGAGAGGTTTGTTTTGACCAATGACCGCTATTTTAAAGACATGTGGTTACAGCGAAATGTCAAATGTCTTTTTTTGTCGCGTTTGGGCTCTTCGTTGTTTATTTCCCTCTTCCGTCATTTGTATTTGGATTTTTTGTTTGTTGTAAGCTTAGTATTGTATTTTGCGCCAGAAATTGGAAAACCAGAAATAGATAGTACCTATAGAGAATGATGACACTAATTTATTGTTACTCGACTTAATCCAAAATTATAAATTTATCTACAACTTAGGTCATAGAGATTATAAAAGTAATATATAATATATTATAATAACATAATTTATTAACTGGAACAGGCATTCTTGTATATTTAAAAAACTGTGGTGTATCCCAAAACTTTATCTTCTTAAAATAATCATATCCACCTGCCCCTATTCTACTCACATTTATTGGTCGCATTTTAAGCGGGCAAACAGGGTGTAATAATACACCATCTTTACCACAGCACGGAATTCGAAAACGATTTGATTTTTATTTGGAAGAAAATTATAAACAAAGAAAATAATAATTTACAATCTGTCAAAATTTTTAAAGTCAAATTTAATGTCAGTATTCTGTATCATTCTGTTGGACAAAAATTTCAACCAATCAAACAACAACTTTTTGAACTTCCCTACTGACTTTATAAATGCCATATTCTGGACTGTCGAATATTGAACCACACCAACTTGAACATAACTTTAACTTCGCCAACTTTTCGTGTTTATAAATCCCAGCTTAAATCCTATAAAGTTGGTAAAAATATACCATGCATGCCCTTATGTGTCCTAGCTGACCACTAACGTCACTAAAGTCATAGGTTTGATCGACTTTCAAACTGTTAAAGCTCTAGAATTGCCATCCATTTGGTTCGAGATAACCAACTTTTATGTTCGGAGTTCAGAAAGTTCGTCACGACGCCGATGGTCTTTAAAGTCATGACACGAAATGTCAAATATCGTTGACGTTTGCGCTTTTACTTGTTATGTGTTGTTTGCTTTAACACTGTTTTGTTGTTAATCGATTTCATCCAGAAATGTGAAACATTCCATATTATTCTATTGGACACTAATTTCAATCAATCAAACAAGAACTCTTTGACCTTCGCTTCTGACTCTATATTCTGTCGAGCTTCATCTTACCAACTTGAACATTTAGACCGCAACCTGAACTTAGCTAACTTTTTGAGTATATTAATCCAGTTTTATGTTACCAATGCCAGTGTTTTAACAGTAATATTGTTATGTGGCATTTATGAATTAGGTACCTATGTATTACTTTTGCGGTGTCCCTGTTTAAATGAGTTTATGTACGATTGCTTTGTAACAGACAGTATAGTATATTATACAGTTTGGCGGACATAAAGTGGTACTATATTGTACTGTTGCAATAATGTAGCTTTATTATACTATAATTTCTGATAATTAAATTAGAATAACTTTAATTAAAATTACTAAAAAATACATACATTTCTATACATTTCAGCTGGCCACATAATAATATGTATTTTTAGAATACGATTCTTAATAAAAATATTTAAATTAATTTTAAGAATGATAATTATTATTACTATTTATTACACCATATGAACCACCAGAAATGATGAGGCCCAAAAGTTTGTTAGCCTTTTTAATTACACAGTCAACTGATGTGGAGGGCTCGCCACTCAACGTTCTCCTCAAAATTTTATGGCAACAGTAATCTTGAAATTGTAAAGCCTTCCGCTGCTGTCGAAGATCGCCAACCTCCATGTCTTTTAATTATTTCTATATTCACTCCGCTATTGGTCAGTACAGTAGCTGATGGGCGCTCGAAGCAATGCCTTGTATAAGAAGAGTCTCGTAGGCCTAAATATTTGGCTACGATAGCTGGCACATTACCTATCTTGTGTATTTCTACTGGTTGCCTGGTACATGTTTCTTCTGTGTGGGTAATGAAAAACCTGTTGTGGGGTGTCCAGGTTAACCCTAGCGAGTAAATTTGAGTATTTTAAATTTCTTGGTATGACCGCAAGAACTCTATCCGTTTCGGTTTTTGAATCTTCTAGTTTAACCAAAATATGTGACTGAGAATCTTTGACAGATGTTATTAATAAATTTAGCAACTCTTGCCGTCTGCATGCCCCAGCTAGCCCAAGAATGAGAGCAACCGGACACAAAATTATAATTTACAAACATATCTTCAAAGCGCGTAATAATTACAGTCCTACCTTGTTAAATATATGCTCTCTATCATTCGCTTTTATAAAATCATCTTTCATTTGTACTTTGGAGAGAGCTAAGGACTTTCTTGAACGGCATCCTTCCGATTTCCTCTTGGGAAAGGGAATAATACTGGGAATCTTGCTTATATCTATTCCTTTACGTTTTTACGTAAATCTATAATCAACCTATATATAGAATATATTTGGTCCATAACGAAGAACGTTTGTATTTGGAGAGCTTGCTGTTCAAATATGCCAAAATAGTATCTTCCGTTGTCATGATTTTTTTCTGGGCACCCATTTTCGATAAAAAAAACTGTAAATCTCTTCAAACAAGTATCTTGACATCGTTGCCAGGAGAGATTCCTTGGTAAGTGAGGCTATATTTTGAACTTCTTCCGTTTTCACGGACACTCTTTTCTGACAGCCCTATTTGATAAATTGAAAAAAACAGCGCAAATAATTTGTAACCCTTAGCAACCATAGCAAACTTTACAAATATGTGTGACAGCTTTGACGGTCTTGACAAAGTCAAGTCAGTTATACAACGTTTTAGGAATTAAATAAATGAAAAATCTAAATTTCGTTGCCATTTGGGAGCAATCGAACATAATATCTTGTATGTTAGACGTACATAAATGGAGCTTTATGTACATAATAAAAATAGCTTTTTTTGTGCTGGAATGTTGTTCCACAATTTAATGTGTTCTATACATGAGTATGCACATAAATACTATTTTTTATTATAACATTTTCGTGCGCAAAATAACAAACTAAGGAACTAAAATTCACATAATCTGAATGTCTCCATAATATACTATTATTATCGTCGGAATTGCAATAGAAATAAATTATATCTCCATAATATCTGAAGTTTCCTTGAAGTAACAAATCCAATAAATACCGTTCTAATATCATGGAGGAATCAAAACTGATTCCTAACGATTTGAAGTGGAAATTGAAAGTCTCCAGCAGAAGCTGAAGTGGGCTCAGCCAGCTTCGTTAAACGCGTCACTGGATCTGTCCGAAGAGCAACCGTGCGAACGAGGGCCAGATTCAGTTTTTCCGATTTAACAAACAGGGAACGTAAGACATTGCATGGCAGACGGCGGGCTATGGGGATTGTCGCGCGCTTGTCTTTGGCAACGATTTATTACTTTCGATTGGAAATGGCGGTGACAGTTAATATTGGAAATTAATGTCCAGCGTGAATTACTACAGCTTATCATATAGAGTGAGTTCCAGAAGTAATGTCTAAATTCATTTAAAATTCAGCGGTGTGTTTTTTATGGAAAGACACTCGGACCCCTCGGTATTGGTCCCTAAATGTGTATTTTTTTATGGTAAATTTATGTATTCAGGGTAGCCCAAAAATAAGTTACGACCACATCAACTTAATTTTTTCAAATAAAAACAACCTATTTTTTATTTCATTATTGAATTTTGCATCGAATTCTAATAATGTTTTATGTACCATGTCCTATAACTAAAGTCAACACTTATTGAAAAAATTACTGAACATATCACTAAGTCAGACAGAAAAACAAGTCAAAATAAATGTTGAAAATGTGGGCCATTTACGGCTTGACAATATCCAAGGCGACCAATAGAATCCCTTTGCACGTTTTCAACTATTTCCGGAGTTATGGCACGCACTTCTCTTCGGATCCTCTCTTCCAACTTCTGCAGATTGTTTTTGGCCAGTCATCAAATAATTTCGATTTGAGGTAACCCCACAAAAGGAAGTCCAGCGGAGTAAGGTCTAGCGACCTAGCAGGCCATTCGATAGGTCCTCTCATTCCTATTTACCGATTGGGAAAGGTTTCATCCAAAAATGTACGCAGAGTGCAAATGAGCACCATGTTGCTGGAATATCACTTCTTTCGTCAGTGGAGTCTGGGTCTAATGAATTCGGAATTCCCTAAATTTAGCCTCCATTCTAATCACCACCTTCTGACATATGGGGGAACGATCAGGATGGATCTCATTGAATAATTGGGCTGTTTCTATTTGAGTACGCGTTCTATCGTCAAACCCAACCATACATAGAATTTCAATTTTTTCTCGTTCCGTTAACTTCACCATTGTGAAAACCGCAACTTTGCAGCTACGCTTGACAATTACTTATTATTTGAAGTAAAATTGTCATACAAGACTAAACGGTGACAAGTCAACATTCAGAAATACCAGAATTGAAAAAAAAACGAAATAAATACACAATGAAACGTTTCGCTCTTTTTACAAAAATTACCAACAAATCCTCAGAAATACTTACTTATTAATATGTTCAATCGTAATTTATTAAATATTGTTTTTAAACGCACACTGTAGGATGGTGTAGTTTTCCGCTTGGAACACCTTCGGCCTTACTCTGTGTATCCCTGCTTCGATACCGTCTTTGGTTTTTGAGCGATCAGATTATTGCCCCAGGAGTATCTGGTGTTCAATTGTTCCACGCATCCCGTTCGTCGATTACGGTCTTGAAAGGTATGTCATAGCGATATGAAGGGTTTGTGTGGTCTTATCTCATTTCTAAATCAGGTTCCCTTATGGTATCGCATAGAAGTGCGTGTCCAGTTCTGTGCCACCCTGAAAATGACGTAGAACTCTGTAGTCTGTATAGTCCCATTCTTGCCTCTCCTTTAATCACCAAATGAAGTGGAGGAAGGTCTAGGATATTCTCCATTGCGGATATGGGGGTCGATTTCATGGCCCCTGTGATGCTCAACCAGGCCAGTCCTTGTAGGCTTCCTAGCTTTGATATTGTGGTTTTCATGCAGTCTTTGGCTACCAGACCAGTGCTGCATACGTACTACCCTGGTGTACAGCCAATGCACCAGCTTGGGTGAGAGTCCGTTTTTCCAAACATCCGTCTAGTAACTGCCAAGGTTACTTTCGACTTCCGGATTGTTTTTTCAACGTGTTTGTTCTAGGTCAGTCTAGAGTCCAAAGTTACTCCCAGGTATTTGACCTCTTCCGACAGTGGAATGTCTACTCCCTGTAGGGTAAGGGGTCCCAATCCCTCCTTTTTCCTGGGTTTTGAAAAGGAGATTATGACAGTCTTTTGAGGACTGGCATTAAGTCCTTCCTGCCCTACCCATCTTTCCACGATATTGCATTCTCTCTCTTACTGTCGTGTTGTATTTGCCTTGGGTCAATATTGCCAGGTCGTCCGCGTAACCCACGATATGTTCAGTCGCGTAACTAGCCCTCTGATCTGGGGGTGGCCTAGAGTGGGCCTGTTATTGTGACTTGTAGTGGCGGCTCGTGTAGATGCGGGCTAGCGGATAGCCCGCCGCAGGCGAAATGTGCCGCAGGCAAAAATTTTTTTGTACCACGCCCAAATTTTAACAAATTTGGTCAATAATCAACAGTAATATTACAAGACCTCGTTTTTTTATCGGTTAGATTTTTCAGCTGTCACAAAAACTTTTTTTGGAAATTTTTCGAGTTGAATTTGGACAAGTTTATTCTGATTTTTAAATAAACAAGCCCCAAGTTTAACGAGTATCGCCAAAAAAAATTGAGTGAAAAATGAAAAATTTAACCAATAAAAAAATGATGGTCGAGTGATATTTGGCAAGATTATTTATTATAATTTATATAGATTATAATTATAAATTGATGCTATATTTGCGAGGCGAGTAGCGAGCTTACAAAGTCAGCCTTTTTCTGGGGGGGGCCTAACGACGTCTGGGGGGGGGCCCGGCCCCCCTGTAGTTACGCGCCTGGATATGTTATTCTTCTCTGCTGAGTGAGCGTAGCAACCCGTTCATGACAAGGTTCCAGAATAGAGAAGTGAGTACCCCCCCCCCCCCTGAGGGCTCTCCCTGTCACCCAAGCTGCTAAAGTCTCACCAAGCAGATCCGTATACACAATTCTGCCTTGAAGCATACCTTCTATCCACCTGCAGCAAGTTTCCTTCAGTTTTGGCTCTGGTTGTTCTAATGATTCATGCGAAGGATGTGTTGTTGAATGTTTCCTATAGTTTAAATTAAATTCTTTCTAAATTTGCAACGCCAACTGAACCTCAGCTATGCGAACTTTTTATGTTTATAAATCCAGCTTTAGCGTTAGGAATTTGTGCTAGTATTTAGTACAGCCCTTTTAGAAACATCCTGTATATCGCAGAAATATTCGATAGTATAGAGTATTGATCAATCCAGTTTGCAAATGGGTACCTATAATATTTAATAGTCCTCGACAAATACTTATTTACTCAAAAAAGACAACGTTAACCTAGAGGTTGCCAGTATAAAAGGGAACTCAATAAATGCTTGTTAATTAAAGCAAAAATTAAGCCTATTAGTTATTTTAAAGCATTGTTCAAAAGTTGAAAAGAGCTGGTACCTTAATTAAAGTATACTTGACTGGGAAGGCTTAAAAAATTATTTCCTTGTTTATTAACATTTCTATTTTAGGTACACGAGGTAGATTTACCGTGATTGATAAAAATTCAGCAAGGTTTTTGGTTTTTGAAAAAGAAAATATTTATAGAGGAATTATCTAAAATTTTTATTCGAAAAAGTTATGTTTTATATTATTACTTATGTGCATTTTATAAATATGCTAAACGCTGTAATATCTACATGTATGCTGACGATATTAATAAGGATTTAGACTCCCTTTCTGAAATATCATTAAAACGTTCCTTATAACTGAATCCATTTATATCCAGTATTTTTCTATTTGGCAATAACAAACTCTGCGAAACCATAAATCCTAATTTAAACAATAATATTAATAATTAAAAATTTGAAATTGTGAACAATGGCAAACATCTATGTTTAATATTAGATTGACCTTTGAGGTTTTGTTGGCATATCGATAAAGATACACAGAAGGCATATGGCTCTACGCTTTCTGTTTCCACATCGACACTGTCTCAACAAAAGCAGAAAAAAAAACATGTTATGTGAAACACTAGTTTCATCACAATTTAATTATTATGGTCCATGTCTGGATGCGGATACCTTTGTCAAAATCCAAACAGGATCTTATATTGTACAAACATTATTTCACCAACATTTTTTTTCAATAAGGTGTCGATCTTGACTGAATCAAAGTTTCGCAAAATTAAAGAATAACATGTGGTTTAGGTCTTTAAAGACACACTGGATATAATGCGTTCAGTGAGTAAATGCGCATTTGTCATTAACCGATTATGGTCAAAATTAGTCTATAGAATAAAATAGACAGCGGTCCTCAAACAATTTCCACTACTTTCATCAATGACCTGTTTCGAGTTAAAAGTATCTTGAATCAATTTTTCCACGTTGTCAATACATTTTGACCAAGTCTCTGGTCCAATTTGTTTTAAAGCTTCATTCCATAAATTTAAAATGCTTTCTTCGTTCGTCGTTTGACATGCATGCTTGTCATAGTAGTTTTTGTAAATTCCCCACACTAATTCAATACCATTAAATTCACAATGGTATGGGGGCAGACGTAAGACGTCGGGACCGTATTTCCCCGCGAGGGAGTCCACTATGTAAGACTTATCCTTACCAGCAGTGTGTACTTTAATTTCGGATAACAAATCTGCTTTCAAAAATATATGGTCGTTTTTTAATTTCTGGTGTTTAGCCAGTTCCTCATTTCATCTTTGGTAGAACTATTGTCTGGTATTTTTTCAGAAACTCGTGAGTGATATGAAGCATTTCCTAAAATAATGATCGAGGGTTCTTCTAGTGATTTTAGCACATATTCTTCAAACCAGTTCTCGAATATCGCGGCAGTCATATTGTCATGATTCATGATAGTCCTCCAATTTCTTCGATGAAATAAAAACTAAATTTGCATCTGGCAAAAACCCTTCTCGACTTCCGGCGTGTATTACGACATATCTTTTTCCATTCCCGAATGAAACCCTTGAATAGCAGTATTTTGACCCATCCTGCCATGAATATTTTGTTTGGTTTCCCTTCGCAAAAATCCGTGTCTCATCATCGCATCAAGAATACCACAGGTTTTGAATTCTCGGACTTTAAATTAGCTAGGTATTTACAGGCGCCAGGTAATATTTAATTTATGCATCCTTAATCCGATATGAGAAATCACTCAATGAACGGACTATATCTTGCTACACACACACTTGCTTTGCTGGGATAGAAGATAAGCCGCCTTTCAGGTACAGAAAGTTTATCTTGCTAGGACTGACAGCAATGTTGCATTCCTGCGTCTACAAGACGATATTCTAAGAAGTTACATTACTCTAGCAACAAAGTAAATACAGCAAAGTGAATTTTACTCCCATTGCAAAGTTCTTTTTTTTTTGTTCTTATATTTTTACTGTTACGTTTTCCATTTATTTTTATTTCAGTTTATTTCTAAAACCAGGGAAATATTTATGGTACAAAGTATAAAAAGTCTTGGTCTGAAAACTTGATGAAAAAAGGATATGTTTGCAACACAAGGGACGTACTTGACAAGCATCGCCTAAGTCATAAAACCCTGCTCAAAAGAGAATCAAATTATTTTTGCAAAGCATATTTTTATTCGCACAATTTATGTACTTGTCTTAAAAATTTATGTGTAAAGCCAGAACTAACTTGATTTTAAAAATATTCATTTTATGTAAATCACAGCCATTTAACTCGGGTCTTTTTATATAAAATTTATGGAAAAACTTTATAATTTAATTTAACCTACATTAGAGAAGCTTTTATCTTTTTTAACCTTTGTGTACTTTTAAAATGTAATGAAAATGTAGGGCGTGAAATCTTATTTAAAAAAGGCGAATGAAGGAAAAAGTTTTAATGTATCTTTTACGGAAAAGTTTTAAGAACCTCTCTGAAATATTATATTTAAAATTATTTTTCTAATAATATTTGTCAGGTTTTCTAAGTAAGTATTTATCTACTGCAGCTAAAGTATTTCCAGGGAACTCTAATTTAAACCTGATCCAATTTTATTACAAGAGGTTTAAAATACTAGGGAAGTTTTAAATAAATTTCTACTTCGCACAGACCGACGCCGACGTTTCCGATAATTAACTAATCACAGAATCATACACATACGCACCACACAGAGTCTGACTATGTTTATCTTTTTGTATGTAATAGGTTGTCACATAGTGTGAAAACGGTAAATCTTAGTGCGGAGGCACTAGGTCGTGGAAAAAAGCCACATATAGGTATACCCTTCGTCATTGGCTTACCGTGGGTGTCACCTGGATTGAGTCCAAACCAGAAAAATATACCGAATTTATTGGAGAATCATAAAATAAGTAAATCCAAAACTTTCCCACATTTATAATAAAGTTTTTTTTTTAAAAAAATGGGTTTATGCAAAAAGTTAGCTTTTCCGGACGCAATGAATTATGATAAAGATTCTACAATCTTGCTTTCTTCATTTCGATGCACGGTTAGAAAAAGTGTTACTTCTTGCCAAGATAACCTTACATTAGGGTTAAACTTTAAATTAAATAAGTTGTAATGAAAGAGTGAAGACCTCGTGGTATTTTCTCATAGAAATAAGGGCCAAACGGCAGGTGTCTCGACCTTTTCGATCAAATGATTTCAGCCAAAAGCGAGGTAAAAGGCCACGAGAATTCGAAAAGCGAACGCAGTACTACTAACCCCAAATATTTCGACTAATTTTATGTAAACAAAACTTGTTTACAGAAAATGCAAATAGTTAAGTAAACAGATTATGGAGCAATATAAATATACAAAATGCAATTGGTGGAAATATGACTCTACTAATGAAAGGTAAACCTAACATTCTTCACAATGTCATTAGTGGCAATTTAAAATTGCTGAAACCGCAACATATATACTACCACGAGACTGGCTTCCACCTTGGAGAAACGAGAGGCTGCATGAGATATTAATTAAAACAACAACATTAGAAACAAACAGTATTTCTAAAAAAGAAGCACGATAATGAAGAGTAGTATGAAATATTTATGGGTAATATAGAAAGAAAAATTTAAGAAAATTCTATTTTTAGAAATTTTGCTTACTGGTATAGGTATGTTGATGATGTATTAGCATAATTCGTGGGTACAGATAGACAATTGAAATACTTTTTAGACTTTATTAATAACTTACACAAGAACATAAAATTCACTATTGAATTGGAACATTGGACATGTTATTAATTTCTTGCACTTAACTGTAACTTTTAAGAATATTAACATGAGTTTCAAATTTTTCATAAACTATCGTACACTGATATAACGATACACAGAACGTCTAATCATTCTTATTCTTATAAAATTTCGGCTTACAACAGTTTTATTCATGGATTAGTAAATTTACCCCTTTCAAATAAATGATAGTTTCAATAACGAATTAAATATTATTAAACAACTTGCAGTCAATAATGGATATAACGTATCTTTAATTGAAAAATTAGTGAAGAAAAAGCAGTATAAAAAGCAATAAACGTAGCATTCCGCGTCAATATACTTAAAGAAAATAATTTCCAGACTTTAACATTCACAGGTAAAGTCACAACCAAAGTTGCTGCCTTTTTCAAGAAAAGAGGTTCAAAAATAGCTTTTAAAACTAATAATACACTTGGTAAATATATTATTGGAATCGATGGAGATAAACAAGTATATAAATGCAAACTTACTACTAAATGAATAGTTGGATCTAGAGAATTCCCCGTTATTAAACCTTTTTCATTAATATAACTTTATTACATGGTAAACGACAAAAAAAACCCTTATTAAATCTTATTTAAATAATTATATTGTATATAATTTCTAATTAGGTACTTAGGGTTGCGTAGTATACTTTTGTGTTATATTCATTCGGTTAGAAACATCTGAAGAAGCCACAGTGTTGGCGAGACAATTGTCAACAAATTTTAAATTAAAGTTAGTGGAAATCTAAAAATAAGTGTTTCATTCTATAAATTTAAATATAAATAAGTTTCTTAGGTTTTTCAACAGATGTTGACGGAGTCAGTGTAGACATAGAATCAAGCAAGAAGAGGCCACCGCCTGATCTGCTTACAATACCGATTTATCGATAGTAGCGTTAAAATCACTTTAAAATGTACCTCCAATAGGTTCTTATCGATCGGGAAAATAAAACCTTTTTAAAATTAAATGATATAATATAGCCATAACCTTTCGTGTCGAATACCCTGAATATCCCCATAATGTTCTTATGATCCTTCTTAAACTAAGTTTTCAGCCCATCATGAGCTGCCGCCTAGGAAAGAGGCTGAACTCATCCTCTCCTCTAAATCGGAACGCAGTGCTTTTGTATCTAATTGCTGTTACCCACGAACACCTATAAATTAGAGCATTTAGTACTAAAGAACTGGTAAGAGATAACTAACGTCCAGAACATCCAATCACACCGTCGTGTCGTGCCCACCCAAAAAAATAATGGCAGTCTATGTTAGAATTCGAAGCGCGTAAAAAAGAATCATAGAACGAATTATGTTAGGAGTATCACTTCGAGACCACCTAAGAAACGAAGAAATACTACGTCTCATAATGGTAGAAGACATCATATAACGTCAACACTTTAAAATGGATCTAGGTGGGCTACATCGCTAGACAAGATAGTACGAGATGGGCAAAGCAAATGCTAAACCAAAGAATCCAAAAGAAATACAGGATTACCCCACAGAAGATTGATCGACGATATCTAGGAAAGAGTAGGAAGAAACTGGCATCACAGATCACAAAATAGGTTAGAGTGGAGAAGACAAATGGAGGCCAGAAGTGGATGAGCAAAAGCTGTTAAAGGGGGAGAGACAAAACATCACAATAACCTCTAAGGATACCATTGCTGGAACAACTGTTGTCATGGAAATTATTTGACTGTTATTACTAACAGAATATTGATAATGGGTCATAAAGATGCTAAAGTAATGTAATAATATTATTAAAAAATTCAAAATAGCTTAGAAAAAGAGAAAAATTATTAATGGAATCGTTACAAATAAATGATAAAATGTATGTAATAACTTAAACAGTCTAGACTCTTTACATATTCTAAGCATTCCAGGTTGATTGTCAGTTCTTGGTCGTTGGTCAATCGAATAGCTCTTCTTCGAATCCAGCAGTCTCAGAGTATGTTTGGGTACCTCTAAGTAAAAGAAGAGATATGACACCTTCAACGTCCACAAGAAACTAAAAGAAATGACAGGCAGACACAGGAAACGACAAAAAGCAATTCTAAGGGATGACAATAACGAAATAATTATGGGACAGATGGCAAACTCGCGATATGGAAAGAATACATCCAAACACTTCTTGACGACAATAGACCTTGTGTTCCACCACCCACAGACAATCAAGTAAATTCAAATTCAAACTTTATTCAAGTATTTGATACAAATTATATCATTCCTTACGTCAGCGGGTACCGTGTATAAGGACTAAAAAACATTGTTCATATAACATATCCAGAATATACTTAAACTAAAACATATCAAAACCAAAATATGACCTCTCGAAGTAGGCCAACATAAACAGATTAAAAAGAAAAATAAGAACACGCTTAAATTTAACAGGAAATGATTACAAGAAATTACAAAAACAATATTACACATTAACCGAGTTTAAAATATATAAATCACAATATCACAGGACTATTAAGGAGCTCGTCCATGCTATAGAAGGCTTTACTTAAAAGAAAGGTCTTAATCTTATTCTTAAATTGATTATCTCCTAGCAACTTAATGTTATCAGGCACCCTGTTATAGAAAACTGGAGCATAATAATTTACTGAGATGCGGCTCCTATGTAGTCTTAGAAATTCCAATCGAATGCTGTGCCCATTTCGCGTGTCATACCGGTGGTAAAAACTATTTTGGTTATATCGGGCAACATTAGAGTGGGCATAAATTAGACACTCGTAAATGTATCTACTTGGTATAGTCAGAATTCTCAAATCAACAAAAGATCCTCGGACATCCTCCCTATACCCTAATCCAGCAATCACACGTACTGCCCTCCTTTGCAGTCCAAAGATGCGGTTGGAATGAGCAGAATGACCCCAGGCCAGAATCGCATACACACAAACCGACTGAAAAGTACTGTGAAATGCCTGTAGCAATACTGCTGGTGGCAGAATCTTGAAGAGATTCTTTAGCAGAAAGATATTGTTAGATAGTTTTCCCGCTATTATATCAATGTGCCTCTCAAAAGTCAAGAGTGGGTCAAGATGTACTCCCAGAAATTTCACCATTTTAGCATTGCCTTCAGGAATCTCTCTCAAACTAAAAGTCATGCATACTGTTTTATCTTGATTCATTGTCAGCTTATTTACACTGAACCATTCTTGCAATCCTTGCACTTCCCCATTCACCTCATTCACCAATTCATTCAGACTTACACCTCGGCCAGCCAATGCAGTATCATCAGCAAACAGCCAGAGTCTAGAGTTTGGTGATGCACCTTGAATGTCATTTATATAGATTAGAAACAGAAGGGGCCCAAGTATGGATCCCTGGGGCACCCCATGCCTCATCTCCAATCTCTGTGAAACTTCGCCCTTAAAGGCTGTTTGCTGTTTTCTATCCTGCAAATAACTCCCCATCAGTCTTACACTTCTCTGCCCCATTCCATATGATATAAGTTTTAACAGAAGTACAGAGTGGGAGACACAATCAAAAGCCTTCGGGAGGTCACAGAAAGCTGCATGGGCATACTGACCACTCTCAAAGGCATCCACTATATACTCTAATAAATTTGTTATAGCTAGAGTAGTCGAGTATTTTACTCTAAAGCCAAACTGGATGGCTGCAAATAGATTTTTTTCATCAAAATATTTGTAAAGTTGCTGTTTTAGTATGAGTTCTAAGATCTTGGACAAAACTGGAATAAGAGATATTGGTCTATAATTACTTGTATCATTTACTGACCCTTTTTTAAAAACTGGTACCACCTTAGAAATCTTAAAACACTCCGGAAAGACCCCATTTCTGATGCTTGTATTAAAAAGTTTTGTAAGACATGGTATCAAATGATGCTTTAGTTGCTTTACCAATGAAACATTCATACGGTACACATCCTTACTGGCCTTTTTCTTAAGAGCATCGATTGCATCTCTCACCTGCACAAATCCAACCTCACTAAACTCAAAGTTCAGATTGTTTTTTGACCTGTCAGGTAGATATTTTTGGATGTTGTCTGCTGTTTTTGGTATAGATTCTATAATTCTCTCTGCTATACTGGAAAAAAAGTCGTTAAACTCATTCGCGGTCAAATTCACTTCCTGATCAGACATTCTATTCTGAAAGAGGTCCAGAAATAACTAAAGAACAAGTCAGCCATGCAATAAAAATACAGAAAAATGGTAAAGCAACCGGTCCCGACAGAATCAACGTCGAATTATTTAAATTAATTGCAGAGAATGAAGGCAACAGCCTAGACTTGTTGACATCACTATTTAACAGGATATATGACTCAGGCAAAATACCAACAGACTGGCTAAAGTCAACATTCGTAACACTACAAAAAAAGAAAACAATTCCTCGCAATGCGATGACTACCGGATAATAAGTCTGATGTCTCATGTCCTTAAAACTTTTCTCAGAATTATCCATACACGAATTTAAAGGAAGTGCGAATACCAGATGGATAACACTCAGTTCGGATTTAGAAATGGATTGGGAACCCGAGAGGTTCTTTTCTCATTGAACGTAATGACAAAAAGATGCAGAGACATGAACGTAGGCTTTTATGCATGTTTTATAGATTACAGAGAAGCGTTCGATTGCGTTAACCATCAAAAGATGATCGAAATTCTGAGAACAACCGGGGTCGACGAATAGGACTTACAAGTGATATCAGGACTCTATTGGAACCAAACAGCAACAGTCGCAATAGAACAAACAACATCGGAAGATATGTTGATCAGAAGAGGAGTCCGACAAGGTTGCGTCTTGTCTCCGCTCCTGCTTAATTTGTATTCGGAGTATATATTTAGAGAAGCACTATAAGAAGTCCAAGGCGGAATCAAAATCAATGGGACAATAATCAACAACATTAGATACGCCGACGATACCGTGCTAATAGCAAATACCGCACAATAGCTACAAAATATAGTAAATTCCGTAGTTCGTCACAGCAAAATGTTCGGCTTACACCTAAACGTCTTCAAAACCAAAACATCAATAAACGTACATCTGCCGGTCAAGGGACAAACAATAGAACAGGTAACCTCCATAAAATATTTGGGAGCAAACATCAACAGCCAGTGTAACCCAAGGAAAGAAATACTATCAAGAATCGAACAAGAGAGGAAGACACAAATGAGTATGAAAACATTTTCTAGAAGATCAGACCTTAGTCTGAAGCTCAGAACTCGGATGGTCAGATGTTATGTCTTCCCTGTCTTACTATATGGATGCGAGAGTTGGACAATTGACCCCCAAACAGAAAAAAGAATAGAGTCCTTTGAAATGTACGTATACAGACGGATGTTACAAATTCCATGGATACAAAGGGTCACCAACGACGAAGTACTCCAATGCATGAACAAACAAAAAGAACTGCTTAACTCCATCAAAGAAAGAAAAATGCAATACGTGGGTCATGTGGTGAGAGGTGAAAAATACGAGTTACTTATACTTGTAATAGAGGGTAAAGTACAGGGTAAAAGATCAGTTGAAAGACGCCAGAACTCATGGCTAAAGTACCTCAGGAGATGGTTTAACCGCTCATCTAAAGAAATCTTTCGGGCTGCAGTTTCCAAAACTACAATTGCCATTTGGATCGCCAACCCTCAAACTTGGATGAGGTTTGCAGAGGTTCTTGATTCGGAAAAGCACCACAAGTTTCTGTGATTATGATAATACGTATTATCACTTAAATTGATCCCCATTAGTTGATGAAACCAATTGTATCCATGACCATGACTCACTCGATCTGACACTTTCATTGTTAAGAAAATGCTACCAGTAGCATTAAACTCAACTTGGTGCTATCACTTCAACGCATAACTCCATCCAGGTCTTGTAAAAACTTGCATAGACAGGCGATGTGTGGTAAGGATAAAAGTATTTAAGTGTCAGAATTTGATAAGTGGAAGCTTGAAATAGAAATACATGTTTCTACATTAGTGGGCAAAGAGATATGTGTGTTTAGCAGTTTTTCTTATAATGGTAATGCTTTCCCTTAATTCTGTGGTGAACGGCATTTTAAAAATATTATAACTAATTAAAACTCGGGTAAACTTTTGATCGTTTTAGAAATAAAGAATTTATTTTATTACCATTCAAATTAAAAAAGAAAATAATAATTTTGTTAAATTATTATTCGGTGCGAGGAGTCTTTAAGAAACAAAAAATATTTTAGTTAAAATAAGATTTGGAAAAAAATATTGAAAATTTAAATAATTCCAAAATAAAGAAAAATAATCCCCTTTTAAAAATTTTTAAAGTTAAGTTTGGACTTTGGAAGTTTTACCAGAAGAACTTAAAATAAAGTGAAAAGAATTAAAATATCTTAAATATTTTCGGATAAATTAAATAAATAAAATCTACAAGTCAATCATCAACAAAAGTGTTAGAATTCAGATAACTCTAAAATAACTTTATACAAATTCAAGAAAATTAAACGAATTAAAAATATTTGGGAAACTTACGTTTATAAAATAAAATAATCCAATTAGGGGTTTATTAGCAGAAAACATCACAAACTAACAAAAATATTTCAAACAGAGTAACTTAAAATTAAACAAAATTTTAATTTATTTTTCACCTCACTTTTCTTTTCGGACTGTTTATTTGACCGAGCAAAAGGTACCGTTCGAGAGAAACTGATGAAATTAGGCGTTGTAAAAGTTTAGATAATCTCTCTCCCACCTCGGGGATGACGCGCTGGTACGATTTCTGAATGGTCAAAACTCTAACTTAAACTAGTTTTATCTGTATAAATCGCGCAATGAGGACGGATCACGTTGATGTCAACAAGTAACACCGGCAGAACATTTACCGTTCAGCTGCAACTGTTTTCTAATAGCTGTCAAATAAATTAAGATAATTGCCCTTGTAAACAGCCGAAATATTTCGTCTTTCGCGTACCGACAAAGGGATTCCAGAAAGTGGAACACTTGTGCAAACATCTAGGAGTACTTGCAGGTGTGGTTTTGATTAATTTTCTCTAGGTGGGATTGCTAAAGGAAAAGTTAGTTCATTTTTAACCGTCGTAATGTTCAAATACCTACAAAGTTAGTACCGTCGAAGCCGTCGTCCGTCAAGAGTTGCCATGCCGTAATCGTCAAGTGTAGTGGTGATAAGTTTAGCTCGGAAGTTGAAAGTGCGTTGACCCGCAGTCACACGGAGATAGTAAAGTATCGTCGCGGCGGCAGAAACCTTTACTTATTGACTTGGCACGGTAACGCGACAAGTTTAATTGAATAAAGCGGAAAGTGAGCGCATTTCTAAAAGTCAGTGTCGACGTTAGGATTATATGAAATTTAAGAAGTAAGTGAAAACATTTTTTGAGAATTTAAATTTTATTTTTGGCGGTTCCGATAGAAGTTTGATATTATAATAAATAAGTGAAATTGATTGTGACTTTGTGGTTTTACTGCTAGAGATTAGAAGTAAACTTATTTAATTTATGACTAAATATTGCTCCCTTTCAACAATATATTGGTCCCCTTAAAAGCAAAGTATAAGCTACTTCAATTCTTTAACAACTTGGTGTAACACACTGGTACTGCGAACCCCGTTGAGGAGGGATAAGGTCCTAAAATAGTAAGTACCCATTTGAAGATAGCAGGTGGCCGCTACAATTCTTTTAACATTTTATCATGATTATTTAGCTAACCGAAGCCCGTTTCATCAACATTTCATTTGCACCGAATAAAAATCATAAAGTGCCCATAATAATACCCGTTTGGGTATTATTTCCCACTAATTTACCTCACCGAGTTTAACTGCATTATATCTGCATCGGTGCATGCCACGAAAAGAAGTTTCCGACTTTAAATTATACTATGGCGATATTTCTATTATTGGTTTGCTCAGTAATTTTGGAGTTAGATTTCCGTGTGGAAATGTCAACACGAATAATAATATTTCCCTCATAGAGTTTGTGCGTGCAGACTAGCAGGCAGACACGTCCGCAATTATTTTCATGTGCATGAGAACATTATAACAACAACTTACGGTATTTTTCCTATGGAGTCACGTAGACGTAGTACTAACTAATAATTACTTACTATTCGCTCGATTTCATGTGATAAGGCATCAAAAAAAGAAAGTAAACATATCTCTAATTAATCCAAAACTCTATTTTGCATAGTAGGTATCAAGCGCGGGGAGTTTTAGCATTTTAGTTTTCGCCGCCTTTGCTGGGTCATTGTTGATAAGCTCCTAATAAGTCTAATTATGTATTTAAAATTGCATAGTAAATTAGAGGTTAATATCAGAACACCATAAATGGAAAGCTAATGGTTTAATTAAATTGAAAATACTGCGAGGAATTAATGAATATGTATTTAAAAAAATTAAAAACTTTTCAGAAAATTACTTAATCGTCCTTGGTCATAATTTCTATAAATATATTTCCCTCATGTATAAGAAATCCCGTAAGAGGTGGGGTCTTTCGCAATAATTACAGCTATAATCCCACAGTAGGTAGCTGTCATTTTTAATAAGGTTTGTTTTACTACTGTGTACTAACAATCATACAAGACAGCGTTAATCATAAAACTCTGTGTGCAAAGTTCGATAATTACGATATAAGAGGAAACGGTCTTAGGTTGATCAAATCCTACTTGGCGAATCGCACACAACAGGTATGTGAGTATGACATTTATGGCAGACCAATTAAATCTGATAAGATCAGCATTGCTCGGGGTGTCCCTTAGGGATCCATCTTGGGACCGCTGTTGTGTATTTTATATACAAATGAGCTTTCAGATGTAACTGGCGAATATACAGTTCTGTACGCTGATGACACTACTCTAATTTTCGGTAACGATAGCCCTGAGGCGGTGCTGATCGACATTCAGAGAGCTTGTGGCGTGCTGGACAGGTACTTTTCTGCTCACGATCTCCTCTTAAATGTGCCAAAGACGCAGTGTATTGTTTTTGGCAATAGATCTGATAATGCGTTTGCTTTCACTTATAATAATTCGGATATCCAAACTTCAGAACAATTATCTTTTCTTGGACTTATTATAATAGACAAAAGATTAGACTGGAGAGCACATGTCGAGCACGTGGCAGTGGCTACGTCTAGGTACTGTTATGCTTTAAAGGTTGTTGCTGAGAACGTTGGTGTTGATGCTGCGATTTCAGCATATCATGCCTTCATTCAATCTAGGATAAGGTATGGCCTCATTGTTTGGGGGAATTCAATAGAAATAGAGAGAGTTTTAAGACTTCAAAAAAAGTGCATTAGGTTTATCTTTAGAATGGAAAAACGCGAAAGTTGCAAGGGAATATTTATTAGTAACAAAATTTTAACTCTAATTAGTATGTATATATTAGATTCTTTTATGTTTGTCCATAATAATAAAGACTTATTTCAAGATACTATTAATAACCACCACTATCTTACCCGACATAAGGCTAACCTTTTACCGGAAAAATGTAATTTTAGCTATATACAAAAAAATGTTTTTTACACTATTATAAAAATATACAATAATTTTCCAGAGAGCATACGTAACCTACCTCATAGCCAAGCCAAAACAATTATAACTAAATTTTTAATTAAAAAGGCATATTATAGTCTAAATGAATTTTATAGTGATTCTGATAGATCTGCTATTCTGTGAACGTTATCTTGGATTGTAAATTACATTTTTGCTTGACTTTCTTCTGTGTATTTTCTTCTCTTGTTAAATTTTGTTAAATCTACCATCACTACTACCTGTGTGTATGTTAGGACGTATGTGTCAGTTATATGTATTTATTTTTTATATATTATTATAAATTTTAACAGTTATAATGTAACTTTTGTAATCATCGTACTGCGACAATTGCTTTATGCCTTTTGGCTTTTTCTTAGAAACAAATAAAACATTATCTATCTATCTATCAAATCAAATCATTTTTGACTATGTATAAGGGTGTCCGGGAAAATGTGGGAAATCTCTCGGATTCAGAAACTAACCAGAACATTAAAAAATAAGATGACAAGTTCCTATACAATTTTTTCTTACAGGCCCTCCCTACAGAGATATGTACCTCCGAAGGACGCCGCTGGAAATAGGTTTCTCTTGAATAACTTTTAAAGTACTTATATACAAATATAATTTAATAAAAATTTAATGTGATGGACACTAGCAAGGACCTCTTAAAATAGTGTCCTTGGAACATATTTAGCTTTTTTAATTTACCATGGATAGACTAAGCTTTACAACTTAATGCGTAAATTTTTAACACCCTGTATGATAAAGACTTAAAGGAACCAAATCTGGGTAGCTTGTACCTTAGACTATAAAAAAAGTACTCTGGTTTATTGTCGATAAAATGAACCGTTCTCAAGAAAAAGAATAATAATCGAATTCAAGGTTTATTTTTATACAAAGGACCATGATTTCTATTGTATTTATCGACAACAAAGTGTAATACGAAAGTCATTTAAACAACAGAGAAGTTTCATTCTAAGTTGTTTAATCCGATAAATCGCAAACATTTTAAAAAACGCAGTGATGTAATAGGAGGTACCTTAACGAAATTATTGAAAAACTTCATAAGAGGGTTCAATATGGGCTCCGTGAAGCCTGATACACTCGCGGGTACGAAGAATTGAGGACTGCTGTACCCGCTGCAATAACCCAGCCTTAGTCCTTATCACATCACAATGAAACGTGATTCTCTGAAGAAGTTCCTCCCCAAAGCCGACCGGAGTGGGATGCAACAAGTTTTTCAGGTTTCACAAGTAAAAATCCAACGGCGTTAGGTCAGGAGATCGAGAAGGCCAGGCAATAGGTCCTCCTCTGCCTATCGAGCGGTTTAGATAGACGTTATTCAGGTGCTTCTGCACACCAACGCGGAACAATAGTAGGATAAATATTTTCCTCAGCCCCCATACATGTCTATTGTGTAAAATGGTGATATCATCTTTGGTAAACCGTGCTTCATCTGTGAAAAGAATAATGCTAATGAAGCTTACATTACCTCGTTGCTGATCCAATAGCAAATTTGCAAACTTCATTCTATAAAGAAAATCTTTACGAATCAGCTCATTTACTTTTCGCAAATGATATGAATATAACAGCTGTTCTTGAAAAACTTCATGTACTATTGTTTTTGATGTAATAAACTGTGCTGATAATTTTCTAGTGCTCGTTAATGGAGTGTCATCTACAGCATTTAAAATATATTCCTCTAATTGCGGCGCACGTACGGTTCTTCTCAGACCAGCATCAGTACTATTTTTTCCAAACTTTTCTTAAATTATGAAGAAAGCCAATAATATGTATTACCTTATTAACTGGAATCGCCCACCACTCTCCCTTAGACGTTGGTGAACTCGTTGAAATGTTTTCAGATTTGACATAGTAGGATTAGGAAGTCGGTCGTGATATAACCTTCTGACTTTTAAAGCATTGCAAGACGCAAGACCATACATCGGATGCACATCTGCATACACAATAAACGTGTATTCTCTAGCTCGAATTAATTCACAATTAAATTTACCACGACCTCCAACAATCATTCACACAAAACGCTCTTGAAAAGCATCATCCCTTACCTAGTGCTGGTTTTCCTTTGTCCAATATCGAGTGTTGTTTTGATTAAACACACCCAGATTACCCAGGTTAGTAAATCTTGGTTTGTTCGTCATAACTATCTTGTGGTGGAAAATTGCATTGTTACTAGGACTCGGCAAAAACTTCTTGGAAAGTCATTATCACAGAGATGCTGATGAAGTTGGTATTTAAATGATTTGAAAGCATGTTTTTCCAAAATTTGCCTTGCACTTTCTCATTCTACTTCTTAAATCGAAGCGGTATGGTCATATTCTGCAAAAGCCAAAATGGATATTTCATTTCGTTCTCTTCACTTACTTTGTAACGTTGGTTATTGCCATTATTGTGGCTATTATCTTCGTTCCTTACGTGTTGGTCAAGCCAATGAAAATACTTCCTTGATGGAATGTCCAGATCGCGATAGCGTTCGGTGTATTATCTTGCAGTAAGTCTTGAATTATTCTTTTATTCGCCATAAATTAGGCGCATATATTTTTGATTTTCTCTCGTATAAGCCATTCTTATTGGATGCGTATGAACTTATACTAAATACGCCTAAACTAGATATGCAAATTTATTTGTACTTATTTAATGTGGTAATATCAAAATCGTATTCATGTTTTGTTTCCAAATTCTCTGGTCAACTAAGATTGACCGCACGATCTTGGTTTGATGTTAAGTTAGTCCTATAATCTTGATATGTATCAGCATGTTAGGGTAAAAACATAGTGGAGTAATTTATCTCGCCGCGATGCTCGCCGTAATGCGATTAATAAACAATACTACAGAAACAACTGGACAAAAACATACTGCAGAAGTGCACCTAGCCTCGCACCTCGCCGTGACATGATGAACAAAATGATTTGTTTTTAGCAGGCTTGTAGCTGCTTCAAACTAGCTTCGCGATTGGTCAGTTCCCTGGGCGTCATTTGTTCGTCACCGCGCCGTAGGTCGATGTCAGTTTTTTAATATTTTTACGTCAGAGTGACAGTTACAGTGACTTTCCAAATAGTGCTCTGAAATGGTGGCTATTAAAGCCTCTACACACGACCCAATCTGCAGGGTCCGATTTGCAGGGCACAGGAAAGGGAAAATCGGGTGCTGCTCTCCACACCACCCGATCTCGCAGTGCGCACAGAAAATAGAAACAAAGTCAATGTATTTTGAATCTTGAGTCGTAAAGGTCAAAATCATAAAACATAAAGGTTAGTTGTCAAAATGGCTCCTAGAAAATATCAAGAAATTGGAATTGCGCCGACTTTAATATTAGAAAGAAAAGACAATGCTGGGCTAAGAAGTGGCTATTAGAGAGGAAAAAGTTCAGCCATATGAATATTCTTAAAGAATTAGGACCAATCGACTTTAAAAACTTTTTGAGAATAAAAACCGAGACAGTTGAGGAACTGCTGTCTCTATTTAAATAATAGGCATGGGAAATATCCCACAGGCAGGGCATAAACCTCAAAAATCTCCCTTCCAGACATTTTTGATTTAAAGCACAAAATAACTGTGGCAAATCTGTCAGAATTAATACATGACGTGCCCCGTCAAATATCGATGAAATCGACCCAACCGTGCTGAACCAACCGTCAGATCTGGATTTTGTAGGTCCGACATGCCTACACACTACCCAATTTGCAGGGTCCCTGTAGATTGGACCCTGCAGATTGGGTCGTGTGTAGAGGCTTTTACTCTCGAAAAAAGGAATTCGGAGATGAAATGTGCATTCAGCCAAGAATCATCATCATTTGTACTATCAGCTAAAAATTACCAATAGAGGCTTGTTTACAAGTATTTATCTCTATTGCTGGTGAGGTGAGCAAAGCCGCATATTGTGATGTGTCACTTTTAACAAACCTGTGCTGCCATGTTTGTCAATTAAAAAGCGGGAGGTTAGGCAAAAAAGCAGCCCCGCAGAGTCGCCTGAAGTAAACCGCCCTATGAGCGAAAAATTTGTGGGTGCCACTCTCTTTTTTGTTGATGAATCTTGCTTTCCAAGTCGAAAAAATAATAATTAAAAAATATTTAACAAATTCTTGGCTTGCCTCCAAGGATTTTATATCTAGACAATTTCTTTCTATTCTGACCGCTATAAAGATCAAACTGAAAATTATCTTGCTCATCGCATTGGAGTGAGGAAGAAAGAGAACATAAGAATAAATTTGGACAGTTATTCATTTCAAATTATAAACCATCAGCTCCTTAATTTTAAAATCTGCAAAATCTTAGGTAGTGTCTCCAAAAAAGATGAAAGTTTCACAAATTCTTCAAATGATGAATCGACATCTATGTTATTACTACTAGCTAGTAGTAGCAGTAGTGGACAGGGAGGCTTTGACGCCAAGCAAGTAGGCCAGTTTTTACCCTTTTTGCCAACCCCGTTTTAACGTCTGGGTAATGTCAGCCAGACGGGACCTACAGTTTAACGTGGGTTCCGAACCACAATATAACCGACAGATGTTATTATCGGCACAGTATTTTACGGTCTTGTTCTTATTAACGTCTCTTTACTCACCACAAACCTCGACGAGCCGGCCCTTAAAAGTCCTTGTGTGCAGCTAAGAGAGTTATGTATCTCGCGGGGACCCTCGAACCATCCGGGACAGCATCAGACCCGTGCACTCGAGACTCCGCCGCCAATTTTCTGATCAAGGTTCTTACTACTTCTTACCTCAACCAAACGAATATCAGGCAGTGTCCGAGATACGCCATCCGCACCACTGATCATCCTTCATTTGGTTCAAGGGTCCCTCTTTCGACAACATGCCGTTTCTAGAGTCCCTATTAGACTAAAGTGCCGTTGAGAATTTGTCGGTGTGTGTTGCATACGCAACACTAGGTAGTATGGTGACCTGGGCCCTGCAAACTGAAAAACTCTGCTGGGCCAGCGCGGGCTTGAACCAGGTACCTGTAGCATGGGAAGCGAGAATGCTGCCACGCGACCAGGCCGTCACCTCTAACTTACTTTACTGCTAGCTAACTAACCTCTTTAGAAATATTTGGGAAAGTCTCAAATCTTAAGTCGTACCTTAAATCCATCGAACTCAAATATTTACATTAAATTTGTTGTTATTAACATTAATTATTTAACTTGAGTAATGCACTCATTGTGTTATTTTATAGTAGAATGCGTGTTTCTAGCAGAGATGATAAAGTAGCAAATGTATGATTTACTACACAATTTACTTTAATTATTGCTACATTAACATCCCTGTTTCCTAGGCGCTTTTACATTACACTAAATATAATGAACACGGGAGGTTCAAATGAAAATCGGGATATTGTGGACTTTATTTAAAAGGCAAGATGGTATAATATGAGAAATCGGGATGCACCGCCTAAGTGGGTAGGTATAGCAGCCCTACAGAACGAAGCGGAGCTAGTTTCAGGCAGCTGCCTGCTAAAAAATTTATTGTTGTTCACGAGTCACGGCGAGGTGCACGACTCCAGCATGTTTCTGTTCAGTCGTTCTGTGGTATTGTTTATTCAACGCCGTACGGCGAGCAGCACGATGAGATGAACTACTCCACTATGTGTTTACATTTGAATGTTTCACAGCGGCAAGTATGGATGCATGGCGAGCAGCGTAGCGAGATAAACTTCTTCACTATGCTTTTACACTAAGAGAGAATTAGTATCATAATAATAAAAACGAGAGTTTTGAAGTTCCAATAATCATCTTTGATTTAATGTAATAGGCATTTACATATTATCTATGAAGTTTAATAAAATATGTGTCCCAAAAAAATTAAAGTAATTTTTTTTTAACGCATATCCTCTTATTTTTTTTGTTTTACGTCAAGACACTCCTGAAACAAATTTACCGAACTTAGGACTACGGCAACCCGTGCCGACTTAGGTACATGTTAGAACATAACAATACTTGTATACCAGGCGAACGCGCGCTACCGCGCCGATTTGCATTTTAATTGTTGGTTGTGTTCCTAAAAGAGAAGACGTACTGTTTTTAGTCGAAAACATGTCAATGGAATTGTGCAGTTCTAAAATGGGTATATTCTTAGTAGGGGATGTTAAACATCAAATAGCGGGGTCTTAACTCCCGTCCAATAGACAAGTTCTCGCAGTTTTGTTTCATAACACTCGTGAAGTGAAACTAACTGTTAATGAAAGTGCAAATCTTGCTATTCGCGAGTGTCTTACATTTTGGGAAAAAGCACGAATCATTACTAGAGCGTTATCTAACTGTTTAAAAAACTTGTGGATTTATATCACACTTGGAGAGACCTACAAAAAAAATGCGAGGAGAACTGAAAACGTTTTCAAGCGGCGCCAAGACAATTTAGATAATTTGTCTGATATTTCACACGCCGATGCAATTCAATTAATGAAAATAGAAAAAGACAGGAATTTCTTGGAGTGCCAGAGAGAGCCAAGCAGACAATGTCACTTAGCTGGAGTGGATAAAAAACTTGCCGAAAAAGAGGAAAGGGCGCGGCTACGGGCTATTGAAGAAGAAACTCAGCAAATGAAATACCATTCCGCGTCAACTTCTTCGACTTTGTATGAACCTGATTTGCTAGACGATTCTTCTTCCACTTTAATTGAGAATGTGGAGGGTCAAGAGGATTTGCCCATTGTTACTAAAATAACACAATTTAAAACTAGTGCTACAGTAAGAAAATATTTTATTACTCCGAAATTAGTAGCAGCATTAGATAGGTATCAATTTAGTATCAGAGACTCTGTTTTTATTCTACAAGCCACCATCGAAGCACTTGGCCACAGTGTTAACGAATTTCCGATGTAACTCTTCATTGGGGCGGCAAACTGTTGCCAGCTCTGGATGCACGAAAATCCAAAGAAGAACGCCTTCCTATCATTATATCATTTGGAGAAGAAGAACACCTTATTGCTGTGCCAAAATTGGACAACTCTACTGGCAAAGAGCAGGCGCAAACTATTTGGAATGCTATTACTGACTGGAATCTCGAAGATAAAGTGCAGATTCTCTGTTGTGATACTACGGCTTCGAATACAGGTAGCATCAATGGTGCCTGTGTGCTCATAGACCAAAAACTTGACAGAGAGTTGCTTGTTTTTTGCTTGTCGCCATCACGTTTACGAACTAGTACTGAAAAGCGTGTTTGAAGTGAAAATCCAACAAGTTACGACAAGCTCTGATATTCTGCTCTTTAAAAAGTTCCGAGACAATTCGAAAAACGTTGATCCCACGAAAATACAGTGGTTTAAAGCAGTCGTCGAAAAGCACTTAACCGCTCCCGAAATTGAGGCTTTGCTAACCTTATACCCCATTAAACTTACAAAAAAGATAGTCAGAGACGACTATCGAGAATTCTCGGTCATATTTTTAGGATGAGATACCGAGCAAAAATTCAAAATTAAACCTCCAGGTGCTATGCAAGTTAGATGGATGGCGAGAGTGATTTATTCCTTAAAAATATCGCTACTCAGTTCAACAAGGATAAGGCAGCTCTGCTAGACGTACGTTTTTTTATTGTGACGTCATAGTCAAACTATGGCTACAATGCATTTAGCCTGTGAAAGCACCAAATCAAGATTTGTGTTTTTTAAAGTCTATGAAAGCTTATGAAAGCATAGACAAATGTATTTCAAAAGCAGTTGTACAGAAGTTCAGCTACCTTACGGAAGAAGCTGCCTTGGTTTGATTATTTGACGATGAGGTGACCAACGAAACAAAAGCAAAGATGGAGGAATATTTAACACGAGAAAGCGTATCGACCACTGGAAAACGATACATTTGAACGAAGGAAATCCTGTGTGGGTTACTATACAGTAAGTTTCAGAATCGTTAGTTATATTTTTTGAGATTTCTTTCTATCTCATCTGATTTTATCGGATTTTATGCTGAACATTCTTTCTTTCACTTCAGACAAAACATTGACGATTTTAAATCAGCCAAGACCAAGGATCTGTTCTCTCGTTTGAGAATTGATGACAGTTTTCTCCTCGAGTCTCCTTCTTCATGGGAGACTAACGCCTTGTTTTTGCTAGCAAAAAATGCTGTCTCAACGCTTAGACAAGCAAATGATACAGCCGAAAGAGCTGTCAAGTAATTGCAAGACTTTCATGGCCTGATTACAGTTAACCAAGAACAAAAACAATTTTTAGTACGCTGTGTTCAAGAACACAGAAAAATTTACACCGACTGTAAAATAGAAACGTAAAAAGAAAACATCCGGCATAGTTATATTTAATTTTAATGTATACTTTCCATAGAAAGTAGATGTTTTATTTGGATTTGACGTTTCAATATCAAAATAAAAACCTTATTTGGGACAGGAAAACCCATTTCTCATTACAAAATGCTAATTACAAACTTAGACGTCAAGTCGGCACGGGTTCCCGTTGTCATAAGACTGTAATATTTCACAATTAAGTAAGTAGGACCAAACAGAAAAAAAAAACAGTATCATATTTCGTAAAAAAATTATTTTACCTTGTATCGTGGGACACCCTAAGTGCACCTATTACGACCTACAAACCTTTCTCTAAAAATTCTTCACAATAGGATAAAGTATGACACATTTTTAAAGAAAGAACTCATGGTACTATTTCAAGGTAATTTCATATTTTTTTTTAAAATCATGAAGAAAACCCTGAAAATTGCTCATGTCAAATAAAAATTAAAGCTATCCTGTGAGACTCTAAATAAACATTTTATTTCAATTTTATTTAAAGTTAATAGTTATTTTCCTAACAAGTGCGCAAAGTGATACTTTTCCACACGCAAGTATAGTTGGACGAGCGACGCGTAGCGGAGTTCGAATAAATTCTTGCGTGCGGAAAAGCACTTTGTAGGAACAACATTTTTCCTACGAGAATAAAAAAAAGAATAAAAATATGATAATTTATTCAATAATTTTTAATTTAACTTTAAAAAAAGAACTAGGTATAGTACAACTAAAAATTACATAACAAAAAAATAATAATAGAAAATTCAAAAATTACATAACAATAAAAAATAATAATAGAAAACTAAATTATTTGTTTATAACATTTATAACAAAAGAGCGATTGCTGACATTATGCAAATTGATAACCGATGCAGTAAGTTTATTGAGTGGGTGGTTTATGGTATGGCTTGATGAGCACTGACTTGGCGTGGAAGGACAGTTATTCAATTAGGTCGATGAAGGTGTTAACTCAGAAGGATTTATGTAGCTTGATAAAGAAGGGCAGTTGTTCGTGGCCAATATTTTATTCGACATGTCCTTTTTTTGGTTTGTCGAATCTTCAATGTAGCTCTCGGCGACAGTCGTCGATTTCCAGCCTCCGAGTCGCTTGACATTAGTGATTCCTGCCCCAGAATCGGCTAACATGGTAGCCGATGAACGACGGAAACTATGTCCTGTATAATGCTTTGGATTTTTCAATTGTAGATATGCAGCTATTTCCGAAGGCATCTTACCGAATGAATTTATTCCAATACATTGAGTACCGCATGTTCTTTGTCGATACTGCACAAAAAAGCGCTTGTGCGGAGTGGATGGTTTTCGCAAATTTGCATATTTATGATAGAGTTGTAAATAATATCCCTTATACGTTTCATTAGATACTACAAAGATTCTTGAAGTATTGTTTTTACTGTCAGGAATTTTCACGACTATCAAATTTTCTTTATACTCTATGTGATCAACCATTATCTTGCAAAGCTCATCGCGCCTGCAAGCACCGGCCAACCCAAAAATGGTGGCGACTTTTATTAGAAGGTGAATTTGATCAGGTGCTTCTTCCATAAATCTGGAAACTTCAATTTTGTCAAAAATTTTGGCCTTTTTCGGACGATATCCCACATCTTGCTTTTTTAGAAACATTGTCTCGTCTTATAGCGCCCAAATTATTTAATTTAAAATAGAGTGTAGCGGGAATTGGGGCTCGGCAACAGAAACTCAATTATATGTTTCCCAACGTTTCGTTTTATATTAAAACTTTCTCAAGGGTCGATACTCTTAGAGTTCATAGGGCCGTTTATTACCAGTTGTATACATTTTATTTAATATTCTTCGGAGAACAAGACATATCGACTGCTTAGATGTTTACGAATGACATAAACATCTAAGCAGTCGATATGTCTTGTTCTCCGAAGAATATTAAATAAAATGTATACAACTGGTAATAAACGGCCCTATGAACTCTAAGAGTATCGACCCTTGAGAAAGTTTTAATATAAAACGAAACGTTGGGAAACATATAATTGAGTTTCTGTTGCCGAGCCCCAATTCCCGCTACACTCTATTTTAAATTTAGAAACATTGTTAGCTTGAAATATTGACTTAAATCCAAGTTTATTTCGATTTTAAGGACACTTTTTGACATAGAGTACTTACTCCATAAAGTATTTGGCTGAACTGATTTTCGTAAATCTGCAAAATACGCTAAGAAGACCTCCTCCTTAAAACTATTTGTCCCTTTGTTGCGGCACCAGTATTCAAATTGTTTATATTGCTTCTCGTATTTTTCTTGGGATTTAGCGGGCAATAAATTTAAATTTGCAGAGTTTGCGGCCTCTAGAATGGAATCTGGTAGCTCCTCGTCAGAGCTGCTCATTTTAACAGCGTTTATACTTTTTGAGGATTTGATGGAAAGAAAATTGTCGGTGTTTGTAGATTCTTGTTGACATAGAAACGGAGGAAAAATCTGACTTCATGTGCCAAAATCAACATGTACATTTATTGTTGCTTGGCAATATTATTATCATTTATCACTATACGAGGTAAGTACTTAAAAAATAGATTTTTTTTTCGTTTTGGGCTGAAATACGAATATCGTGAATTACGATTAAAAGGTAAAAGAGAATACACTTGCAACGGCTTCGCACATTGCATAAAATTGTCTACAGCTACTAAAATAAATATAAATATTCCCTGCCAAGGAGATTTTTGAATAGTGCTACTTTTCCGCACCCGGTGCGGATAAAAATCTTATCCGCACTAGTGCGGAAAAGTGTAACTTCGCAGACGGAAATGCGTGCGCAAAGTACTACCTTGCGCACGCTCGTAGGAAAAAGAAATTATTCCAACGTTACCATTTTGCAACGTCATTAGATGAAAACTTATGTCATGCGCTTAACACATCGCAATTTTGACTTTCAGGCTATCATATCCTACGCCGTCATTTTAAATACAAATGACAACTTGTGACGGATCATTAAAAAGGGAATGTAGAGCTCTATTCCAAAATGCAGTGTCATTTAAAATACGCCATCTAACCTCACTTTTGGTTAAACCGGAAGTGATATTCAAAATAGTTTTTTTGGAAAATTTTCATCTCCCTAAACCATATTTACTACTAAAATTTTAAATTCCTATATTGAATGGTAATGACGTGGGGTTTAGTCCAACGATTCCATTACCACCCTGTAGAAAAAGTCCAAAATATGTTGTTAAAAATTTAACACGCAAAAGCACATGACGCGATTTAAGAAAATTATCTGTATACTTTATTTCAAATTGGGGAGAAAGTTCATTCGCTCTACAAAATGTTTGATTAGTTTTGATGAAAGCAACTTTTCTAACACTTTAAATGTCTCACTTCTCACCTCTAATACTAAATTTTTAAATCCACCGTCATGTGAATTGCCGTCATGACATTCGCTTACATTTTAGCTTTCAGCTTAAACCGGAAGTAATAGGTCACGATCTCGGCGGCTTCCGGTGTCCGTCGAGTGGCGCTTTGTTGACGGACGCACTATTTGTCCTCTCGCCCTATTCCGCGCAATCTAATGCTTTCTGATTAATTTTTCCTTTCAGATGAAATTCCCCACGTCTCAAGAAAGAAAGTCGGTTTACTTTTCCCTCATTCTTCCTATATTACTTCTTATTTTTCATAGGTTAAAGTTCTATAGCACGACGCTTTTTCTGTATTAGCCGTTGTGCAAAATTGCCTAATAAATTTAACATTTTTAAATTATCTTAATTAAAATTTACGCAATAATATTGTATTAATTTTTCTTGAATAAAAATTAATTAATATTTTGAGGACGTAATTCATTCTTTCCCTTGAAAGAAAACTTAATTATATTCGTTTAGATATCTGTAAGAACTTCGGAATCGGATGATTCGAAAGTCGTTCCATAACTTCGTTTTCTCAGTCATGCACGACATACATTTTGTCCCCGGGTGACGTTGACAAGAGAAAAGAAGTCTTACTTATTGATTTCACAACGAAATATTATTCTTTATAACAAATTATGCTTGATGTCGACCAAATGAGTTTATTTACAACCATGGATGTAATATTGACCTTTTAAAATATTAAAAGTGATACTTTTCTGACTTACTTTCCTACTGTGGGTAAAAAGTAAATAACCATTAAAATTTTTAAAATTTTAAATTTTATTTCATATATTTGTAGGTTCGCAATATAGATCATACTTGAAATTTTAAAGTTAATGAAAAGTAAATGAATGCAACACATGTAAGTCCGGAAGAGTTTCTTAACATAAAAACGAGAGCCTCTAAAAGAAACACTTCTCGAAGAAAGCGTCCATAATTCTCAAAGGACGTTCGATGTTTTAACGCCAGGCATATCGATAAGTTACCTCTAAAATGTGGTGTCGAACAAGAAAACGTGGATGACAGCAGACATCATGGCAACATGGCGTCACAGATTTGATACCAAGATGAAGAGGCAGAATAGAAGAGTGGTATTGTTTCTGGATCACAGGGCTGTCCTGTGAACAGGCAGGTTTTAGAGCCAAATACGGAACTAACGACCACCTTCAAGTCGTAAAAACTCTTATTGAAAAATGCACTGAATACAACAAGCCACTGGTTCTAGTCTTCGTTGACTACGAAAAAGCATTTGACATGATAAACCAACAAAATATGTTTCATGCCCTGGCAGACTGCCGTGTCGACTACAGATATACGAACATAATCAAAACCGTCCATGAAAAGGCCAAAGCATGTGTTAAACTGCACGACGACACCGAAGATTTTAATATCGAAAGGGGTGTACGACAGGGCGACGTTATATCCCCTAAACTTTTTACTACGCTGCTAGAGTACAAGTTCAAGAAAATCGACCTTGGAGACATGGGTATAAATATCAACGGAGAGAAATTAAACCACCTGCGATTCGCTGACGATATCGTCTTAATAACCGATCGCATTGACGAAGCCAAAGAACTATTAATAAGACTGGATAATGCTTCAAAATCAGTGGGATTAAAGATCAATACAAGCAAAACCCAATACATGACAAATTTGGTTATGAGCGAAAATATGGCCACAGCTGATAGTTACATAGACCATGTAGTCTCTTATAAATACTTAGGTCACGAGATTCGTCTAGGGAGAGATAACCAAACCGGTGAAATGGCTCGCAGAATAGGTCTGTCATGGGCAGCATTTGGCAAACTCAACAAGACACTGAAATCTAACATCCCAATATGTTTGAAGAAAAAGTCTTTAACCAGTGTATACTTCCTGTGCTTACCTACGCCGCAGAAACACTAACACTCACTAAAAAAAACCGTAAATAAAATACGCGTTGCACAGAGAGCTATGGAAAGATCAATGATGGGCTTGTCACTTAGGGATAGAGTTTCAAATGAAAGGCTGCGAGAAATGTCTGGCGTAACCGATGCTATTGAGCGCATAACAACATTGAAATGGAACTGGGCAGGTCACATTGCAAGAATGACCGACGGAAGATGGACCCGAAAAATCTTAGAGTGGAGGCCACGCCACGACGCGTTCCGCAATAGGGGACGCCCACCAACACGATGGACCGACGACATCAAGAGAATAGAGTCGAACTGGATGAACGCGGCACAGGATCGAGTGCGATGGATTAGACTACGGGAGGCCTATGTCCAGCAGTGGACGCAACCGGGCTGATTGATGATGATGATGATGATTGTTTCTGGATAATGCAACACGTCAAACTTATTTTTCTTTCACCCAATACTATCTCACATTGCCAACCTTTGAACAAAGGCATTATTCAGAATTTTAAAGCGCTCTACAGAAGCTTATTTATTAAGAGGCTTATAATATGTATAGACAGTAATTGTCCTCTTCAAGAAATCGAAAATAATATTACCATAACTAACGCCTTAATATGGGTTTCGGTGGCCTGGCGCCATTTGTCCCCAGTGAGAATGAAAAAATGCTTTATGAATGCCGGATTTATGTGTAATAGAGATAGTATTGACGACTTCGAAGAGGAAGATAGTATTCCGCTCGCACAACTGTTTCCTAACATTAAAGATGCATTTCTAAAGTTAAAACAATTTGCATCTATTCATAACGATTTTCCAATAGAAAGTGCAGGATTGACTATCATCGAGTGTATTGAAGAGATCCAAGAAACAGATGAAACTACTCGCAACTAACTCGGAGACGGAGGAAGCGGAACCTGAACTTGCTCCAGTGTCAAGAATATCAAGCCATCTGAAGCCTGCGCAAGTTTGAGAGACTTACCAATTCTGACAAATATTTCTTAATTTCTATTAAAATGTGAATCTTTATAAAAATAAAATAAAAAATATGAAGCAATTATTATTATTATTATTTAATTCTAGTTCTGATAAGTTTAAACAAAAATAATTAAAGTTATTTATATACAGGGCTGCCAAAAAGTTCGGAATAAAATTAATATAGCCTTAACCTGTAACTTTTGGGGAAAATGCTCGGATACGTCAATTTAGTTTGTATATGCTCACATTTTGACGTTATTCGTTTGTTTTTTTATAGACATTTGTCAAAGATATGACGACATCGATCTTTTTTTTAAATAGAAAGATACAGCTTGTGATACATCATTTAAAAGCTAGTATCTCATACAGTATGCTCATAAATTTTGACGCGATTCTGTCTAGCTATTTCAAAATGGCGACCGTTAAAATTTAAAAAAAAATCCTTATTTAAATAAGCGGAAATGATAAATCATTGATGTTTTTTTACCTTTCAAAAAATCTTCATTGTTTCACGTTCTGACATTTTGTGACATTGTGAACTTGTAAAATTAATTTAGGTATTTCCGAAGTATTATTTTACAATTTTCTAAACAAAAATGTTTTTTTCGAAAAGGCAGCGTATCGAAGTCTTGATATTGTTAGGATGTGGAGGTAAAATAAGAAGTCAAAGTGAAGTGTGCACTTTATTTAATGCTAAATATCCGGAAAATCAAATTGCACAGAGCAGAGAACATGGCACAGTAAAGGACTTGCCTAGGAATGGACGGCAACGTGTTTTAGGCGGCGATGAAAAATTGGATATTGCATTATCTCTGCAGGATAATCCGCATGTTTCAACAGTTTCATTGGCTCAAAATCATGATACATCTAGAGGTACTATTGGAAGATTTTTGAAAGCAGAAAAATACCACCGTTATAAAGTATGTCTTGTTCAAGAGCTTTAAGAAGATGACTATGATAGGTGTTTGCAATTTTGCGAAGAAATGATGAGACGGTGTGACGAGAATAATAAGTTTCCACAGAACATATTATTTTCGGATGAAGCTATTTAAACGGGTTGGTTAATAGACATAATTATCGTTTCTGGAGTCAAGAAAATCCACGATGGATATTTGAAGCGCATACTCAGCGGCCCCAGAAAGTAAATTTATGGGCGATATTAATAACCGAATTTTAGGGCCATTCTTTTTGGAAGGAAACCTCACAGCTGAACGGTACCTGGATTTCTTAACCTTCGAGTTGAGGCCTGCTCTAACTGTAATTTTTCCCAACGAATGAAAAAATAATGAAACAATTTGGTTTGAGCAAGATGGTGCTTCCCCGCATTTTGGTGTCTTTTAAATGATGTATCACAAGATAAATATTTCCATTAAAAGAAAAGATCGATGTCGTCATATCTTTGACAAATGCCTATGAAAAATCAAACGAGTAACGTCAAAATGTGAGCATATATAAAACCCCTGTATATGTAGGTAGATACTTATTAATAAAAAAAAATACTGTAAAATGCAGACCAGCTGTTTCAGTTTTTCTCTATTAACCGACTACTCCTGTTATCCGACTAACATTTGATTTCCCGAGGGTGGGCGCTGTTGGGAGATTTTATCCTAATATACTTTATCTTAAAAGTATCCTTGGCCTTTTCATTTGCACTAGAAATAGGATAAAGCCTCCATAAGAAGGTAGTCGACTGTATCTGGAAAACCACTGAACACAAATTCTTAAAATTAAAAAACCAGATAGTAAAAGTGGCTCAGAGAAATTGCGGGAAAATATTTTCAAGCTTCTTATGTATTTTTTTTTTTTGAAATTTGCTTTACAGAGATGTAAAAGGAACTACATTACATTTATTCTTTCCACAATTTCAAACACTGTGTGTTTACGAGCACCCGCTGCCGAGATGCATTTAATTGCTTAAGATAAAATACAATTACTAAATTAAAAGTTAGGGGTCTAATTAAACTGAAAAACTTTAAAATTTAATTTCAGTGCCATCGCTGCATACACCATCCTCTTAATCGGCATCTTATTCTCATTGGACAGAGCGAAATAAAATCTGAAAATTTAAACTTAAATAATTCGAATTAAAATATTAGTAGCTGGTATAAAACCAGGCTTAAAAATTAATTCAGAGCATGAAACTGCGGACGACAGAATGTAGCGTCAGAAAAGTGGAATAATTTTCAATTCGCGCTTCGAGCCCGGAAAGCAAAGCTGCTTTTCCAGGGCGCTAAATTACTTACGCCCCTGATCAAAGAAATTCATTTCGAAGATGCACTCTACTTACACCGCCATCACGTGTTATGAAACGATGTCGTTTATGTTAAGTAACGATTTATTTTATGCTACATTCTCGTATTATCATAACGCTGTTTAAAGCGATTAGAGCGATAGTGTGTTAATTTGGAATAAAATGTGCAGCTGGATTCAAGATAAAAGCTAAATAATTGATCAACCGTATTTTTGGTATTAGCAGTTTAGTGTTTACTTTATGAAGAAGATGTCCACCATCTACGACAAAAACCGAATCTTCAGGAAGTGAATCGCCTGATTTATACCTTTTGTCGAAATATTGTGCAAGAGCATATTTACTAGATTTTCTCATTAATCCGTTTTCTTCGAAAAGAGCCATAGAATAAGATGAAAGTTCATACGAAAAGCATTCTTTTAGACTGTTCTCGGATTTATAAGAGCAGAGTATTCTATTGAACATTTGTTGTGGATTTACAGAATTTTTTTGATTGTAAATTTTTACAGTTTTGTGAATAAATGACAAAGGCTTAACTCTATCATTTCTTTTAAGTTTAAACTCGCCGAACATACAACCGATTGGTTTATGAATAACCTGTTGACCAACTTCTTTAGCACTATCGCAGTTTATTTCCTTGGAAGCTGTAATACCGATATGAAGGGTAGCCAACTATAGATCTTGTCTATTAAACGGGTTATGTAATTGAAGCTATGTTAAAAGTGAGTTCAAAACTTTAAAGTTTCGTTGCTCCCTAGATGATCTTAATTCTACGTGCTGTTCAGAATAACATGGCCTTAGCGTACAAAAGTCTTCGAGCGCTTCAGTTGTATATTGTGGCATAGATAGAACCCATTTTCCTAAAATACTACTAGTTAAACCTCTACTATGAGTAAGGCCACCTTCTGATTTTAGTGCTCTCATCAAATATTGCTCAATACTCATATCGGTCCACACGCCAGACCAAAATTTTCTATCTGTTCTTCCGACAGTAAAGAATGTTTTAAATTTGCGATAGTCCTCCGGTGGCATAACTGTCTTTAGTGAATTCATCTGTTGTAGGTAAAGTTGAATGGATTTGGCATATGCTAAATGACCTGCAGCATGGTAGTACGCATGCATTTGTTGTACTGCATTCAGATGAAGATCAAAATTTCCTGTTCTCTCTGCCATAATGAATAACTTAATAAGATTAACTTGTTCCCAGAATTGGCACCATAATTTTCCTGTTCGCGATTTTTGTTTATTTCTATCGACAGCTTCTAAAAGAGTATCCTGAATTTTGTTGACTGTAGATTCTGATGTTGATATAATCTGTTCATCTACATTCTAAGTAAAATTATTCAGTGATTAATTTATAAGCTTTAAATGTTATTATTTTGGTGTGACATCTTTCATTTAAAAAAGGTGCATATATTCTCAAAAATAATTTATTGGAAATCCAACTTGATACTTTGACACTATGTTTTGCAGTTTCGAACGAAAGCGGAGAGATGCTGTATATACAACTTAATTCGTAATTTTATTGACTAAAATTTTGATCTCTTGTATTTTCTCTCTTTTTTTGGTATATTTCTACTAATTCCAGTAAAGTTAATTTTTTTCCGGAAAAAGTCCGGAATTTAAGTTAGGCGGCCATTTTTGTTAATGTTGCAACATCCGGACATATGGGGATTGTTGTTTAGAACCTCAAATATTGACAAATTACGGTATAAAGATCTTGATGTTAATTTGTTCAATTTCAACATGGCAAATTCATTAAATGCACTGTGCTATAAGGCAGATGACCTCCGGCCTCTCGTGGCAATTTGAGACTTTATAAGCATGATCAGTATTTCTTTTACTTACTTGCATTATTATATTAGAAAATTATTAATTTCGTTAAGAACAGCGGCGGCGCGTCGGGGGGTCCTGGGGGCCCGGGCCCCCACTTTTTTTAGCCTTATTTTGTCAATTGTCAGTATCAGAGGAGGAACAATAGTTCGTATTAATATATCAACAGTCAACAGGACAATCTTTCTGTTATTATTATGGCGAGCTTTACTAAAACAGAACGCCTCCGCGTATTTTGTATTTGTGGAAAGGACATGGCTAAGAAACAAACGTCGCTTGACAATTTTTTTGGCAAAAAAATAACTTCTTCAGAGTAAAAAAAAACTATTTTCAGCAAGAAGCGACATCGTCAAGTGTCGTAATTTCCGTACTAGGTCATGTGCTTTCACTTTTGACCAAAGATACCCATTTTTGACTGTGCACACTATTGATATTGGGGCGGAACCTTACCAGCCTCGACAGTGTTTTAAATATTTAAAATTTGGCGACTGTATAAGAAGTTTTAAGATCCAGTGGTATGACTGGTATTCCTAGTTAGAATACAGCACAAAACAGGATTATTATCGCCTCCATTCTTCTAATCAGCCCGGATACGCAGATGAAGCTTTTATTAAAACGGGGGTAAAGAATTTGGAAGAAAGCTCTGGAAAAGTTCAAAAAACATGAAGAGTCGGCAGTTCACAAAAGGTCAACTAAGTTTTTTTTAGAGAAAAGATCTACGGGACAAAGTGTAATGTGTCAGGTAGATAGTTTTCATAAGGAAACAATTTTAAAAAATCGAGAATACCTTAAGTTTATTTTAGAAACCATTTTATTTTTAGGGAAACAGGTCGTATATTTAGAGGGCATAACGAAAATTTGAAATTGTTAAATTGAGGCAATTTTTTGGAATTTTTAAATTTTAGATCTGTAAACAAAAATTTGGATTTTAAATTTTTTTTTGCAGTCCAAAATTTGTAATTATACAAGCAAAGATTCTCAAAATTAAATAATTAATTTAATTGGCGAATCCATATTCGAGGATATAGTGCTAGAAATAAATAGCGCCAATTGCTACTCCTTAATTATTGTGGATGAAACCATGCACTAACGTTTCTCATATTGAGCAAGTAGCAATAGGTTTTCGCTACTGTTCCATTCAAGAAAATAAAGTAACTGTAAAGGAAAGATTTCTAGGGTTTGTAGACTGTGCTAATAGATCGAGAAGTTTTTTAACATTGAAAATGTTTATATTATCGCACGGGCACGTAAGTATGGGTACCGAATTCGAAATTCTTGTGTTGCATTTGTCCCTGACGTCACACCGCATTGAAATGATCGGGATCAGACCAAGTCGGGAGTAAACGTATGGTTTCGCTGGAGCAGTCAGCGGGCGTTCGCGATCGAGCGTAGAGCGTGTAGCAATCGGCTGAATCGGCCGTCGTCGCAGGGTGGTTTGGTTGGCCCGGCTGGAGCAGCGCGCTTCAGATCATATTCGTATTTCGTAGTGCAAGCGCTTATGTATGATTTATAATGAACGCCGATAACATTAGTTGCATGCTGTTGTTGGAGGAAAAAGATGAAGAGGAGATGTTAGCCCAAATTCCTCCATTTCGACAAGCGTCATATTAACACTTGAATTTATACCAAACAATAACACCAAACGATACAATGCAATAATGCGAAAATCACCGGTAAACTAATTACAACCCTGTCGCCCAGGGCCTTTTAGTTTTATTGCCGCTTGACCAATCGAAATAGAGTTACGGTTGTCATTAAGTACTGATCAATGTGTCCTTCGTATGCACAATGTTGGATTTGAATATGGTATAGGGTAGACTGGGGCAAGTGTAAAACTGGGGTGAGTGGAAAATCAGAGCGCCAATCAAGCAATATTGAAAGTTTATTTTTCTGTTCCGGGGCAACTAACTATACATTAGCGCTGTTGAATTATCCACTCCCGGCGAGTTACCAGGTGTTTTTTTCTTTCTGAGTAGTCATTTGTAACATAATCTCCGAATCGGTCCGTTGAATAGTGTGTGATATCTCCATAAAAAATTGGTCAAAGGTAAAAACTTATAATATACTTTTAGTTTTATTGCATTTTCTTATGTTTAGTCAATTGTTGTAGCTTTAAAATCCTATATACCGACCAAATCTAAAAGCGGTTTTTACTCACGAACAGGTTTGCACTTCCCCCATAAAAAACATAATGTGGAGCATGTGTGAAAATTGTAATGGGGCAAGTGTAAAGGTTAGTTTACACTTGCCCCATTTTCCTGGGAATGCTAAAGTTCGTTGGCACTGACACTTAAAGCTTTTATTCTTTACAGAGAGTTGGCGTCATGGTACGAAATTATAAAAGAAAGTCCGATAGGGCTGCCTATGGGGAGGAGCAATTAAATGCTGCAGTAAATGCTGTCAATCAAGGTCAATTAACCATGTCGATGGCTAGTACCGAATTCAGAATCCCATACATTACAATCTACTGTAGAGTAACTAACCGCCGTGGCCAAAAAAGCAAGACACAGGGCCGACCTCCAATACTTTCTTGGCAAGATGACTTTGTAACTATAAATAATATTTCCAATCCTTTTAAGAACAATATGCCAGGCACAGACTGGGTAATAAAGTTTAAACAACGGCACTTTTTGAGTATGAAAAAAACCACAAAGCTTAGAGTACTGCAGAAAGACCCATTCATAATAGACCAATATTTTGTTTTATTGGAAAAGGCTATATTGGAGTTGGGTCTTTAGGATCGTCCTGAACGGATTTACAATTTAGATGAGACTTCACTGTGTAGAGATCCTTCTCGTCTTAAAATTGTTGGCGCGAAAGGCAAACCCTCTTCAAGAATTATTGCTGGATCGGGCAGAGAATATATAACCGTCCTGGCAGGAGCAAGTGCTAGTGGTAGAAAATTGCCACCATTGATAATATTTAAAGGCAATAATGTATGGAGTTCCCGGAATTCAGAAAGAAATGGAGACCTCTTCAAAGACACCGTATATGCCAATGGATGGATGACCTCCGAAATATTTAGAAATTACTTTCTAAAGGCTTTTATTCCTTTGGTTCGTGATCAGCCACCAATTATTGTTATATATGATGGGCATGTCTCGCATGTGGACTGCTTATTAATTCAAGCCGCAAGAGAAGAAAATATTCATATACTTAAACTGCCAGCCCATACAAGTCATTTACTTTAACCTCTCGATTTGAGTGTGTTTAGATCCTTTAAGGCAATATGGGAGAGGGAAGTAATAACATGGCAAAGACGTCATCAGGGACAACGACTACCAAAAAGGGAATTCGCCACATTGCTAGTGAAAGCCTGGGCTGAAGTAGATTCCGGAATCATAAAAACAGGATTCAGAAAGGGTGGTATTGTTCCATTTAATAGACATGTTATTCCTAAAGAGAAGTATGACATCCATGCCCTAAAAAGATGGGAGAAACACTTGAAAAATCAAGGATCTGTAACAGATTACAACCGAGGCCAGGATGCATTCATATGGAAAGGAATGCTGTAGCACCGAATGTAACAGAAAAAACCGCTACTTTGGAACAGTCAATGTTAAAAACAGTAAAGCCTTCTACATCTGGCGCCTCACTTAAAAGGAAACTAGCATCTAATGCAGAATTACTTACAGCTCCTTCATCAGCATCTAATAGTGCCACCAATCTCAAAGTAATTGTCAGCTCTGATCAAAATGAACAAAATATACTCAATAATCATCAGGATCCTATAACTAAAGCTGTATTACCAGCTACAACCGAAAATCGGCAAGAAAAAAAGACAAGTTTTGATGATCTACTACTTGATTCGCTCCGACAGAGTCCTTCTTCTAATCCAAGGAAACGAAAGCGCTTAATTCAAGGTGGCCAAACCATTGCAGGTACTATCGCAAGTAGTCAGTAAAAACTCTCTACAAGTTCATCTACTATATCTAAACCAGCTATGAAAATTGACCGAAAGAGTAAGCAAAGTCGGCCCAGTCCGTATCAATTTGAATCCAGCTCCAGTGAATTAGATAATGAAAGTGTACCTTTTATGGAATCGGATCAAAGTTTCACTTTAGAATCGCATTGCGAAGATCAGATTCCTGAAATAAACAAAGACAATATTTCCATTGGAGACTGGGTACTGGTTAAATACACATTACCAAAAGCAAACAAACATTTCATTGGCCAGGTAAATACTGTTGACAACGGCTTTGAGATCAAGTTTACTAGAAAATAAAAAGACACTTTTTTATGGCCACTCACCAATGATGTCAATGTAGTACAGCTAGACGATATAGAGACTCGTTTACCTGAACCGGTAGTAACACGCCAAGGAGGTTTTCATTTTAATGTGAAATTTGCGAGATACAATATTTAACAAGTTCCATAAAATTATTCGAATTTTTAAACTTTAAGTTTCTTTTCTGTTTTAGTTTCTCCTTGGGAATAATTCCTACTGTTTTAGAGATTAAAGCCAAACATTGGGTTTTGAACGGATAAATAAGTTTATAAAAATATTATTCTTGTTATTAGGACTTTTTTGAGTGTTATTTTGGATTACTTATTACTTTTCAGAATAAATAATCAAAAAAAAATAATCATTCAAATCTCAAGATCTCAAAAATAATTCATGTGTGCCCTATGCAGTATGAAAAGTAAACATATTAAACTATTACTTTCTTACAAAGACATTTTTATAAATATTGTATATTTCAGGTAGGAAGGAAATAAACTTGAACTATTAAAAAGGGCTTCGCACTTGCCCCAGTCTACCCTAATTATAAACTTTGTAATGTAATGCTGAAAAATAAACAAAATGGTTTTGTACACTTTACCGTTCTTCCCTACACTTGCTGCCACTTTTTTTCATGCATTTTCTTTCATTACAATATTTTTGTAATTTTCGTTCTCGTAGTTGTATAAAGGGGACTACTTTTGCACCTCCTCTATCAAACACTCGTCAGCAATTGCCGAGAACGGTGGCATTCTGCTGAACGATCGGTGCTGGACTGGTCTCTCTAGCAGTCCGAACGCAGCCGCTGCAATTGACGGCGAACGCTGTGTCGCTGAGCTGCGGCAGTGAAACCGTGTACATACAAATCGCATTAAACCAGTAACGAGCTACCAATCGCGAACGCCAGCCGCGGCCGCTGACTGCTCCAGCGAAACTATACCTTAGAGGCGCGTTAGAGTTTATAACCTTTATTTTACTATTTTTTATATTATGAATCAATAAAACTTATATCAACTACCTAAATATTACATTCAAATCTATGAGTTTTCGCAGATCTCAAATCTCACAATAGGCGTTGCACTCTGCTTCGGCATTTTCAATGTCTTCCCCGGTTGCATCTTTGTAAAGGACTGTAAATTTTTTTTATTTCAAACTATAAAAGATTACATGTACAAAATTGGTGTTCCCGTCAAAAAATTTCGATTTCAATCTTATGATGAGGCTTCTAACATGAGCGGCAAACTTAATGATTTGGCGGTAAAATTTAAAGAAATCGAAGCAAGAGCCCTATATTTTCATTATCATGCGCATCTTCTTAAACTGGCCGTTTTTCGTACTTGCGAGAATACAAAAAGTTTAAGGGATCCCCTAGGAAGCGTAAATAGTTTATATAATAATATAGAAGCGTCAGCTAAACAACACGACATTTTTCAAAAAATCATTTTTGAAGTTTGCCCCGACTGAAACATACAAACTTTGAAAAGTCTATCTCAAACGAGATGGACGATGCGTTATGTCTCAGTTAAAACGGTACTAAAGCTTTTACCTGCAATAATCCCAAATTTTAAAAAAATTACATTAAAAGTATGAAAGCCCCGCAAATTAAAAAGAAATAACAGTAATAGGTATTTACTTTAGGCTCCACCCTGTGCGACGCTACTGGAAAAATATTTTAAAGTAACATTCTTTAATAAATATGCCTTGTCGCTAGTAGAAGTTCTAATAAATTTCATGTTTTAATATCAAGTGATTACTGAGATATGCAAAAAAACGCCTTAGCCTAATCAACGGCTTTCAAAAAACCGAAAATTTTAAAATCGATTTTATTGGAAAATAGTGAATCCTACCGAAATGAAACAGGAGTACCTTTAATCAACAAAGGCTTCTAAAAATTGTACCTGAAGTTAAAAAATCCTACAAGTGGGACGCCACTGAAAGAAATACAGTTAAGCTAAAAAAAAACGTTTATTGCGTCTTGTCATGGGTAAAACATGTATCAAATTTTGTTTTGATACCCTAATCGGTTTCTGATATATTGTGAAAAAACCGCTTGCCATAGCTCCCGTTCGGGGGGCTCTAGCCCCATAGCGAAGCGTTTTTAAAGGTATATTAATAAAGGGATTTAGTCTTATTTTTGGATGTACTTTATCCCCTTTAAATATTGTCAGCTAGAAAATATATGGAAACCTCAAAACTATGTAATATTAAATGCAAATAAGTACATAAGTTGACACACAAAAATAGCATGTCCAATAAGCACGCAGCTAAATATTCAAAATTCCACGGGCAACTCTTGAAAATAGGTGTCTAGGAAGATATAACAAAAAATGCGGTCACGCTACTGTCTTGTCTTAGCAAGAATAGCAGGTGATCGCGGGTACACTGGGGCAACTGGCCAACTGGGGCTTCCCGTTGACTCAGATTGACATTCGCATCGTAGTTAAAAAATACTTGGATAAACAGAGTAGATCAGTGAGTGTTTTTATGGACTATTATCCAGGTAAAGATTTTATTGACAATTTTATAAAAAGGAACAACTGTGTGTGTGATGTGCTACGACGAAACTCACATAGCGGACGATCCTGGTGCAAGAAAAGTAATAGTACCAAGGAACTTCAGAAGCGTTGAACGGGTTCAGAATTATTCACGCTCCTGCACTTGCATAATCGTGTCAGGAAATGCTGCTGGTTAATTATTGCCACCCAGGGTGATGTACAAGAGCAGCAACTTATATGAAAATTGGTTTACTGGTGGTCCTCCTGGAACCGTACATGGGCATGCTATTTCAGGCTGGCTAGACATGAACCAATTTGAAAAATGGGTTTTCAAAGTGTTGCTACCACACGTAAAATCAACACAAGAAGCAGGTGTATAGAAACAGGGGTGATTGGTGATAATTTAGAAAGCCATTTTGCTCCTACCGTTCTAAAAGCGGCCAAAGAAAATAATATTTATATGTGCCCAATTCCCATCAATGCAGCCATTAAATGTGACTGTTTTTGCCCCTCTCCCCCCCCCCCCATCAAAAGAAAATGGCGGGAAATATTAGAAAGGTGGGGACAGGAAAGCCGTTATACAGGCACCCTGCCTAAAGAGCAATTTGCCTATGACTTGCAAAGCTCTGGACTCAAATTAGTGAAAGCATTAAGAAAAGTCTAAAGTCTGAGTTTCGGACCACGGGGCTACATCCTATAAACCCAAAAGAAGTAAAAGAAGTTTCAAAAAAAATTCCTGGGGTATTGCATACCAGTGAACAGGTTTCTCGGTCTCTTGACGCCAGTCTGGTAGAGATGTTAAAAGAAATACGGGGAACAACAGAGGAACAGTAAAAAAGGAAGAGAGGAAAGAAGTTTTACCCTGGCCAAGAAATGGACCGAATGAACATAGACTCTACAAAGCCAATTACACAGGATGTACCTGAAGGTTGGGCAATACACTTGACGACGACGATTTGTCTTGTTTTGTTGATCTACTGACGTGTCCAGAAGAAAACGTCAATATAGGTGTCTCGACATCTGGTGTTCCCTCCAAAAACAAAAAAAAAGTCAACTCATAAACATTACCAAAACAAGTTCGAGGAGTCGCGAAGATGCCAATTCAAAGCGTGGAATTTGCTTAACTAAACTTAAAAACTACAACAGCACTGTCAAGTCCAATGTTTACGATGTCAAAATAGGATATGTGGCATATGCAATCAGAACAGTAAAGATTCCTATATTGTGTGCTCGAGGTGTGAAAATGATTCCTAAGACGATGAAGCGCCTTTCGACGATAATAGCGATGATGACGCTATATTTGAGCCTTCACAGGAATTTAAAAAACGCAATAGAGTCCCTAAATTAAAATTTATTGCATAAGTTTTGTTTAAGTTCTTTAGTTTATAGTTGTTTTTTAAGGATACCATGGCAGATACAACAAGATAAAAATATTAAATACAGACGTTGTAAAGATCGTTATGGGGTACATTCCAGTATTATATTGGAGCATACAGGGTGGCCTAAAAAATGTGGCGATTATACCATAGATTCTTTTCTGTATTTAAATCAATTTTTTTGGATTTATAATAAAATTATGAATAGTTTTTATATACAGGAGGTGCGAATAAGGAACGTAAACGATACGTTTCACAGATTTGAAAAAAAGCTACCATTATAAATATTGCCAAGAGAAATTCTTTCAAAATAATTTCAAGTTTCGGAAATTGCTGGGCGTAACGGCTCATTTTTTTTCGAAACTTCATTTTACCAAAGGTTTGAATAAACAAAGTATATTTTTTAATAATACCCTTGTTTTTTTGCTGTAAACGAAACAAAATTAAATAGTACAATGTAGTATTTTCCATGCCTGATTTTCACAAAACTAAATAGACCGCGATTTAAATCGAATTTCCTGATTACAGCATTTAATCCGCAATAATCAACTTGGCTTATCAAAATGGACATAGTAGCCCCGGTTAACGATACCCTCTTAAAACAACTAGCCATAAGTTAAAAGGTGAATTTTCGCTGAAATTCAGTCTATTTAATGTACAGATCATCTATGCTAAGGGTAAAATGTTTATGAATAATAGAATCCTGAGCAAACTTGTATCAGTAAAAAAAAAATGGATTTAGAGAGGTCACAAATCAAAATATAGAAATTTAAAAAGGGCCAGAAAAGCCACAGATTTTTGAACTGCGACCTGCAGGTTGTACCGTGTGGAACGACAGGAATGCTATTTTTTGCGCAACTAATCCATCACTAGCTGAAGGCGATGAACCCTAAAAATAAACTCCACAATAGACACGAGAAACTACACATGATCAGCATATTATTATTCATAATAAGAGCCTGAGAGGTAATTTAGGTTGGTTAATTTCAAATAAAGAAAAAAGAATATACTTACAGGTAACTTTTACTTCATAATTAATTGGCTTGTCATGTCGCTTACCTGAAACGAGAAAAAAAACTGTTAAAAATATAAACATATAAAGGATGGTAAAACATACACAGATGAAAATCAGCCTATAAGAATATATAAATATAGGTCTGAAAATCTCTCATATTATGAAAGAAGCTACGTCCGTAAGTTTCAGTTCTTGTTGTAACTTTTGGTATTTAAAAACTATTATGTATACCTAAAATCCACAAAAGCTGTCAGTGACTAATTTAATACCAATCACCAAATCTAGGAAGCGACAGAATAAAAATATTGTACAAATATAGTTTTTTTTGTTCGAATAAGGTACGTTGCCCCTTGAAAAAACGCGAACTTAGGACGCGACATAGTCATACAAGCGGCAATCAGCTAAATGTATTTAAAATAGTACGGCGATTCCAATTCTGGCATTCTGATCGCGGAGAAAATAAATGTGGCAACACACAGAGCCAAAATTCACAACTTGAAAGAGGTGAAAATAAGCGTGCCAGCAGAGTTTTCGCACTGCTTGATTTATTTGTGTTTCATTATTAATTATTATTTATCCATAGATTTTTTGAGTCTTTTTCAATTTCCGTAGTATATAGGTCGTTCACATTAATATTGTTTTGAGTAAATATACAGTTATTAAACTTTATTTAGTGTTGTTAATTGATTATTTTAATTGAGTAAACTACGGATATTAACGGACCTTCAACTAGTTGTATATTTACAAAAAAATTTTAATTAACATTAAAATAACTAAAATTAATTACAGACGTATACCATGAAATTTGGGAACAAAATCCTGAACTAACCACATGTGGCAATTTAACAAAACTTTTTAGAAGAAATTAATAATTAATTAAATAAATAGGTATGTTAAACGAAATCGAGGAAGCCTACTAATTAAAAGAAATTAAATTATTGTATGACGGCAAGTTTCGGGAAAAGGGGAAAAATCGTATTACACCGACAAAATAAGGCTCAATGAAGGACACACAGTTGAGAAGGTATGGCAAGATCTACATATTGAAAGTTCTAGGCAGGCATGTACGGATGGATTTTCGTAAGGACTAAGAACATACAGCGTTATTTTTTTAAAACTTTACATTATGCCAACTTTTTTATTTGAAGAGATAGACCTACAGTTCCTAAAGCAAAGTTTTAGGAATTAGTCCAACTAAGAGAAATATGTAGAAAAGATAAACGTGTTGCTGCCAGATAGAGCGCTATTTCAAAAAAACTTATTTTCTTCAGTGGCAACACAGAATTTTTTTTAAATTTTGATACATCTTGAGATTCTAGACAAAACATAAGAAATGCAAGTACTTGATTAGAGTGTCGGCTTACTATTATTATTTAAATTTAGTTGTGGGCCTCATGCAAGTAGGTAATGTAAAAAATTGTTCATGCTTTTATAAGGTGACAATAAGTTTTGTGTGTACGCCTCAAGGGAAAATTGAATTCATTTTTTTGCATGCTGGTGGATTAAGTTTTGGAAAAGCATGCACTGAATTCCACGTTTAGCCCCTCCCGACAAACCTCGTCCTGGTTCAGAATTATTCAGACAATATTTGGTAAAGTTGAAAGATGCTGGCAGTGGATATTAGACAATAATATCTGGTAAACCGCCACTCTAATCAAAAACTTGCATTCTTTATGTTTTGTCTAGAACCTCAAGTTGTATCAAAATTTGTTAAAATTGCCATTTACGTAAATAGTTTTTCTTTTAATATATAAAATAACAATAAAATATAAAATATACCAATAAGATTGCACAGTAGCCATTGTTCTGTCAAAAATTTTCAAATGGTTCCATAGATCAACACCGAATCCCAATGTCGAGAAAAGACCGACATCAGTCCGCCAGAAACGTTTTCTAATTTTAAATCAAATTTATGGTCCCCTCTAAAGTGATAGTTGAATCTAGCCAGCGTATCAAAAAGTTCTGTCCAAGATGGTCATCTATTATAAATTTTATATATAAGAGCCTGCAAGAAATATTCCCTGCGTTGGTATAACGATGGCCACCCAAGTTCCCTCAAATAAACCCAGCGAACAGTCCCTCTTTGGACCATCTCCAACTGGGTTATCAGAATCTGCTGATCGGGATGCCATATAGATGAGCAGCACTCTAAGGATGGTCTGATCAAGGTTAGATAGGCTTTAATTGTAGAGGCTCGACTTGCCTTTTTTAAGTTGAGCATCACAAAATTGGGCACCCTGTAAGCATTAGCTGCCGTTTTGTTAACATGTTTAGACCAATTCAAGGATGGATGTTTAATAAGATGATTGTTAAGATATATTCATTGTTGACAGTATAATTATGGTGAAAACGTTTTTTACCGAAGGAAATTTGCCGAGTTATATCAGCGTTCACCTTCATGCAATTTACATCTACCCAGTGCTGCCGCGTATTTAAATCACTCCGTAAAGTTTCACAGTCTTTAGCACCCTTAATTTGTCTATAGATGATACAATCATCTGCAAAAAGACGTATGGTTGAACGGATGTTTGTAAATGCCAGAGGACCAATGATACTGCCTTAAAGCACTCCAGATGTTACACTAGAAGTAGTAGAAATGCTGTTACCAACTCTTACCTATTGTGTTCTATTATTTAATAACGTATGTAACCAAGTTATTATTCTTCTGTCAGTTTTTAGTTCCGCCAGCCTTGCTGAAATGTATGACGACGGCGTCCACCTGCACACCTCTATTAACAGAGTTAACCAGATCACCAATAGATGTTGCGAGAGCTGACTCGCATGAGTAATTAGGTATAAAGTCGTATCGTTGAGAAAAAAAGTAATTTTTACTGTCGGACACTTTTCTAACATAACTTGACAAAAGTTGCTAAAAGATTTTACACACGATATATGTTAAGCTAATAGGACGGTAGTTTAAGGGAATTAACCTGCTACCTGACTTATATATGGGAACAACAATAGCTTAGTCTTCCGATGTTGTGTTATTATTAATGCACATTTCAAACAGTATTATTAGATAAGGTCCTACAGAATTTCGTGACATCCTAATATAATCCCTTGAGACACTTTATAATATCAGGTATTGTGAATGTAAAGTAATTTGTTATATTGTTGTTATTATGAGTGTTTATATTCCCTAGCCAGGACCTATTCGGTGTATGTACAGAATTGAAAGCCGTATTCAACATCTCAGCCTTATCAAGGTCAGTGACAGCTATTCCGTTGTCTGTGCAGCAGACGGAAGAACTTTTTTTAGAATGCAAGTATTTGTAAAACTTTTTCCACTGATAATTTCGTGACACATTAGAGATTAGGCATACATTTTTCATGTGCCTTATTTTTTGCGTTATTAAATTTATTTCGCAGTTTCTTATATTTAGATAAGAAAATGTGACTTATTTTTGTTTTTTTGTGAGCATATATCTACATTTACCCTTAAGCCGTATGGTGCTTTTATCATAATATTCGGAGTCAGAATTAGATTTTTAAAGTAAAGATTAAATAACTGGAGGTCTGGCCTGCCTCACTGAACTACCACCAATGTGGCCTATCCCCAAAACTAAATTTACGTTCAAGAAGTAGAAGATGTTAAGAAAAATGTCTGAAAACATTTTTCAAAAGCCGTAATAATCAGTGGATTTAAAAAAATCCTAGGAACACGAAGAACAACATTATTAATTGCAGTATTAATTTAGATAGCTTCCTCTATGTCAAAGTTGGTACCTACATCAAAGATTTGGAACGTCTTTTCATTCTTGAAAATGAAAATATACTGGTTTTGTTTTTCGGGATTAAGTTTATTTCAAATGAAATTATTCACGACTGGGAATATTTTGCCAAGCAAGAAAAACACGGCTGTGTTCACCCTAATAACGTAAGTAATGAATTGGCGTCGTACTTGGCAAGCTTACCGTGGCCTTTACTCTGTCATAAATTCCAGAAGCACATTTGCCGCTTTAGTCCTTTCAGAAAAACTTTTTGTTTCATAAATCCTGCGGGTTGCTCGCATATGTTAGTTAAAGTACCCAGTTAAGTGATTCTATAATGAAATTAAACTAATACGTTATGGAAATATACAAATAAACGTAAATCAGTATTTTTTTGGGATAGTTTATTGTTTAATAGCACTATGATTTAATAAAATTGAAAGTTAAAACGATTTTCCGGGTCATGTTTTTTAAGTTTTATTATCCGGTTAATTTTCCCATCTTATTGTAACAATTTTTTTTTCTCCTAAGGTTTTTTCTAAATTTTGATTGTTTTTACACCAAAACAATAAATAAGTAAGAAATCATAATGTATTTATTTTAATCAACAGGGGCTAAGAACAAACAATTGAGGGGATAACTAACATATTACATGACCCAAAAGGTATTATTCTGTAGATTATGTCACATAACAATAACTAATATGGGAACTGCAAAAGCTGTTACGTGTAACAAACTTGACTTAATTATTCTGGAGATCAAAATAAACTTTGAGGTAAGATAGGTGAACCTTGTAGCCCTTTTTATACTGATATCATTTTATTTTCAAAATTTCTTGATCAGGACAAAGCATTTAAATTTTGTTTGTATTATTTAAAGTGATAAATTAACTCAAAAAATGTAGAGACATGCAATATTCGGTTGCAATTTGCATCAGAAAGCTCTCCTCTCAGCTTCCAGCAATAGTCTGCCAACATAGCTGGCCGCCATTTGCCTTTGTACCGTTTCTCTATATCTAAAATGTGATGAAATTTTTCGCCATGCTCATCACAGCTCAGACAGCTAAACAGCTCCAAGATTTTCTCGGAGAAAAATGTATTTTCAGGCTCATGTTGCATCCTACGGCTTTATATGCGGACAATATACCGTTTAGGATTTTCAGATAACCACGCCGCTTTTTGAATTGATTAACTTCTCATCGAATCTGGTGTCTTATAAATATTCCTTGGTTTATTTTAGCATCACTGATTTTGGGGAATTTATTCCTCATATATGCAAATCCACTGCCAGTTTTACCCATTCCTTTGATAAAATTTTTCATTAACTTAAGCTTGATATGCAACGGTGAACAACAAGTGGAACATTGATGACGTTCTTACTTCCTGGGGTCAGTGATGGTTGTTTTGGTTGCTCTTTCGTTTCATAACGATTTTTCTTATCCCGGTTATCCCATTCACAAAAAAAAAACCACAGTAGTTTAGTTATGTCTCCGAGTTGAATGTCGAGTAAAAGGACTGTGAGTGTCACAACCTTAAGATCGCCAAAAATATTCCACTTAATGTTGTTATACCTCACTTTTTCCAAAAAAAGCTTCATGTTGTCGTAAGATTCCTTCATGTTGGCTGCGTATACCAAAGGAACAAAGGGGAACTTTTTTCCATTGTGGAGTAGAACCGCTTTTTCAAGCTAATTTTGGAAAAGCCGATAAACAAGCGCAACTCATCTGTGTCATATTCATGGCATTTGCCTCCCTTAAGCTACCACCAAATGCAATCCTAGAATGTTAGTAGAGCGGCGTACAGTTCCAGGTAGAGTAAGTGCCAAAAATATAACATTATTGTTTATATCTATTTTCTGTATAAAAACTTCAGCAAAAAAAATGTGAGGTTTTGGCGAGCGCCTTACATGGAACTTAAAAGCCAGATACCGCCGAGTACGATTCGTATAAACGTGAGCCGTCCTCGCATCTATCTCTTTTTAACGTAATATAGATAAGAACAGAGCGAAGCCGTAGTGGCGCTTTGCCAGAAGCGATCAAAAATACTGTCAATAGGTCGAGTTTTACATGGTGATATCAATTTCTAACTGATCCAGCCAATAAGAAACGGAAAATGAGCTTTGGGGGCCAATAGAATATCCACAAGAGGTAATCAGACATAACTTTCTTGGCGTCCACGTTGACTCTTAAAGTATTAACACGGGTATGTCGCTTCCTTTGATACATTTTTTGTTGGATTTTTTATACAAATATTTAAATGTGAACTATAATGTTATATTTGTGGCGCTCACTTTACCAGGTATTTTCAGTGCTTTTTAAATGAGGTGGACTACACATTGAAATTTCTCGAATTTTACAAGGAAAATACATGCCTTGGAAATAAAAAAATGAGATATTCTACTACTATTAAAATAATATATATAATAAGAAGCTCTGTATGTAAGACTTAACCGTTTTTAATAACTTCTCTTTCTAAAAAATTCTCAGGAGTCATTCTCAATCACATCTTGATTTCTTTTGGATCCTCTAGTGCGAGTTCAGAGAGAAGCAATGCTGAAACTCCAGGAGTGTTTCTTCGTTGTCCCCACCTTCGAACCCGAATCAATCCTTTTTTCGTTATGTTCCCACTTATTCTCAAGCATATTTCCTAACTCATCGTACAAAACAAATGTGAACTTTTGAACAATATTTCACAAAATAGTACAACGACTTTTTCGGATCGTTTCTCAGTTCTATGTACCGCTATTTAAATACAACTACCAGATGCACTTGCACTTGAATAAATTTAAACGTTTTCTTGAATGCCTTTCAAACTTGAATACTTGATTTTAGTTACTTGTTCAAGTAAATTGAACGGGTACTCAACTTGTGTAAACTTGGCTTCGCAGAACGGAGGTCAATACAACATACTAGACCATCTTCAATGGAGAAAAAAAAAATAAAGTTCTGCATCGCCACCACGATAAAAAGTAACTTTTGTTTCACTCTGAAGAAGATTCCAGTCCTTCAGCCTGGAACCAAGATGTTCGATTTACTTCTTAAAACAGTTTAAATCACGGACCAGGTCGTTGAGATCTCCTTGGCTCAAAACATGAGGTTCGCTGGAGGACGAAACTGGTTCAAATGTTGGATCCAAATCCATATTTTCGCTTACATTATTGCCGTCGTCTACTTTATCAACAGCAGACTCATCGTAGCTTGGTGTCAAATTTTGTGGAGATACAGGCACAGGGTATCTCTGAGCGGCGAGGTATAGGATATGTTATTGTATGTTTGGATATAGAGTTATACCACTTAGCCTGGCACAATAAACACAGCAAATATGAGAAGCCCAACCTTTGTTTTGACCACGTATTTTACACTCAAAATAGTGCTAATAGCATTTTGACGAAATATGTTTGTGTCAATGCTCTGCAAACGTAGCAGAAGGAATTCGGATGATTTACACAGTTTCTCGGCATTCTTCTGGTTCTGTGATCAGGGTTTCACTAATAGAACGGCTATAAACACAACACAGCACAATACTCTTTAAAGCGCTGATAAATACTTCATTTGATATTTTTATACATTCAGCTGCTAGCAGGTCTAAACATGCCCCGATCTGTCTGCAGGACAGTAGGAGCTCGCTTCAAGAGATTTGTGCTTCCAAAGATAAACTATTGTACTGCCCAAAAAATAAAATACAAATGTTTCGCACATGTGATGTGTTAAATGATTCTAATAGTTTATATACCTGCATAGTGCATATTCTATTAGTGACAAGAGAAAACACCGGAGCACAAAAACTAAGGGCGATAGAGAAACTCTAAAAACACAATTTATTTCAGCTTGTAAAATATATCGGAAACAGGCATTTTTACACTTGGGGCAAAAATCTTGTTAACCAGTGTTATCTCTAAAAACAAATTAATAAGATACATTGAAATATTTTTAAAACATAATAAATTTTAAGACCCTGTAACTAAAAACTAAGCAATATAGGACATAATATTATGTTAATATAAATTTTTATGCTTAAAATAAGCTTAACAATAACCCCTTAAAATATTTTGCACTTGTTTGGAAACATGTTGTGACTACAATTTGGGGAAACTTAAAGTTTTCCAAAATTATAGCACTTGCTGACGGCAGCTTTTCATCGGAGAACAGTTGTTGGTCATGAGATAGGACAACTTGCACTTTCATAGGGCGCCACTCAGTTTTCCAATAAGGGTGTGAGAGTTTTTAACTGAGAAATCGGACTCTCTAGGACGCAGATGTTAAAATAAGTTTAAAGAAGGTAACACATTGAGATATACTTCAATCAAGCTTTAATAGCAAAAATAAATAAATTTAGATTTTACAATGAAAAGGAATGCCTTCATAATAGGATAAAAATGCGAATAGTATTTTAAAAGTGCATGGTCTACATGTATAATAAATTATAAAGATTCGAGACATAAAAAATCTTGAATTAAAAATGTTTGATTACAATTATTGCAACGTATTCTGATCTGGCATTATAACTTAACCTTTTATGCATTGAAGTGAAGTTTTATTCATTACCCCGTATATACATAACCCATTTCTTTGGCCAAAGATACCCCCGTTATGTACATCTAATGTACAACATCGTATATATTTTACGGATAAAATCATTTATAGAACAACGTAGAATAACGTCAGAAGACTTGCTTACAGTTTAAAGTTTAATAAATTAAATAACGTAAAAATATAATTAAATTACTTGATTCCGTATGGATAAAATTGTGACGCAATAATATAGTAATAAAAGGAAAAAACTGGCCTTAGATCTCAAGTTTTTTCTTTGGGCAGGAACTCCTAACAGCTCCTAGATGGTGGCGGTCACCGTAACCTCACCCAGATTAGCTACTTGAAGACACATCAACTTATAGCGACTTCAATTGTCTTGGAGAAGAAATAGGTATAAAATAAGAACGGAAAGTTCCACGAAGTTCCTTGTAGAAGTTATATACAGAGTGGGTAAAATTCCAGTTCAAAATTAAGCCGTGTCCTTAGACCTGTCGTATAACAACAACCCTGCAAATAATAACACAATAAACCACAAGGTCCTAAAATCCCAAAAAATTAAAAGAAATCTTACCTCAATACTGAGGGTGCACCATATCTGAATTGCACATGGCGAAGAAACACTTATATGGCTAAATATAAGCAGAAAACACACCAACTATATCACCATCAGGTCTATAGAAGGTTTAGAAAATGATTAGGCATAAAAGCACAGGAAAACTGATAAAAAATCAGACCCACATTTTAAAATGAAGGCGACTTAACGGCCATTCCGCCAAGAATGCCAGAAAGTTCCGGTGGGAATCAAATCGCACCTAACAAAAGTAATGCGCGCGAGCCTTCACTAGCTAATGGATATACATTATATACGCAACCTCTATAAATGGTACTACCTAAAAGCGTACAGTTAGGCGAATGCGCTGGGTATGGAAAAATTAAACAAATAATTAATAAAAGTGGCATTTAAAAATAAAAATGCTACAATGTATAAAAATTGCATCAATATTGTCCAGGTGTTAATAACGTTTTTTTAAGAATAAACTCTATGAAATACATTTGCTTTTTCTAATCCACAACGAAACCTGTGTTGTTTTTAAATACGTGGAAGAACGTGAATATTTTCGCAAAATGTTTAATTAACTATATCTATTTATAATTGCTACCTACTACATAATATATTTCCAGCTCTTTTCCAGGTTTACTTACTAACTTAACTTAATCTGGCACGAAATTATCGCAACTTGCGGGATTTAGTCGTGGCGGAAAAACAGTGTTATATTTACATTAATAACATAAGTTCGTCGAATTCACGGCATGCTTGGCAAACTTAGTTATTTTAAATTTGTCAGCCTAGAAGCACTATTCCTCACTAACGATACGAAACTAGTATTAACTAGTAGAAACTAGAATATGTATATTTTATATTGTAATATTTTATTAACTTTCTTAGTAAAAATTTAAAAAAAGTACTTAAGTTAATCTCAAATCAAAAAGGTACTAACTATACATATACTTCCAAACCATTATAATCTTTAAAACACTTGAATTTTTTCATGATTTCAAATATCTACAATTTTTGTCTGTAAAGATTTCTATTGTCACACGGCTTTTGGGCAATCTATAGGGCTAAAATTTTACTATTTGACAGTGTATACCACATACAGGGTTGTTAGTGAATAAGTGCGACAGACTTCAGGGGGGATTTCTACATGAAAAAATAATGATAGTTTGCTATATAACTTTTGTCCGCAAATGCTTTGATTTCCGAGATACAGGGTGTTAAAGTTTTTATTAAAAAGTGACGATTTATTTATTGCTCTGAAACCCATCGAGATATGCAAATGAAATTTGGTAGGATTTAAGAGGTAGTTATTGCGCATTTTCTGACATGCAATTAAGAATTTTATGTTTATCATTGGCGCGCATAAGGGTAATAATCTCATTTTTTTTAAAGAAAAAAATGATACGCCACTGAGATATATCAAACTAAAAACAATTTTTGAATTTCTCATTCAATTTGTGACAAAAAATCTCTCTTGCCTATTTTTTGTATTGGGCGCCGTTTTTATGCAAAAAAATAAAACATCTTAACGCGTATTTTTCATTTCTCTAATACATCATCTAGTAGGCTATCAACATTCTGTTAAATGCGAATATTTCAACGAAATGTCAAATTATTAGAGTTTTTTCATTTTTAAGCTTTTAGTTTGGTATAGCATTAATGTTAATAAGTAATTAATTTTTCTTTTATCGAAAAGAATAGAAAATTATACAAATGCGGAATTGTCAGACATGCATTTTGTCTATGGTCGAAGTAATGGAAATGGTCGGCAAGCTCGACGATTGTATGCTGAGTTGTATACAGGACGTAGAGTACCCCATCACACAATATTTGCTCGTCTGCACCAACGTTTGCGCGAAAATGGTACATTTTAGAAACAAACGGCTGACTGCGGACGCCCTCGAGAAGTACGAACTGTGCAACTAGAGGAAGCAGTTGTTCTCGAGTTAATTGCGGAGTCACCTGAAACAAGTACTCGAAAAATTGCCAACATATTGAATGTAAGCAACTTCACTGTATTTAAAATTCTTAAAGAACAGCAATTGTATCCGTTTCACATTCAACGTGTGCAAGCTCTACTACCTAGAGACTTTTTTCCGCGCCTAGTTTTTTGCCATTGGATTCTTCATCAAATCGCTCAAATTCCTAATTTTTTAAATGGCGTTTTGTTTACTGACGAGGCTAATTTTGGACGACAGTGTATACGAAATTTCCATAACAATCACTTATGGGCTGAGGAAAATCCACATGGAATCTGTGAAGCTCATTTTCAGTATCAGTTTTCAGTAAATGTATGGCTTGGGGTAATTGATGATCCCCTAGGTCCCCCGATTTAAATTGCATTTATTATTTTTTCTGGGGACATTTAAAATCGTTAATGTATCAGACTCCTATCCAGACAGAGGAAGATTTGAGAAACAGAATTAATCAATTCAAATCAAATCAAATCAAAAACCCTTTACTGTCCCAAGAATCTTGTTGACAAAGGTATAATATACAAGGGTACTGAGCTGATACAGAACAGTGAACAGAACACAAGAGTACAACAATATTAAATGAAACGAGGCATGGTTAAATCGTTAAAGTCAAAACAACACAAAATTAATAAATATATGAGAAAGCAAGTAGTTAAGAATAATAATTCAAAATTTATATAGTCAAGTTATCAAGTCAAATCTCAACACGTCGTCAAAATACTCATCAAGAGTGTAATATATTTTTTCTAGTAATATTCTTTTGGTTAGTCTTCTAAACCACCCCAGGCACTGTTGGTTTCTCAAATGAAGTGGTAAATGATTAAAGATTTTTCCTCGGCCATAAATTAAAGATTTTTTAAATAGGCTGGATCGTGGAATTGGTAACTTTAGAAGAAATGATTGACATGTGTTATAATGGGTGGGGATGGACGGCTTTGATATTTTTTAAAGATTAAGCGAACAGTTTCAAGGATAAATATAAAACAAAGAGGTAAAATTGAGTTATTAAGAAACAGAGGACGACAAGAATCACGAAACTTAGCACCACAGACATATCCGACTGCCCTTTTTTGCAACACAAACACAGATTGGAACAAGTTCTGCGTACAAAATCCCCAAAAACAAATACCATAACGAAGATGAGACTCAATCAGTGTATAATACGAGTCTTTTGCCAAAGGAAAACCCAGATTTTTTGAGATAATCCTAATGGCATAGCAACCAGAACATAGCTTTTGACACAAATTTGCTATGTGTTTCTTAAATTTAAGATTGGTGTCCATGTATAGTCCCAAAAATTTACTAACATCACACATAGAGATCGCCTCGTCCTCCAGATAACCATTATCCAGACGACAGTGAAATCCCAATATAAAAGAATAGCAAATTCCCATCGCACCACTTCTTGATTTTGCACCAATTACTGTTTACATTCAAAGAAAGCCTATCGGCAACCATGTCATGCCAAAGGATGGTCGTGTCATCGGCGAATATGGTGAACATTCCCGCTATATCAAGATGGGCATATCGTTAATATAGATGAGGAAAAGGAGCTTCTTGTGAAAAAATTTGCAATACTCTTGGAATATTCGAAAGAGCTCGCCAGACTATGAGACGGAGAGTTGGTTAAACTTTTGATCTGGCAACATCGAGAAATCTGTCATCAGACATGTAGAGATTCCAAAAACTAACAGGTGTGCCAAATTTCAAGTAATTATCTCGGAAGTTATGGGAGAAAAACGAATAAAACTAAAAAAAAAATAAAAATTGAAGTTTTGACACCCTAAATATCAAAAATGGAGCCTTCTTGACCCCACGTTTATGCGTATTTCTTTTCTATTTTGACAAAAACTATCACTCCCTTAAATATCTATGTGATATTTAGTAACACCCGTATAATTTATTATTCTATGTAGCTTCTTTCGTATTTCTTAAGAAATGTTGTAATATAGGTTAGTGATGCGGATAAAAAAACTGTTCCCACTACACTAAACTAGATTAAATTTCGCGACGTTGGCATTGTAATGACAAAATTATATTAATCTCAGTTTAGGTAACCTTTAAGAAACTTTAGAAAAACGTTCTTAAAGTAAAACTTAATATTTTCTTCTTCTTTACAAAATGGCGTTATCACTTTTTTCGTATCACTTGGTGCAACTGAGTTATCATGATCAACTTCATTATTTTAAATACGGACCTGGATTTTTTTAATTTTATTTTTGAAAGTACATTTTACTCCAAATACAATGATGTATCGCTCAACCCTATTTACTTACGTTTCGACACAAATTATACATCATCAGGAGAATCTTTAAAATAATCTAGTACGCCTATGGTTTTTTTCAAATATTGTTTTTATTTCAAGTAAATAGAATTGACTCAAAACAGAAACCAGTAAAAATATCTTATTTTATTTAAATTGCCGTTTACCATACTTAACCTAAATACAACTTAATTTAAAAATGGCACAATAATTAAACATAATATAAAAAAAATAAGAAAATAATTTACTTAGTAGATATTATTATCATTTCATTAAATGCTCGAAATGGCCTCCCTGATTTTCAATACAACGGTTGGTTCTTTCTTCCATTTGTTGAATTGTGTGTCTCACCATGTCGGGTGTAACTGTTTGGAAGGCATCAATTATACGTTGCTGCAGTTCTTGAATATTAATACAAGGGATATAATAGGCCTTGTTTTGCAGATGTACCCACAAAAAATAATCCAGCGGATTAAGACCAGGTGATCGAGGTGGCCATAGAACAGGACCGTAGGTTTCCATGCAATTTTCTGGAAACCGTTCATTTAGGTAATTACGAACAATTGAGGCATTATGAGCTGGACATCCGTCTTGCTGGAACCATTGAACTTTATTTATAATCGCTAATGAGACTTCATCCAGCAAAGATTCCAAATCGTGCTGTAATAAATGTAAATATCTTCAGCTATTTAGATTATTTTCCAAAAAAACTGGACCTATTACTCTATCCGCAACTAGCCCACACCATATATTTATTTTGGAACGCACCTGCGGTCTAATTTCTTGAACCAAATGGGGATTATCGGTAGCCCAATAATGTTTATTTTTCCTATTGAATATACCGCAGTTAGTGAATGAACTCTCGTCACTCCATAGAATTGATTGACAAAATTCTGGATTAGTATTTTGAATGTAAAACCAATTACAAAAGATTAATCGCCGTTCGGGGTCCTCTGCATGAGGCTGCTGCACAGGATGAAATTTATAGTCATGAAACTTGTGTTTTTTTAAAATTTTCTTTAGTTCTGCAGAAGTCATATTACATTCTCGGGCTATAGGGACTTTGAGTTTTCAGGATTAATATAAATCTGCGCCAGCACATTAATCTCGTTTGCATTAGGTCTTACATGATATTTATTTCTTTTCTTTAAAACTCTACTTTCTTCTACCATGCATGTGCTAATTCGCTGAAATATTCTCCTTGGAGGTTAATTTCTCTCTGGATATGAAATCGCATAGCTTATTTCCGTCAAAAACGAGTTTCTAAAATTTCTAATGTAAACATCGTACACATAACGTTTCTCCTTAACTGAAAATCGAACCATTGTTGTCACAAATTAATAATAATGTTTATTGTAAATAATAAGCTGGGCTCGGGGTTTGACACATACAATAGTGTTTTTTGACTCGTGGCAACTTCATTTAAAAATTAAGCATTTTTTATAAAATCACAGGGGCCATTTCAAGCATTTAATTAAAAGATATTACCAAGGCCGGCTTCCATGTTGGTGTAGATAGAGAAATCAAGTATCCTTTTCACTTTAAACCCATTCAAGCCTAGGATATTACTAAGTAAATTATTTTCTCTTTTTTTTTTATTTAGGATTAAATGTTTTATTTTTGTGCCTTTTTTACATTTAGTTGTATTTAAGTTAAGTTGGGTAAACGGCAATTTAAATAAAATAAGATATTTTTACTGGTTTCTATTTTATCTAATTGAAATGAAAATAATATTTGAAAAAAACCATAGGCATACTGAGATTATTTTAAAAATCCTTCTGATTATGTATAATTTGTGTCGAAACGTAAGTAAATACGGTTGAGTGATATATCATTGTATTTGGGGCCAAATGTGCTTTCAAACGTAAAATTAAAAAATCCAGGTCCCTATTTCCTAATTTGATCATGAGTACTCAGTTGTACCAAGTGATACGAAAAAAGTTTTAACACCATTTTGTAGAGAATAAAAAAATACAAAGATTTTATTTCAAGAACGTTTTTCTAAAATCGGAACTTTTTGAGTTATTACAGGAATTAATTATAGATGTTTTTAACAAATCACTCTGTATCTCAGGAATGAAAAAGTTAGGCAACGCTGTTAGTTGATCTTGAGAGAGCTTTAAAAATGGCACATTTTCTCTAATTTCTTAGAAGTTACCGTTTAGAATATACCCATAGTGGTCAATTAAATAGTTGTCACCCGTATATTACTATTCGGCTATTACAGTGTCTTCAACTTTATAGAATATGATTTAAAGAATTATTATTTTCAAAATAAAACTTTTCTTTAAAACAAAGTTATTTCGAATGCGCAGAAGACAAGTTCGACTACAATAAAATATTCTCACCACATATTTCATCAAAAAGCAAAGGAAAAAAAGCGTATTTAAAGTGTTAACGTATGAAGAAATGGGGCCAAGAGGTTTGCCTTTCTCAATAAGCACTCTAGCTCTGGTGTGTTCGGCACACAGACGAAAAATATTCAATCCAATCACCGTATATGACATCGGCAACATTGAAAATGCATAACTCTCTAAAAATGTAATTCTGAACTAGGCAAACGCTTCGACGAGGGCGTCGGGAAGGGGGTGATATGGTCGTCCTACCTTTGATGTCTGAAATGTTAAAGCATGAAAATTGAATTTCTGTGAAGCGCCTTTACAACCTTTTAGCATATTTAATCTGAAAGAAGTTTGAGGAAAAAATAAATATGCAATTATTCTTTATAGTAAGCGTAGTCGGGGGAATGTGACGTAGAGTTTAAATTGAGTTTGGAGGCGCCAGCGATGAAACCGGCGCGATGGAAATTTTCTTATTTGATTTCGTTGTTTTTGCGCGTAAAAGAATTTGTAAAAAATATTTGGGTTCAAAGAAGCCTTTTAAAATTTATTTTACCGCCTATTTTAATATTTACAAATAAATCAAATTTTATTGCTATACGTAAACAAAATTCATAAAAATCAATTATAATAAAGCCTATAGAAGTAAAGAACACCAAATATAGCATACCCCTTCAAATTATCAATTATATTTTACAATTTCCTCCTCAAGATTATATAGCTAAAGTTCAGGTTGTTATATAATCTTTTGGGAAGAGGTTTTTAGTAAAATCGAAATTAATATTCAGGTAGGTCTAACAATTTTTTTACTTATTTTTTTTTTTAATTACCTCATTCGCTGATCAGAATCAAAACTTTAAGTATATATTATTATATCTTCCAATGAAATTAAAAAATGAAAAAAAGGTGTTGAGGGCATAGTTAACAATGAATGACATGAATGTTGCTTTAAACATTTTTTAATAAATATCCCACCACTGTCCCACCGGGAATCGCTTCGATCTATACAGGGTTAGGAGAAATTACCAGATTACCAGAACGGTCGATTATTTCAAAAGATATACAAGTTAGCAAAAAATGTCTTTCATAAAAGTTGTAAGGCTTTTAAAAATCTACATATCCGTAGTAAATTGGAATATACAGGTACGCCCAAAAAGTTGTGGAGAGTCAAAAGTTATATTTTTTGAAATAGAACACCCTGCATATTATTACTAATTTTGATCGTCCAGTCTTTAAACATTTTCTATTAACCATATGCTATGTCTAAATTTATTAGTTTCCGAGATATCGGCGTTTTAAATAATAACGGATAACAATGATCTATTCGAACGTAGCCGTATTTACCTTAGTAACAAATTAGGCATGGTCTTTGACATTTTGTCAGAATTGAGCAAAAAAGGAAATAGCATGGCGTTTTCACTTACTGAAACAGAGAGAATTGATATTTTAATTTTAAGGGGATATGTCGATAAGCAGAGATAATACCAGGAGGTATGTGATATTTTTAACAATTTGCACCCAGATAGGCAAATTAAAAACAATGCAGTTTTTCGAACTGTGGAGCGTTACAGGATGACTGGAAGTGTAAAAAACCGACCAAGATCTGGAAGACCTAGGAGTGCTACCGCCGATGATAAAAAATTAGACATTCTGCTTTCGATACAAGAAAATCCCAGACAATCCACCAATCAGCTTGCTTTGGATCACGAAATTGATCAAAAATCTGTAAGAACCGTTCTTTATACTGAGAAAATGCATCCATACAAAGTTCATGTTATACAAGAACTTTGTGATGTTGACTATGATCGAAGACTAAAATTTTGCGATATAATTACGAGAAAGATTAAAGAGAATCCGCATTTTCCAAACAATATTGTTTTTTTTTTCGGATGAAGCGACCTTCACACTACACGGAATGGTCAATAAACAAAATTACCGTTACTGGGGGCGAAATAACCCAAACTGGTATGAAGAACTGCATACACAGTTCCCAAAAAAAGTCAATGTCTGGGCTGGATTGTTAGCGGGACAATGCAATTGAACCCTTTTTTATCGAGGGAAATTTGAACGGTGAACAATATCTCCAGCTTTTTCGGCAAGAAATAGTTCCAACTATAAACAATTTAACTCTCGATATTAACCTAACCTGGTATCAGCAAGATGGAGCTCCCCCGCATTTTTCTCGTGAAGTTAGAGAATTCTTGGATGTCACGTTCCCAAATAGATGGATAGGAAGAAGAGGGCCTATCGAGTGACGTTCACGATCCCCCGATCTTTCGCCCTTAGATTTCTTTTATTGGGGTCACCTGGAAACAACTGCTTATCGGAACAAATCCAATAATTTAGAAGAATTAAGAATTAAAATTTTAAATGAAAGTGAGAGAATAACAAGGGAAATGGTTTTAAATACCCAAAGACATTTTTGCGATAATTTGTATCATTGTTTGTTAGTAAATGGGGCCATTTTCAACATTTATTAAAAAATAGAGCTGTGTTTCCATGACTTGTTATACCGATTGTTTTTCATGTTAACTTATTAAATTGTTTATTGAAATTTATTTTGTGTTTTGTAACTGATCAAAATGTCATGATATCTCGGAAACTTATAAATTTAGGCATAGCATATGGTTAATAGAATATGTTTAAAATTGACTGGACGATCAAAATAAGTAATAACATACAGGGTGTTCTATTTAAAAAAATATAACTTTGACTCTCCACAACTTTTTGGGCGTACCTGTATACTTCAGTTTATCACAGATATGTAGATTTTTAAAAGCCTTACAACTTTTATAAAAGACATTTTTTGCTAACTCGTATATCTTTTGAAATAATCGACCGTTCTAGTAATTTCTCCTAACCCTGTATATGGAAAACTATACACAGAAAATCTGACAGTATGCCAATGTTGCTGGGGGCAACCGGGCTAATATATTTTCACTAAGATGACACTTCCGGTTATACCGGAAATAGGTGTCAGCTTGCGTATTTTAAATGGACCCTGTATATTATTACAATTTTGAATTCTACGTAAGATTCCAAGCAGATTTTATATACCCAAGTCTAAGCGTTTTTGACATATTTAAGACTTTAGGTATATCAAAAAATGACGTTTGCAGGCCATAAAATAATTGTCAATTTTTCCTATAAGGAAGTCTTTACTATTTAATTTGGGTTCGATTCCTTGTTAAAAGGGGCCTGCTTTAAGATATTTTTTATATTATTTTGATAACTATAAATCCTGGGTGTTCAAACAATAAGATTAAAGATGAAATTAAGTAAACTGCAAAAAATCTACATTTTCAAATGGAAACCCCTAAATTTTATGATTATTTCTTATTTAACATTAAAAATAAGGGTAAATTTGTACAAGGTTGTCGGTCCGGAAAATTTGTAGTTTTCGAAATATTGCCAATTTAATATTTTTATATGCCAATTTTCCTGGGATATTAAGTTTAATTATTCCTAGTTGGCTATGACGGCTTTAAAAACAGTCAAATGTAATCATTTATTATTCACGGAGAAAGCTATATTAAGAACATGTGACATATTTGCCATTCGATATACGCAAAAACAGAAGCCATGACAATGTGCTGTTAAACAAATTTTAAAACATTTCAAGAACTTTGGATCCGTTAAAGCAATAGTGCAAAGAAATAAACCTCTAGTTAATAATGAGAATACTGAAATTTGTATTTTAGGATATTTCGCCGCATATCCAACCATGTCTGTAAGACAAGCTGCGTTTAGAGTCGTTTAGAGTCGTTTAGAGTCAGGACTATCCAAATCAACAATTCAAAGAATATTATGCAAACATAAATTTCATCCATACCTACTTTCCATAGTCCAGCATCTAAAATAAACTGATTTTCCAAGACGGGTGGCATTCTATGAATTTAGCATAACTTGGGCACAAGGAAACCATTTTTTTTGCACAGTAGTATTTGGACAGATAAAGGTAAAGTTACAAGAAATGGTGCCCATAATCGACATAATCCCATTATTGGAGTAATTCAAACTTACATGTGTTTAGAGAGTAAAACTTACAAGAATCCTGGCAGTTTAATGTTTATTGTATAATTAGAAATGAGCGTCGTGGCAATACATTTTTATCAAGAAAATTTAAATAGTAATAAGTTAGACGATTTTGAATCATTCAGCATATAAAATGTGCTTATTAACGTGTAGGTAAAGACTATTTGAAGATTTTACACAATTTTGAAGCCGACTATTTAGACAATTTGCCTCTCGCTGCTCATAGAAACTTATTTTACCAGCATGATGGCGCACCTCCACATGGTAGCTACCTCATCGATAATGTTTATCGAAATTACGAAATGCTTTTGATGATCGATGCATCGCCAACAATGGTCCTTTCCTTTGGCCACTCCGCTTCCCAGATCTTACAGTGCTCGATTTTTTTATTTGGGGTACAAATAAAGATCGAGTGTATAACAACTATAGAAGACTGCATGCAGCGAGTGAAAAATGATTTTACAAATTTAAGTCCCATCTCGATAAGAAAGCGACCCATAAAGAAGTATTGCTTAGATGCGAAAAATATTTGGAAGTTGAAGGACGTCAGTTTAAACATTTACTGAAAAAATAATAAATAGGGGTTTCCATTTGAAAATCATGATTTTTTGCAGTTTTCTTAATTTCAATTTTAATCGTATTGTTTAAACACCCCCCACAAAGTTCTTGAAATTTTCTATAATTTGTTTAACAGCACATTGTGATGCCTTCGGTTTTTGCGGATATCGAGCGGCAAACGTGTCACATGTTCTTGATATAACTTTATCACATTCTCCGTAAATAATAAATAAGTTTAAATAATCTTCGCTTGTATAATTTAAGCGCTCTGGCATAATTATTAATAATTTTCTAATGGTAAGTGACAGCTTCATACATTTCTTTACCATTTGACTGCTTTCAATGCCTTCATAGCCAACTAGGAATAATTAAACCTAATATCCGCAGCAAAATTGCCATATAAAAATATTAAATTGGCAATATTTCGAAAACTACAAATTTTCCGAACGAATAACCTTATACAAACTTACTCTTATTTTTAATGGTAAATAAGAAATAATTATAAAATTTAGGGGTTTCTATTTAAAAATGTGGATTTCTTGCAGTTTACTTAATTTCATTTTCAATCTTATTGTTTGAACACTCTGTATTAATAGTTATCAAAATATTACAAAAAATCTATTTAAGCAGATCCTTTTTAATAAGGAATCGAACCGAAATTAAATTCTAAAGACTTCCTTATAGAAAAAATTGATAATTATTTTATGGCCTGCAAACGTCATATTTTGACTTAACAGCTTAAATATCTCAGAAACGCTTAGACTTGGCAATAATAATACATATAATAATATACAAAATCTGCCTAGAATATTACGTAAAATTCAAAAATGTAATAATATACAGGGTATTTCATTTGAGAATATTTTATCCGGGTTGCCCCAAGCCAACATTCGCATACCGTAAAATTTTCAAAAATTTTTAATATACAGGGTGTTATGGAAATGACTTATTATTTTTTAACCCGTAAATATATAGGTCGAGACGAATTGGGGAAAAATTGCTATAAATGGCGCTCGAAGCTAGAAATTCGAGAAAAATGCCTTCAAAAATTTAGGTCCAAAACACCTACACGCCAATGACCCAAACAGCTGATTTGGGTATTGTTTACTTTAGTGGAAATGTTGAATTTTTCGCTAAAATTTCGTATATAGGCTAATTAAGGGTAGCTGATCACAATTTTCCTTTTGCGTTTAGGCGGCAAATGCACTGGTTTTGAGAAAAAAAATGTTAAAGTTTTTCTAACTCACCGGTATGTTATTTTGCATGTAATCCTAAAATGTTGCTTATTTCCAATAAAATATTACTTGTCGGAGTCATAGTATACACTTCTGAGTTGAAATAAACGAAATATGCCACAAGGAAACTCTGAAAAACGGGATAACTTGTAAGCGAACAGAAAACTCTACGTTATCTGGAAAAAGACGGGGGCTCACTGACAGCTGGCCACCCATGTTGTCAGATTGTTAGTGTATTATAAATTGCCTATACTTGTCAATTCATTTTTATTAATTGAATGAATCCTATTGGCTCGAGCTAGCATATCATTCTCCTGGATGGAAGCCATTGATAATTACAAGAAAAAGAAGAACAATCTGGCAACGTGAGTGCAATGAATCTGAAAAGAGACGGTTCTACTTTGTCGGCGTATTAACAACGAATTTAATTAAATTTGTGCCTTTTCCATTGTTTTTTTGCTAAAATGTTGCTCTTATTTTATGAACAGATAGTTTGGTGAAAGTTTTATCACATATTTTGAAGGGAAAACCATAAAATCTAGGAAATTGAAAGGAAAGAATACCCTAACCTGTAAGTGAAAAAATTTAACATTTTTTTCTCAAAACCAGTGCATTTGCCGTAAAAACGCAAAAGGAAAATTGTGATCAGCTACCCTCAATTAGTCTATATACGAAATTTTAGCACAAAATTCAACATTAATTGCACTAAACTAAACAATTACCATTCCAGCAGTTTGTCTTGTCAAAAACACATGTGTTCAGGGGCATTGAACTATCATGGAAGGCGCACATAGTCCGGTTTAAGGGTATTTTACAAAATTCAAAATACTTCCGATTTTAGAAAAAAAAACTATCAAGTGTAACTCTAGACCACCTCAGGAGTGGCCCCTTAAAATATAATAAGTCATTTCCATAACACCCTGTATAGTTTTCCATATGGGTCGTTGGTATGTATGGAAACGGTCTATTATTTCCTAAAGTATAACAGTTAGCAAAAAATATTTTAGATAAAAGTTTTAGGGTTTTTTAGCGTGTATTAGAATTCAAATAAAATAAGTATACAGGATGAGTCAGAAAACCGTAGGAAAGCAAAGTTGCCTTTTTTTAAATGGAACACCCTATATCTTCGAATATTTTTGGATTTAGCATGAAATAACAATTATTTTTTAATAAGTGCATTATAAGTCTAAACCTAATATTTTCCGAGATATCGACTTTTGAAAAATTACATTTTTGAACTTTGACAGCTTTTAGCTTTCTAACGGTACGTTTTAGAGTAAAACGGCTTACATGTCCCTATCTTACTTTTTTATGATCTACCTAATAACATCAACTTCCGGTTAAACCGAAAGTACTTTATTTCCGGCTTTTGAGTTACATCCGGTTTAACCGGAAGTTGATGTTTTTGGGGAGACAATAAAAAAGTAAGATAGGGACATGTAAGCCGTTTTATTCTAAAAGGTACCGTTAGAGAGCTAGAAGCTGTCAAAGTTCAAAAATGTCATTTTTCAAAAGTCGATATCTCGGAAACTATTAAGTTTAGACTTATAATGCAGGTATTGAAAAATAATTGTTATTTTTTGAAAAATCCAAAAATATTCGAAGATACAGCGTGTTCCATTAAAAAAAAAGTAACTTTGTTTCTCTACGGATTTTTGACTCAACCTGTATACTTATTTTTTTTAAATTCTAATACACCTTAAAAAACCCTAAAACTTTTATCTGAAATATTTTTTGCTGACTGTTTTACTTTAAGAAATAATCGACCGTTTCCATACATACCAACGACCCTGTATAGACCGAAGCGGTTTCTGGTGAGATACCCTGTGTCAAGCCGCTTTCTTCGGGTTTATCGAAATCCCGGTAGTCAGTAGCGTACACTTTAAAAAAATAAGTTACCATTTTAGCGTCCCGCTCTAAATAATTATTTTCATCAGACATGACCACTCAAGCAGAATAATTTTTCAATGAATGCGAAATAAGTACTATAAGTGTTTAGAGAGTATTGAAACGTTCTAAATTTCATCAATACAAATTGAGAATGTTACACGAGAAGATGATCCGGATCGTAAACTAGAGTTTTGTGAATTAATGGGTGCAAGATTGAACCGTTACGCATAAATTACCTGAAATGTATTTGTTTTAGTAATGAGTATACTTTCTTTCTAAAGGGAGAAGTTAAGCGTCAAAATGTTCGGTTTTAGAGCGATGTAAATCCTCATAATTACAGGGAATGTAATACCCAGTTCCCTCAGGAACTTAACGTTTGGGCAGGTATTTTAAGAAACCATATTATTGGGCCACTTTTTATCCAGGGAAATTTAACTGGATCGGTGTATGAGTGAAAATACCGTAGAACATTTGATTCTGGAAAGTGTTGAGGAAAATCCTGATGAATTTGGTAATATGCCTATAATATTTCAACAAGATGGGGCTCCGCCACATTATAGTAGAGATCATAGGAACTACCGTGATCAGCACTATCCCGACCGCTGGATGCAGTGCTTATAATTTTGGTAGTTTTTTTTATTGTTATAAAATACTAAAAATATCGCCTGGCCGCCCGTAGGTTCCTTTACTATTGCCTAAAAATCAAATTAACCCACAATAACAAAAGTGGTCGCCATTTTGAAATTAATCGATAAAATCTTTACAAACTTGGGGAACGTTCATAGATTGAAAATACCTTGCCAACGAGGTATCACTCGACCCCATCTGCCATTTAGAAAAATGGCGCCCTGCCGCCATCTCTTAAAAAACTGAGTCTAGAATTTATACTAAAATGGTAGTATTTTAGTTATTATTAAACGTACCAAAATTTCATTATTCGCAAATTTGTTAATCAAAAGTTATCAAGGGGGGGGGGGGGACTTTAAACGCGCACTGTATAGTTGAATTTTGATATATCCTAAAGTGTCAAAGATATTGAAACATAGAAAAAAGTTTTTTTAGTTTCCTACTCTTTGAATAATCAAATGGTGCAATTTTCTAATTTTATGTAATAGTCTATTAAGAACATTCGTAATAAAGTGTTACAGTATACTCAAAAACGTAGTAGTAGTAGTGGTGTTTGTAATTAAATACGTAGATGAGACGTAAATTCTAAAGTTGTAATTAACGTTATATTGGTCCGCCTGGAGCAGTCTGCCGTTGTTTCTCTGAATTATTGCAATACATTTTAGCAGTAATTTAACTGGATCAAAACCTCAATGTCATTATTATACTGGATTCAGTATTTATCAAATAAATGCGATAATGGCCACGTTCCGGAATGTGTACATTCGAGTTTATGTAACAGACATAATGAAATCCCATATAACGCCTTAATTAAGCTGCAGTATATGGCCGCTTTATTATATATGCTAATACGGATTGTGGTAAACTCCAATTATCCACTTTTCGTGTGATGATGGGACGAGCTATGAATAGCTCATCATATTATGTCGTAATGTTAAAATTCTAAAATTGTGTATGCAGGTAAATAGCAATCTCATTGATAATTGGAAATTATTCATGTTGACCACTGCTAGGGGACAGAAAAGCGCACTTTCTTGCCTGAAGAATTTCCACTCGTAAAAGTAGGATTTTTCTACTGACGAACTCGTTCTTGGGAAAAACCAACCATAGCTAACCAACTTATCGATTCATGTTCACTTTTACTCAGATCATTCTGCCATGTTTCGGACAGGTACTGACTGCCTGATGGGTGTACTAAAGTTCACCTTAATGCCACAATAACGCTAGGTAAAGTGTGTTCACAAATATAAGAAACCGACCTAAATGACTGCTATTATAAGGGTATTCAAAATATAATAAACAACAATAAACCAGTTCTGTGAAATGATATGGGCGTAATAAATTTTAAGTACCGTACTCAGGTAAATAAAAATGCGGATAAACCAGGGTCCTTTTTGATTTTAGTCTGTCAACGTACACTGTTGAGTTTAGTTTGTTTTTTGAAAATGTTTCGTCCTTGATGTTCTACTGAGATTTGTGAAAGCAATGAAACTAAAGTAAATAACAGAGCGCGTTTTTCAACATATGCTAAACAAATTATTAAGAATGTGTTTTTGACATTAATGTCACGCAGAAATTTGCGCCCTAAAGAAGTTGTAAAGGAAACGGGTTTACTTACAAAAAAAAATCCTTTTCCACAACTTGAAAAATTACACGAGGGCCAATTTTTGAACGCAGAAAAAGAAGTGATATTGGAAAATTAAGAACGTTGGACCAAGGGGACGAGGAACTATAACGACGAAAAATTTACAAAATGTATGAAGAGCAAAGTGTACCAACGTTGGACAACTTAATGAAAAGGCTGACAACAAATGAAACAGAAATAAATGCTCCAGAACAATATTGTGGAAGCGCCTTCAACACATGGGCTTTAAACTCAAAAGGATTAATAATAAGCAGGTTTTGATGGAGTCCAAGCGTCTTCAAGAATGGCGGTGGGAATATCTGACAAACGTAAATGAATACAGAACTTTATCTAAAGTAAGCGCCACAGATATAACATTATTGTTTACAATTCAGTCTTCTATGAAAACTTCAGCAAAAAATGCCGCCTTTACGTGGCGTGCATTGCGACTTAAAGTGTGAGGTTTTGGCGAGTGCATTACTTGGAACTTAAAAGCCAGATCTCGCTGAGTACTATTTCGTGTAGACATTAGCCCTCCCGCATCTATCCCTTTTTAACGTAGTATAGATAAGAACAGAACGAAACCGTATCGGCGCTTCGCTACTAACGATCAAAAATACTGGCAATACGTCAAGTTTTACATGGTGATATAAATTTCTAATTGATTCAACCAATGAGAAGCGGAAAGTGATCTTTGAACGCCCATAGAATATTCATAAAAGGAAATTAGATAGAACTTTCTTAGCGTCCACGTTGACTCTTAAAGTTTTACCAGGGTATTGTCGCTTCCTATGATACGTTTTTTTGCTGGAGTTTTTATACAGATATTTAAATGTAAACGATAATGTTATGTTTGTGGCGTTTACTTTACCTATAAAACCTGCAAAACTTTTTAGAAGCTTGTCATTACTGTAAGGGGGTGATGGCCGGATATTCCTCAAGATAGTTATCTTCAAGCTTGTGTTAAGGCCAGAGGTGGACTATTTTCTAGTGTTAAACAATTTGTAATCATTAAAAATAATAATAACTGACTTAATAAATTCATCGCCCCAACGCTACTTACTTCTAAAAGAGTATATTAAAATACAAGGTTAATAAAACATCGCGCGTCTGTTTTAGAAATCACGACGCTCGAGAGGAGTTTTCTAATGGGACGAGTGCGCTAATAGCTTTATTAAACATATCCTTTATAATATTTTTGGTATCTTAAATTTATTAAAAAAATAAAATTCATATTTTAAAAGAAAATACGCCATGAAAATTTTATAAATTTGAATGCCTAAGTTATGATTATGTTCATCCAAGAGGGCTTGGACTGAAAAACGTAGGGCTTGGTTAGGGTCACAATTATAAGGGGACGATACATCTAACCAAATCTAGGTTAAAATTGTGTCAAATTCATATTATGACATGATATGCTAAACTGATGAATATTGAAATAAGTAAACAATTGCAAATACAAAATTAAGACAGTAAGAATATAATAATATATCCTTATAACTATTTTAAATTTTTACATGGTGTTTTAAAAATATTGTTCTTCAAATGACGAAAAATGACGTACCTAATCCATAACCGTCCAACAAGCTGATTTCGGTGGAAATTTAATGTTTGTTCGAAAACAGATTAATCTGTCGTCGAAAAAATTGGGTAAGTACGTAATAGTTTCGGTGGATTTATGGGCGGTTGCACTAACAAACTAACCGGAACTAACCGCCCTGTTGAAAGTAACCAAAACGTGGTTCATCGTCAAGTAGTTGTTCCACAAACGGATTCAAAATATTATCTCTAAACCGCTGTGCTGTAACTGGTCATGGAAAGAAATAGGATTAACAATTCTTCTTCGGGTGCAATATGAAATGGGGGTTTTTACTACTCCACATGTCTGTATTCTGTGAATTTACGTATTCGATCAGGTGGAACCAGGCTTCATCAGAAAAAAAGTTAGGTCTAATAAACCATTTCTCTCCAACCAATTTTGGGTATATAACTAACAGTAATTCCTGCGTCTTTCAAAATCTGCAGCTCATATTTCTTGAAATAATTGCACTCTATAAAGAAACAAAATTAACTGTTTTTTAAGAACATTTGCAATACGTTCTTCTGCTCTTACAGATGGTCTTCCAGCTCCTTTTTGTATTGTATAGAACCTGTTTCCCTTATCAAAGCCACTGTTCTTCTCAGGAAATGAAAAGAATCCCCAAGAGTAAAAGCGACGTTAAGGATATTTTCACGAAAATCGTCCATGCACTAAGGATGATTGTATTGCCACTCACTATTTACTATAACCCCATTTCCAAAGCACGCTTCAACTATAAATTTTTAGTGCTGTTCCGTAAAACCCATCGCGCCAATTATTTAAGAAATTGGATAAATTAGCGATGAATCAAACTACTTGTAACGACTGTCAAAAATGACGGAATAACTGATTGATTGATAATGATGATATTTACTGACACTCAACAGGTATTAAGCTGAAGCACTAAGCAGTACGGTCTAAGATGTTTGGTCTTCTCCTGTCAACAAATAATTTTATTCTCCGTGTTTATGCAATAAACCATGCATGACTAAAGAAGACTTGATTAGGGCCTGGCCACATATGCGCGGTGGCAGTAGCGGTGACGATGGAGTTCCCGGTGGCTTTCAGACGTAACTCGTGAAATCAAGTTTTCCGTTGCACACTTGTCATGACATGAACGCCTTCAGAGCGGTGTCGCGGTGTGTCTAGCGTTCTAATACACGTTGACTGTCAAATATTGACTCTCGAGTTCGAACGCCATTGAAACGCGTACCGCACGTCTCGCTGACAAAATTAATGAACATGTAAAGAAATACATGGTGTTATGTGAGTTATCCCATCCTCATTACAAGATCATTCGGATTAAGAATAAGGAATGGGAAGAAATTGGTATCCCGAGCTCAGCATAGGTGGTAATTTTTTGTGGCGCCCTGGCGTACTTATCCATAAGGAAATGGTCCTATTAAGCCCGAGTTTAATATAAAAGTTTCTTTACCAACTACACAAAAGAGAGAGGCCCGTCCTTAACATGCAAAGGTATATTAGCTGGAATATTAAAGGTTTTATTTTCAAATTTTCTACCCATATTTACGCGTTTTAAAATACCAACATCACTATTTTTTTTTATAAGCGCCGACATCGATTGCTGTTTTCTTCATTGGCGGCTGCCGAAAGTTATTAGGTATTAATTTAAAAATTGATGTGTTGATGGAGTAATAGCGGAAGTGCCAACGCTCATGTATGTATTTCGTGATTGCCGCTACCACGCATATGTGACCTGGTCTTTAATGGTCACAACTTGCCATAACATTTTTAGGACATTGATAATTTGGCCTTAGTCCCACTAATAAATAAATGTCTCCTATTATTTAATTTAGAAAATTGCGCGAGTGTAGCCCCACCCCAGAAAAGGTAAGAATACCTTGCCAAACAACTATCCCATCGCATTGCTTTCGGTTATATCAAAAGGTATATTATTTACCGCCAGTATGGATTCCGTAGGTCTTGATCAACAGACCTTCTCGCTTATGTTACTCACGGTTGGAGCAACGCCATAGAACATCATCGGGAGGTAGCACTGTACATTTCCAAGGCCTTTGACCGAGTACGGCATGAGGGGCTCTTAACTTAAGTTAATTTTGTTCATGGCTGTCAAGCTTTTTTAAAGACCGTTCTCTGCGAGTGGCGATGGACGGATTTCTTCCAGACACATTTAACATCAACGCCGCAGTCCCTCAAAGTTTCATATTGTCGCCCACCCTCTTTTTACTATACATTAACGATCTTTTGGAAAAAACTAAAAATCTTATATACAGCTTCGCTGATAACAGCACACTTGTTTCATCTTTTACTTCCGATGCTCGAACATCGACTGCCAATGCACATTTCTGTAGGCAGCAAGAGGTCTCGCATCTCAACAAAAACCTCGAAGAAATTCTGTCTTGGGGTGACAGTAACGAAGTAGAATTCAGCGCTAAAAATAACTCAGGCGGCAGTTTTCCTTATAAAAGTTAATGTTGAAGAACCGAATATAGTCATGGCGGGACACTCGATTCCTAGTCACATTGCGGCCATTGCTAGTGTAGCGTCGCAGAAGCTTGGGATTCTTTTCCGAACTAAGAACCTCTATACACCCCAAGTACCTTTAATTCTCCATAAAGCCCAAATTCGACCATCGCTGGAGTGCTGTTCGCATTTTTGGGGCTCTGCTCCTACCTGCCGTGAGATTACTAAATTTCATTCAAAGGAAAGCCATTCGCTTGATCGGTGAGCATGATCTGACAAACAACCTGGAAATCCTTGAACATCGAAGGCAGGTTGGCGACTTAAGTCTATTTTACAAATATTTTCATGGCAAGTGCTTAACTGAGGTTGCCCGCTTCATTCCACCCAGAGCGGTGCATGTTAGAAATACACGACGAGCCACTGCAACGCTTGAACGACACTGTTAAAAAATTCATTCATTTGAAGAACGTCATCACTCTGGAACTACCTTCCTGAGGCCGTGTTCCCCAACATGTATAATCTCCAAAAATTCAAAACCATTCCTGCGCATACGCACCACTAGCAGAGCGCCCTAAAGAAGTAATCCTGCAGCGCTGCGTCTTATCAGACAAAAAAGGGTTAAGAAAATTGGAGAAATCTTGGGTAAGCAACGCCCTGTAGAAGACGCGGTGCGAACTAGCCACGACGATCAAACCGGTTTATGAACGGTTTAAATATTATTGTTAATATAATAAGAAGCTATTTTTTCTGTGTCCAAAGTACATTGACAGGAATCCCATATATTTTAAACCAGATTATACGACATTCGAAATAACTCCATATATCGATAAAGCTTTCTATATCGAAGGCCGTTGCCCTAAAACATATCGCAGACATAGCAATTTTAACAAAGAAAGAACCCTAAAAGTTTACAGCGAATTTTATGCTTACACAGACTCTAAAACCTCAAATTTTAGTATAGGGCTAATCTCGGAAATAAAATTACGGTAGTTTAAAACTTTTTCCTCGTAACATCTGACCCTTGGCCTCAAGTTTTCCCCCTATACCTATAGTTATCGGCCTCGGCACTTAGGCCCAACATAAAATACGGCACAGAAATCAAAATCTGCTAAAATGTAACCCCAATCCGACCAATAGCAATTGGAAACGTGTAGTGAATACGAAAAGGTATTTCGAGTTGTTGTACCGAAAAGCCCTTAAATCATTTTAACAATTAGTAAATTGCAAAGACGGCATCGGAAAAGTAAAAAGCAATAATTCATTTAAAACCGGCGTTTAACTCGTGAAACACGCCATTTTGAGAGCGCAGATTTTCTTTATGTTTCCGTGTTATAATAATTGTCCTGGTACAATAAAATTTCTGTACCATCAGACACATTTTTAACTCTAAAAAATGTTGCGTATCGTTGCCTCTTCCTTTTCCAATCCTTCGGTTGGTATACAGGTTATGTAAGTATTGCGGAACAGAAACGAAAAAATGGCGTGAGACAACACTATGCATATTATACCACAAATCCCGCAGAAGTAACGAAGATTTTAATAATAATAATAATAATAAACTCAATACATAGACCCATTACATTGGAAAAGCAACAGTGCAGCTAAAATGAGACTGTTAGCTTATTTATAATCTTATCCTTATTAAGTAGTATACAATAATAATATATAGAATACCGGTATGGAAATCCTTTGCCATGGGCTAACAATAAGTTAGAACTCAAACTTTAATTAAATTTCTCAACACAATAATTCAATTCGCGAATAAAATATTTTGTTGTTTGTTTTTAATTTTTTAATTGAATAAAGTTGTTTGAGTATATACCAATTAAATCTTTTTCTCAGTGTATATACGGCTGTAATATATATTTCCGCGTATTGTATGCTGGTGTGGAAATCCGTTGGCCCTCCATATCCTAGTAAAAATATGTAGTGTTGCAAAGTGAGGTACAGCTTCTTTCTTTCGCTCAGGCGACAACGTACGAAATAATGAATATTTATTTTATATTAACTGAATCGAAGCGAGAGGCGTGACACCAGCAGAACAATGAGCGAGATGCAATACGATGGAGTGGGAGAAAATAAATCTACCCATTTCTGTTCAGTTTGCAATACTTCATATTTTTACTCTTCTAATTTATTACTAGGATATGGGCGGTCAACGGATTTCCACACCGGTATACAATACACAGAAACATATATACACTAAGAAAAATATTTAATTTTTGTAATCTTAAACGACTCCATTCAATAAAAAAATTAAAAACGAGCAACAAAATTATTTTATTCAGAAATTTAATTAAAGTTTGATGGTCCGAATTAAAATTGATTTTGGACAAACACGTAATATTACCTTATCATAAATTACGTTTAATTCGACTAATTTGATAATGATTACGTCAATCATTCACATATTTAAAAATAACTGAGTCAATTAACTTACACTTACGTTGTTCCGTCGTTCTGTCATCACTTCTTTGACTATAGGTCTGGTATAATTGAGTTTAGTAAATTATTACTTACGGCCTTACAACAATAATCTTTATATAGACTGCAATAACACACTACAAGATTAACGCGTATAGCTACCGTACTTTACTTTACTTTGCACTGAAACTGTTTTACTAAAAGAGTCTTCTATTAGGGTTCTTCTCTTCTACTAGGGTTCTTAGTCGTTTTTCGTTACTCTTATAGCAAACACTACGTTCCCTAGAGTACTTTATTCTGAAAGCGCCGAATTATTCCAATGTTGCCCTTATAGGACGCCCTCACAGCTAATTATATCGTACTTAAACACCTTTCCCTACTCCTCTAACAAATCACTGAACCTGTGACGCTAATTTAGATGATCCAATAAGGAAGGAAAACGAGACACCGAGTGCAGAGGTTTTTGTTGTCAGAGACAAAAGTGGCCGCCAGCTTTTAGACAGTGGAGACAGGCCTAGGTTAAGTTCTAAGGTTATGAGCGCCACGCAGTTAAGTGGTGCACTTTGCCTCTGGAAGAGATGTTCGATAGTTATGAATGATAACTGCGAATCACCCTATAACTGCCCTACACTTAATTTCCTTTACCTTCAAATATTAACCTAGGTTGGGGATAGTAATGTAAAACAACAACGCTCAGTATATTGAATCTATTTATCATAAGATGTTAGTCGCTTAAATGCAGGTTGGCATTATTGACTATCGATAACCAAATAGGTATAGACCTCGTAATGAAATAATATGCTGTTTAGTTAAAGTCTAAAATTTGTAATAAAAGATTTTAAAATAATAGTGAAATTTTGAATTAATGAACAGAACGTTTACCAGATCATATTCCTATGTTCTTTGACCAATTGACACAATTAGTGATTGTCAAACAATAAAATAACAATAATAAGTATGCCATTATAGAAGCACGTACAGTAATTAAAAGTAAGGATGTGGAAATAAGTTAAACTCCACAGATAGGATTACTTTTTACTGTAGAAATATAAATGTATAGTCAAGTCTTGAGGTCGAAAAGTACAGGAAGATTTAAGGATATGACCCAGCAACGTTAGAACTATGGAAGCCAGAAGTACTGCAGCGATACTTACATTTATGTAGGTAAATTGATACGCGACTACAAGTCAAATAAATAAACCGACTGTGAGTGACACCAAATAATATACAGGGTTCTATCAATATACGCTACTCAGGGATGTAGGCCTACAACACGTGATCACGCCTTGTTTACAGTTACCAGACCGCAGTCCGCTGATGCAGTATCCTAACCGAAATATAAAATAAGCAGCTAAAATGTACGATTACTACTTACTGTACTATGCAAGTCATGACAGATAGCATTATTGCATAACAATGAATCAATGTAGTAGTAAAATCCCAAATAAGTACTAATCCCCGCTCTGTAATATCGAGCCCCTTATTATGTAAGCTATGGCGTTAGCTTTATTACACAATAATCACAATCCTAAATACTAGTAAAATCCAAATATGTACATATCCCAAACAAAAAAATAATACCCTAAATATGTCCATACCACAACCCTCTGAAATGATCCCTTCCCTAGTCAAGAACCATCATAGGAGTTACTAATCCAAGTATAAACAAAAATATTTAATTCAAATAAAATTCTCTCTATGTGATCTCGCTATAAAAAAGAGTGTGTACTGGTCAATAAGTCTTAAATGTGTTCATTGAATTGATAGATGAAAATATGTTTAAAAACTTGCGTTCTCAGCTTCAACTCAAGGCCATGCAATGCCTGAGGGATCCTATGGAACTCGAAGTAACCGCCTCTCTAATACACCATCAGTGTAGAGACTCCATGGAATTAATAAGCCAACAAGTGTGCTGAATGAACCTCAACACTCCAAAATCCAAATGAATCCAAAACCAGGACTAAAAACCCTAAAACAGAGGAAAATACCTCTTAATTTATGAAGATTTACCTCTTCCAATTGACATAAGTATCTACCAAATATACATTACCTCTGCACTTAAGTAGAGGGTCCTTTTAAGCCTGAATGACCATACTGTAGTCCCAAAACAAAAGATCCCACGCGGTCGTCACCACGAGTGAACTCTACTCCAAATTTATATCGCCCCTGAAATATTATTCGAGGACTTAGATATCGATTTAATAGTCAAATATATTAATATATGAAGACAACCGTACCTGAAGACATTAAGCGTGGCATAGAACCACAGCATATGGCGGCCATTAAATCTGATCCCATTCAACATGGCGTGAAGTACTTCCATCAATATCTAACTACATCAATTCAATCGGAAATCCATAACTTCACAAAGATTTGCGGTGCTAATTCATCTAAGTGGCACTTACAAGCTCACAGGCTTCTCAGCGTTACATTACCGAAATCTTTAATTTAAAATGGCGGCGCCACGCCGGAAAAAAAAGGAGACAAAAGGGAGACACCGACTCTAGTCGAAAGATGTGAAATGTCTGCTTGCTGTACCCTGCACTTCCAAGATCTTCGGGTCTAGAGCAGCACTATCCCTTTCCTACCCGCTACGAAGAGCAATTGTTTCTCTCTAGCATCTGGAATAAATCTCCAGTACGCAACTCAATGAGAACACGTGATTCGCAATGTCAACAGGGTTGTCAAACGTCAGGATCAGGATGTTGCTATGGGGAAACCACCAACGTACTACCGCAACCAGATATACCTTTATAAAAATCTCATACCCAAGAAGCGACCAATCGAGCAATTCCACCATTAAGTCTAAATCCTAAGAGCTGATTACTGCAAGATTACGGCATTCACAATCCAGAGCACCGCTTGGCTGTTTGGCCATGTACAAATCGGTTCGAAACCATGAGGTCCGATTTCATGGGGAATTTGTCCTAAAATAACTGGCAACACCGTAGAACACGTGCAACGAGGCCAATATACGCGGGGCCCTAGCAAAATGGTGACCCCAAAACCTTGACTTGTCAAAATCAGCTGTTTTTCAAAAGTCAAACTAGAATGAATTCCATAAAATGCTAGCAAATTAACTAACACTCCAGAAAAACCATCATATAATACGTCAAATTAAGTACAGGGGCACGATCCTAGTTAGAGAGTTACATTCCGTTATAAATTAAGCCTATAACCAAGGTTAACAAACTTGACTTGAACTGTCACCACATAACATTAGAAATTATCGTAGGTAACGTACATTAAATCCATCTATTCAAGGAGAACTTACTGAAACACAGGACACAGGACAACGTATAAGCTATTTCTGATAGCAGAATAGCTGGAATCCCTCGAACTCAGTATCAAGTGACCAATTCCTAGAATAACCTCTCAGTAAGCTTCTGCAGTGAACGTAAGATAAACCAGGACAAATTAGGAATGTCACTGGAACCACTAATAATTTTGCTGACATACACACAAGATTTTAACGTTTATACTAAATGTGGAATAAGGTAATTTATTATTATAAATTTGTGTTTATTGATACTATTAAAATCGTAAAATGAAATTTGTACGTTACAAACCATACATTGCAGAAAATAAAACTAATACATTTTACACTATGCGTCCTCAATTGCCAGAAACCAAAGTTGTACAACCCGGATATGGCGCGTCAGTGCGACATCTCATCGACTTATTACTGAATGCAAACGAAGAAGACAATCGTCACGTGACTACTTCATCATAAAATTTTATTTGGGCAACCATATTTTTAATATGGGAATTAAACTACAATTTTTGCAACTGTAAATAGAGAAATTGCACTGGGAACAAAAGTTTAATAATATCTAATTTATATTAATTAATCTAATCTAATGTTTGAAGGAATTCATATTTTATTCTAATAATAAAGCCTTAATAAAAGAAATTCCGGAGCTAACTGAATTAACAAAATTTAATTGACACAATAAAATTTCGTTTCAGTTAAGAAAATATGCATTTAAATCACTTTATTGAATTAAGCAACTTTTTTTCGGGTAATATCTTCCTTGCAACATAGCTCTTGTGATATTTGGGATACATTGCCATACTTAACAAAAATCAATTGAGCGTTTTAATTCGCACAAGAGAATGGTGTTCCCTTGTTTAATAGCAGCATTATAGAGTTGCAGAGTAGGTTAGTAGGTAGGTGCTGGTTTAAATGCCTGAAAAAGATGGAATAAAGCAGGAGCAACGCAAGGCGGGGGAGGGGGGTCACATCATTAAAAAAATTTGTTATACAATACTCCGGTTTGATGACGAGGGATAACTATTCCATTATACCTCAAGTTTAAAGTATTAGCATCGATTCTAAATGTAATCCTCTTATACAAGTACCAAGAATATTTGAGTTTAACAATTTTGTAATATAAAGAGCCTCTATATGAACATCCCGCTTCTACAAGTTTGCGACTTATTGGCCGTCTACGAGAGCAAAATTTCTGAATTTCTCGTATACATTGAGCCGTTAGACACAATGACTAAATGTAGATACAATAATGGAGTCACACGAAACTTTTTCCATTTTTGACTGAGAATGTGCTTAGTGTTATATAGAGCTATTAATTTGCAGATGCATTTTTGGATGCATATAGAAATATATTTTTCAAATAGGAGCTGAAATTAATCCTATACTTCTTGCTTCTGTTGGCAACATTTGATTTCCAATAGTAACGGAATTTATAGGAGTCAAAACTTTGATATTTATAGATCTGCCAAAAAACATTACAACTGATCAATATTAATTTTTAGGTCATCGTTTACATCATTGCACCCATGTCTACTCAAAGAGGGCAGATATGAGTGGTAAATTTGAGTATCATTCGCATATTTTTAGATATTGCAATTATGTGAAAACTCTGAAAACTTAGACGTGTTTAGAATAAATAATAATGGTCCTAAAATAGACCTTTGCCAAACACCGCTGTTTATGTTTAGGTACCTAGATTTTACACCGTTCAGAACCACCCTCGATTTGCGATTTTGTAAATAAGTTTGTATTAATTTAACCTAATTTAAGTGAAAGCAAAGATACCTTAAGATGACAAACAAGGTATGATTATTTATAGTGTCAAAGGCTTTCGATTAAGATTTAACATTAAAGCGCATCAATCGGTAAAAGTTCCTACACTTTTTGGATGTGATATACTGTTATTTTAAAATTAATGTTACATGTATGTTTTTAGTACATTTGTAGTTAGTACATAGCTTGGAAATGTATTTTTTTCTGGAATAAAACGTTCTCCCAGCAATATTTTTTACGAGATACCCGAAAAAAATACCTGGAGGGCGATCTGTCTTATATTTCAGTACACACCCATTAAGAAAATTAACGAACCGCTAACTGGAGAATGATCACATTATTATGAAATTTAAAGGATCATTTCTTTTTGAAATGTCAGAAAAAGCGTTTTTGAAAGTGTATGCATTTAGAAATGGACAGTTCAATTATGTCTGATACTCCGAAACTACCTGGACTTTTGGCAGCTTTGAATCCAAAGGAGCAATAACAGCTCACCAAAATGCAAAATTGGCTGAGAAAGATGCGTTTGATGAAGTCGATGAGATTCTTTTAAATCAGCAGTTAGTCGTAAGGGTTTGCGATATTCATAATTTTAATGTCTGAAACTTTAAACGCATTTTCCATGAATTGGTGCAAATAAAATAGAAGGCGGCCTAGCCAATTGGTCTGCAATTTACATATGTTATTGGCTACGAGTCCTTTTAGAATTATGCTGTATTGAAAATTTCATATTTTTAATATCTAAGAATCCTGACTTTCCGGAGAAGTCATCTTCGACATAAATAAACATAAAATAAAAAAACGTGTAAATAAATGAAGGGGTCGATAATATCAAGTACTTAATTAACTCAAAAAACAAGAAAAAACAGGTACAAAAGTAATACCATATTTCGTTTCTGCTCCTTTTTTAAGGTTGCCCCATGCGTCCCTTAATTGTTTTGTTGCTCTTTTTAGAAATCGCAACTCGGTAATCACAATTTTCTCTCAAAAGTGTTCCTTTTCTTTCCACATAACATTATGTGTTTTTTACACTCCATAATGTTTTTATATTTTTCTATTTCAGATATAATTAATAATAGTAATTTCATCGTCAGTAAAATTGACTGCTCTTTTCTCCATGTTTTTAGTTATTAAATTATAAAATATTGATAAACGATAACGAATATTTAAGTTGTTATATCAGATACTGATGACAGGCTAGTTTTTTTTACCTTCGAGGGTTAATAAGCATATTATAAACCTATCATTTTTTCTAGCGAAGTTAACCAAACAATTAAAATCAAAGTTAACTTCGCCTTTTCTATAATACCCATCCTAAGACAATTAGACACAAAAAAATGTTTTGTGTTTTAGTTATAAAAACAAGAAAATTGCTAATTTTATCGATTATCATAAAATAAGAAGAAAGTTACATAAAAATAGCAATTTAAACCTTTCTAGCACTTCACTTACCACAACATAAAGACATGTAATTTTGTTCCAATATTTAATATGTTTCCCTGGTCAACTAAGAAACACACAATATTCTAATAAAATAAAAAATTGAACTAGTATCTGGACTAGTAACAATTTTGAAAGTCCAACATACATAGTGAAACCAAAAAGTGAATGTGTAGAACAAAATGTCTTAATTAAATTAAATAGTTAAGTTTGCATCTTGTGCGCGAAATACTACTGTTGTAATCGAGAATGAATGTGAATCGAGGCCTTGAAAGAAATTTTGCGAACGAGATGAAAACACCATTTTTTTACAACAGTGTGATATACAATAACTATTAAGTTATTGTCGGCAATACCGTGGGTGACAACACAGTAAGCCAGGAGATGTTCAAGGCTCGTCGTGATAATAAAATTAAATTTGTCTAACGACAGATGTAGTTTAGAGCGACATCTCGCGGCAATCAATGGTCCAACCTACCATGAATCAGTCAGCAAAGGAGACGGACACCCATGCAATGACCAGACGAGCTGGTCATTTAATTACAGGAGTCGCTGCTAGGAGCGCAGCATTAAAATGTTATTCGGTTTACGGACCGACTACCGCAATTAAAAATTTAAAGGTTAGTTGCTTCATTTCGCTGGATCCATCCCCAGATGCATTTCGCCGTATAGCAGCTCATCGGTAATGCACCGGAGTGTCTTTTTGATTTTAAAAGGTGGATGATGAACGACAGCTGCAGCTTAGAACGACATCTCGTAGCGATCAAATGCATCACCTGGACCAAACCACAATATTTGTGCCATTCGTCCTCCACCTTTTAGGGTCAAGTACACTCTTCGGTGGTGCTATATTTCGTCAAAATCTGTAGCCTCACCGACGAGCTATTATACGGTGAAACGCGTCTAAGTTTGAATCCGGCCAAAGGAAGCAACTAGCCTATAGATTTCCTAAATGGAATTTTCTTTCACAAATCCTAAAGTATTGATTTCACGAGTCGTCAATGGGCTATATAAATATCCAAAGTATAATTTACAATAAACGTCAGAGCAAAACTCAACTGTCTCCGCTAACATGGTAAAAGTTGCAATAATTATCTTTATAAATTACTTAACTCCGCATTGAACCCTTATCAAGATATTATGTGTTTAGGATTTAAGCCAACAAAAACACGTTCACATAATACGGTCACTCTAAATCTATTATAGTAAGTGAAGGGAAAACACGGTTTTGTATTTTCGGACTGCTGTAACTTTATAAATTATTACTGTCAGCACCTTAATTAACGCCTGTTCCTATAAATTCTTGTCAAATACAAACGCAAAAACCGCAACCTTATGATACAGGCGACCGAGGGAAGTTTTGTTTGCGCCTTTCTGCTGGACAGTGGGCTCAGGGCACAGAGCGCAGAAAGTGGTAATGGGAATATTTTGAATATAACGTGATCGTTTTATTACCAATAGCACCTTTTACAATAAAAAAATACAGTGCCCATCTAAAGTCGCCTATTGAACAACAATATTTAAAATGCTAATTTTTGGTACAATACCTATTATGGGCTGTGCGCTACTAGCGCCGCTTGCAGGCAATAATATATTGATTGGAATCCTAATTTATGACTGTTACCTACGGATAAATATGCAATGTGTCTACTTAAATTGGTACCATTTGAAAAATACTAGTAGTAGTAGTACTAGGTGAGGGGAGACACACCTATCCGGGAAGTAGACCAAAAATGATCTTATTTGCCCACCCCTAAATATTCCCCCATCCACTCAATCACCCAGGCCCTTGACAAACCTGCCCGATCTTTACATGAAGGTCAGGACATCATTTGGAGCAAGGATTTAGGCTTCCTCTTGTTGAGTCACCACTGTTCCAAAGACTTGGCGTCTGAGTCTTCCCAAGGCTTCACAAGCATCCCGGATAAATCGGATCCTCCCTCACACCCATTATGTATAGTGCTTCTTCAACTTCCAGCAGTGTCCTGTTATAGATTCTATCAGTGGATTTAAGACACGTCTACTCCTGTTAAGAATCTTATCAGGCTCGTTACTTAACATTAAGTGATGAAATCTTCTGCCTACCTGCTACCCGGATTTTGCTGCCATTCTTTCTTGGACGAGGTTGCTTCTTTTATTCTTGCCGGTATTTGTACAGGAAGATTCAGGAGCAGGAATATAAGCGGAAATAGGACACTGATGCTAAATTTACATGATGCATAAAGTTTTTGAACGCATTAGCCTTCATACCGCCACAACTTGTTATAAGCGTCTGAATCATTTTGCAACAATAACGTCTTTTTACCGGTTGAAGGTTAGGGGGTTGTGGACTACGTCGAGGACACATGGATTGGCCGTCCGAACATAACGCACCAACTCCGAGATCCATTGATTGCATACTCAATGTGGAACTGCATTCCTCCGAAATAAATGGCCTGGCGAGAACGAACAACTCTGTTGAAAGCTGGCGCAGGAGTTTCGAAAATCAGTTAACTGCAAGCCACTTAACTATCTCGAAATTCATTGAGGCAATTAAAGGAGAAAATAATTTAAATGAAATAAAAATTCAACAGTCCTTCCAGGTATATCAAAACAAAAAACAGAATACAAATAGTTGTTTCAAATTTTGATTTTTCTTATGTTCAAGAATATTTGCGTGGAGTAGCACATAAGTCCAATTATTAATTTTGTAAATATATGTTGTAGGTATAGTACAGTGTATATGTAAGTACATTTGTTTTATTTCTTTTGTGGAGAAAATTTTGCTTTCGAAGAATTGTACATTCGAAAAATTGTGTTTCGGAAAACAGAATTTTACAGAATTGGGTTTTGAAAACTGTTTTCGAACAATTGTGATTTGGAGAATTGTGCTCAAACAATTCACCTAATTCCCCACAACTTGATTGACTCAGTCACAGTTGTTCAATAGTTCAATCAGTTTTGAGTGCTCGATGAATCTGTTTAATTTTTCCACATCTCCATGTAGTTGGTTCAATATTGGGCAAAATCCTTCCATGAAGATATTATGGAATCATGTTTTTCATAGTAATTGAATGTAGCTGCATAAGCGAGACAATTTACCATGGGCAATAAAAAAAAACTATATTTTAATGAAAAATTGAGCGAGTACAAAGTAAACCACTAGAAACGCAGTTTAGATTAGAAAAATTTAAGGTCTTATTGGTATGCATAACCTACCAAACACCAATATGTAAATTTTAAAATATTGACAGTGAGGTTGAAATATCAAACATGCGTCATTAAATGGAGTAGCTGGATAATAAGTTCTTGGATTTCGGAGATTTTGCTGTGCAAACATGGTAAATAAATAAATCTAGATAGCATTAGTTAGATTAAGTAGGTCAATAAAATTTTTGAAAACTTTACAATTATTTGCAATTTTGAAATTAATATATGTACCTAAAAAGAAGCGATGAAACCAAAAAAACAAGCGGCCATCAAGTTTGTCGAATTATTAAAATTGAGTCTATTAAATCAAAGCCAGGAACAATAATATAGCAGAAACGTAATTAATTATAAACGATACCAGAATGAAAATATGTGGCTTTTGGGGTTAACCGCAATAATTCTAACCAAATGTCACATTCACTGTATTGCCTTTCCTGACACATCGCATATTCCTTGTGGTATATAACAACGTACAATATTATTAATAATCAGTTTTGCGTTATATATGAAAATAGTTTATCTTTAAAACTATGTAGGTAAATTTCTTCGGTACAAAGTGGTACCTATTTTTTTAGCTAAACTATTAATAGGTGCTAGATTAAAAGCCCAATGCATCCTTAGAGTCGCGTCGCAAATCGTTATGAAATTTTGCTGTTATACAGGGTGTATAATAATATTTTATGTAGGCCATTGTAATACATTTTGCTAGATCTGGCCACTCCGCAGTTAAGCAGGGTTTCAGGTACGAAGTACATGGCTAGGAAAAGTAGTATATTTCTGGTGATTGAAAGAAATGCAGTAAAGGTCGTTCCTGGAAGGTGCCTTATTATTTTCTGTTTTCCTTGCGGACATGACAGCCATGCATACAGACTCATAAAACCATACTAAAGTATATGTTTTACATCATCAGGGAAATCAGGAACGGACTTTCAAGCATATTCGTTGGGCCAAAATTTTGACAGGTGCCATTTTACACAGCTGAAAACTGATTTTTTACATATTCTGGTCATTTCCCTCTATAAAAGATCTAAACTTTTTAACATTGAACACACAGAAAGAAAATTAGATGCAACTTTACAATCAGCAGAAGTACAAGACGCACCACCGACCTATCTTGAGATCAGGCAAGCCATACAGAAACTAAAAAATCATGTCCCTGGAAGCGACGGGCTCCCCGCGGAATGCATGAAGCACGGGGGAGAGACCCTGCACAGAGCAATACACAGGCGTGTCGCAAAGATATGGCATTTGGAGAAGATCCCAAACGAATGGAAGGAGGGTGTAATTGTACCATTACATAAAAAAGGTGAGAAGACGAACTCGGAAATTATAGGGGTATAACACACCTAAATACTACCTACAAAGTGCTAGCCAATAACCTGCTGGAGAAATTAAAACCGTATGCTGAGGAAATTATCGGAGACTATCAGTGCGGCTTTAGACAGGGGCGCTCTACTGTGGACCAAATATTAACGATTAAACCGATAATGGAAAAGAGCTGGGAATGTAACCGAGAACTACACCAACTATTCGTAGATTTTAAACAGGCTTACGATAGTGTTGCGACAGCACAACTGTGGGTGGCCATGGAAGAGCTGGGATTCCCAAAGAAAGTGGTAAAAATGACACAAGCTTGTGGGAATGGATCCAGAAGTAAAGTTAGAGTGGGATAGGAGTACTGAGATATTTTTGAAATTAACAATGGGCTAAAACAGGGCGACGCCCTTTCACCACTGCTGTTTAACACCGCACTAGAATATGTTATCAGAAAAGCCGATATACGTAACCACGGAAACCTTTTTGGAAACAATGAACCAAAATTACTACTGGCGTTTGCAGGCGATGTGGACATGGTTGGCAACAGCATATTAACTATCAAGGATACCTTTATCGGATTTGAAAACAAAGCACACACCATTGGGTTAAGAATTAACGAGGAAAAAACTAAGTATATATGTATAAAACCAGAGACAGCATGAACAGAGATAGAATAGGACAAAACATCACATTGGCAGACTATAACTTCGAACGGGCCAAGAAGTTTAAGTACTTGGCGGCAACATTATCAGGAAATGCAGACGGAACAGAAGAGATAAATTGTAGAAAATACAAGCAGGGAACAGAATCAGATGTCTGTTCGCAATGAATGAGCTCCTCCAATCAAAACAACTGACACAGACAACTAAAATCCCAATCTACAAGATCATAATAAAACCAGTGGTGATGAATGACTGTGAAACATGGACACTGACTGTCAGGTAGTGTTGCTTAGCGATTCACTTTGACAGTGAAAGGTAAAGTTGTCAGATGTATGTTACGAGTTTTGGCTAATGTTATAAAATGGATATATACCTCTAGATCAGGTCGGTTGGTTAATAAGCCAAATTATTTAAATAGTTATGTACCATAAAGTTTTAGTTGTAACTTGTTTGTATTAAACTTTTTATTATTGTAAAAAAGGGGATGTCAGGTAGTGTTGCTTAGCGATTCACTTTGACAGTGAAAGGTAAAGTTGTCAGATGTATGTTACGAGTTTTGGCTAATGTTATAAAATTAAATAATTAATTAAAAGAATATAAAAATAATGATGTAGTTTATTATTAACAACATCACACTGACTGTGGCAAACGAGGAGAGACTGCGCGTCTTTGAACGCTGAGCAGTAAGGAAAGTATATGGAGCCATCTGGGATGAAACATTGGGACGGTACCAGTAGATAAAGCTAAGCGGGTTCTGGCCCAAAATCCCATAAGAAATAACATGGGACCTAAAACTCGTAATTTTATCGCCATTTTAGGGCGTGGCACTTTTCCTGGAAGTCGCCATCCTCTCTTCACCTAACCTGAACCCAGCTACTATCGCCACCTAGTGAGTGACGTCATAACTGTTCGATGCCGGTAATATAGGGCCCTATTGACCTGTGTGGAACCCTCCACTGCTGTCACCTAACCCCCCACACATTATTCTAACCTAACTTTTGTCCCAACGGAACCCAGATCACGTGTTACCCCGATTATATAGTAATAGCTAAAGTCCCTGTATTGGAAAGTCTGGACACGAGCGGTCGTTCACGCGATTGGTTGGCCTCGAGCTAAGAAATTAATGGCGGCTCCAATAAGAGAAGCGCAGATGACTTATTCGCAGCTATGTTCACATCATTCGCAATCTGTCAAATCGTTTGTTTACTTTTAGAAAACCAAACGAATCTTTTTTTTTCTGCAGTTCAAAGTGAAAAGTGATTTGTTTTTTTGGTTTTTTACAATTTAGAAAGGATTTCTTTTGATTTTAATGGCGTGAGTAAAGAAGCAGAAAGGTGGCATATCGGGAGCTTACCCCGAACGCCCTTCTAAAACCGGCGAAGGAATATCATTTTTTAGATTTGCTATGGAGATCACAGGTATGTACCTATATTATAAACAAATATTGTGCTTTTGGAAACATAACATGTATGTGGATTTATTTACTAATTCTTGAATCGTCTACTAATTTTAATATATTTAATAATTAAATTATAGAAGACACAAGTACTACTGTAACGCTCTTTTAATAAATATAAGCTTATAAATTAATCAATTATAATATTAAAAAATAAATAAATTGTCTTATCATAACTGAAATTTAATTCAAACTGCTATTACAAACCACCCCATCCGCGATGGTGCTAAAAGTTATTATACCTCCCATATGAATGAATTTTTTGATGGTGTCCAGTTCTTTCGGCTAACATTAATTATCCATCTCTCACGTCTGTTCTCATCCGAGGGAAATGAGGCCATATAACATTTTCTCCCATGATTGGTATTATTTTTGCAACCGGGATAGCTGCATGTATGCATTTTTAAAACACTTTGACGTTTAACGAGCGCGAACTTTTATTTACATCGCGAGATCATATGACAGGAGAGACTGACACCGCGCGCACGCCCGGGCGCCATTAATTTTTTAAAAGGAGCAAATAGAAAAGGACACAGAGTTCTCTTTCTTACACACGGGCTTTATAGCTCGTGTCCAGACTTTCCAATACAGGGACTTTAGTAATAGCTAAAGTCCCTGTATTGGAAAGTCTGGACACGAGCGGTCGTTCACGCGATTGGTTGGCCTCGAGCTAAGAAATTAATGGCGGTTCCAATAAGAGAAGCGCAGATGACTTATTCGCAGCTATGTTCACATCATTCGCAATCTGTCAAATCGTTTGTTTACTTTTAGAAAACCCAACAAATATTTTTTTTTCTGCAGTTTAAAGTGAAAAGTGATTTGTTTTTTTGGTTTTTTACAATTTAGAAAGGATTTCTTTTGATTTTAATGTCGGGAGTAAAGAAGCAGAAAGGTGGCATATCGGAAGCTTACCCCGAACGCCCTTCTAAAACCGGCGAAGGAATATCATTCTTTAGATTTGCTAAGGAGATCACAGGTATGTACCTATATTATAAACAAATATTGTACGTACGATCGAAATATTGTGCTTTTGGAAACATAACATGTATGTAGATTTATTTACTAATTCTTGAATCGACTACTAATTTTAATATATTATGTAATAATTAAATTATAGAAGACACAAGTACTACTGTAATGCTCTTTTAATAAATATAAGCTTATAAATTAATCAAATATAATATTAAAAAATAAATAAATTGTCTTATCATAACTGAAATTTAATTCAAACTGCTATTACAAACCACCCCATCCGCGATGGTGCTAAAAGTTATTATACCTCGCATATGAATGAATTTTTTGATGGTGTCCAGTTGTTTCGGCCAACATTAGTTATCCATTTCTCACGTCTGTTCTCATCCGAGGGAAATGAGGCCATATAACATTTTCTCCCATGATTGGTATTATTTTTGCACCCGGGATAGCTGCATGTAGGCATTTTTAAAACACTTTCGACGTTTAACGAACGCGAACTGTTTATTTACATCGCAAGATCTATTATGACATGAGAGACTGACACCGCGCGCACGCCCGGGCGCCATTAATTTCTTAAAAGGAGGGAATAGAAAAGGACACAGAGTTCTCTTTCTTACACACGGGCTTTATAGCTCGTGTCCAGACTTTCCAATACAGGGACTTTAGTAATAGCATTGTAGGGATGCCACCTAACGGGGAGAGATGTACGTACCTATTATCTTGAGACCTGTAGCGCCACCAGCTTTTCATATGAGGCATCTTGTTTACCGCGATGGTAGGTATGACGTTGTAAATCAGTTAAAATATTTTAAAATATAATAATAACAGAAAAAAAGTTTTTGTCCTCGGTGGGATTTGAACCATAATCCTCTGGGGCCGAACCTCAAAGCCTTGCAAAATACGCTACGAGAGCATATAGATTAAAACTGCTAAACAATGTTAGACAACGTGAAACCACGGGGGCACATCTGATTAGATTGCTGGAACAAAAGGTCCTTAAGTGGGATTATGGTGGTGTTTTATAATGTACAAAATTAGGGTAAACCAGGCTGGGAACTCCAATGTTAATTTTCGGAGGGATTTTTATGACTCATATCTCCGGAACCAATGGGCCTAGGATATTGCGCATGCGAAGTTGGGGTCTATGAAATGGGTTCTTGCGCGTGACTCAAAAACGACACCTGTCACCTGTCAATTAAGAACTGTCACCTGTCAGATGTCACCTGTCAAATGTCAAAATCGACAGCTGATGTATGTCACGTGTTTAGGGTGACGTCATGAGTCGTTTAAAAGAAGAACCGGGTTGATCGGGCCAATAGGGCCAAAGTTGATATAGCTAATGCCCGAATGGCAGGAGGGTGAAAGATTGCAAATACATATCGCGTGTTTAAGGTGACGTCATGAGTCGTTTAAAAAAAGAACCGGGTTGATCGGGCCAATAGGGCCAAAGTTGATATAGCTAATGCCCTAACGGCAGGGGGGTGAAAGATTGCAAATACATATCGCGTGTTTAGGGTGATGAAATAAGTTGTTTAAAAAAGGACGGGGTTGATCGGGCCAAATCACAAAAGTATTTTGAGGATCCCCCCTGTATTTCAAATTTTATTATATCCTTCAAGCTTTTAATTGAATTTTAATAATCGATTGTCAGTTCAAAGGATGGAAAATAACCTTGACGAGTGCGATGCAAATGTAGTATCATTATGCAAAACACTAATTATACACGAGGCTTGTCTAGATAATGATTTATTTATGCTAATTGACTACTGCTAATTTACAACAATATTTTGTGTCATTTATATGCAAAAGTGCATTTCTTAAACAGATAATTACTTGCATAATTTTATACAAAAATCTATACAGGGAAGATGTAAAGTAAGTATACAAAGACCTCCCAGGCCCCCCAAATTCCCTAAAATATATATTCCCGACGAAATTGTAACCTTAGTATAGCTAATACATGTCGCGTGTTTAGGGTGACGTCATAAGTTGTTTAGAAAAGGAACGGGGTTAATTGAGTAAATAGAACCAAATTTAACAGTCCGCATGTGCGAGAAAAAAATTGTTTCGCGGATATGGGTTATATATTAAATAAAAGAAAAGACATCAAAATTATAGAAAATTATTTATTTATCTATACCTTGACTTAATAAAGGTATGCAATAGATTAATTAGTAAAATGGTACAAGATACGCATATAAATACAATTAAACTAAGCACACCATGTGTTCCAGCATATCCATCCACTATTGGAGAATTGTGAGAAGCATTTTGGTTTATTAGCGTCCTCCACTCGGTTTCGCCAAAAGTCAGGTCTCTAAACTGAAACCTAACCTTATATCGTAAATCACCAACTGTTGGAGCGTTTGATTTAAAAACAGCCGTATGTCTATTATCAATTTGTTCATACGTCATTTGAAGCCATGTGTTGTTTGCAGAAAAGGTTGGAGTTCCCAACATTACCGATGCATTCAATACATTATACGGAGCGTAAACGTAAAACACATTTTGTACTAAGGCAGTCAAGAGAATATAGGATGAACTTAACACCGCCATGACTGTAGGTAGAATGATCTAAACTCCATTCCCTAAAACCTTTATTACTTCACGAGATTGGTACCAGACGCTCATAAAAATTATAAATATTACTAGCATACAAATGGCGTCGGTATATGAGAAACTCTTGTTTTTCTTCTCTTTTGTACACTTTATCGGTTTATTTTTTCTCAATTGGCGGCATCTCCATAAGACTTTAGCTAGCTCACAATGCTTGACATTCTTATAATGATCTTTCAAAGGATCATCTCCCACATACCAACTATCAAACTCACAATGACAAAATGAACACCTGACAATATCCAATCTCTCAGTGTAATAAAACCCTGCACTTGCCAACTCTTCAGGATTGAGCTTGCTAGGCCAATTAGCGAACGTAATTAGCCTATCTTCAAAATTATGAAGCAAACTATAACCATCATCTCCACACATTTTAGGAGATGTTGCTATCTAAAGTGTTGTAAGAATACTATAAAATAAAACCAATAAAACGGGTTAATATACATTTATTATCATCAAATATTACACATTTGTATTCTATCAAAGTCATCTAGTACCTTCTTGGGATTAAAGTGTATTAGTTCCAACATGTAAATAGCTTGTTCAGACATGTTTAAACTACAAATATTTTTAATAATTTCAAAAAAGTTTCCTTGGATGTCTTCATTAATGTTCATATAATTTAAAAAGTTATCATAAAATGCCATAAAATCCAAATTTTTTATCAGGTTCAATCTATAATTAATAATGTGACTTATACTAACAAATGAGGTTATGTCATGAGAACAGAAACATAACGTTGTATTATTACACACAAGATTTATTATTTTTTCACTCAACAATGTAACGGACGACACTGTAAAATTTTCAGTTTCAGAATCAATTCTTAATAATGTATCATCTTCAACCATTTTGGACGCGATTTCGAGAAACTCATGCCACTCGAAATTGGCTAGTGATGCTGCAACTTTTTCCTCAGGTAAATTTAAAACAGTATTTATTAACTTCACACTCGGCACCATTCCTCTAGCTACACTAAGGCCAACGATTATCTTATAATTTCCAGCGGAATAATGTACCTCGTTCAACAGCTTTTTCTCATTCTTAATGTCTTCTCTACTTCTTAATATCATGCTATCAAGATATCTCCAAGGAGACAAACTTCTTGAATCTTCTTCAACAACGTATTCGCCCATGACTAAATAAGTACTGAAACCATCCAAGCAAATTATCGACTACACTCTGACTACCCCACTCCTGAATATTTATTAATATTAAGTTCTAGGAATAAAAGTTGCGACAAGGCCCACCCGCTACCCATCTCGGTAAATTCTAAAGCTTTTTTAAGTAGGTTATTTTTATATAGTTCAAACACATGTTCTAAATTAGTACCTGGATGAATCACACCATATCTCGAATTATGATTTAATTTCTTGTTCCTGCGTTGATGGTTGTAGACACCATAAAGTTCCATATTCATTGATATAGTTCGATGACGACTCAACTGCTCCGCTAACACCGTTAGAACCTTATGTTTCAAGGCTTTCAGGAACAGCTTAACATCAGTCAAATTATTATTTGTCGATATGTGATAGGTATTCACTCTATTCTTAAAAGCTGTTTGAATAAGTTTAATACCAGAGCCTACAATCTCCCCACAGTTTTCCTTATGTTTCGTTGTACGATTATGACCTTTAATCACCTCACAGCGGCACTGTTTGCAGTATATCTTATACTATAATACTAGCTGATTATTACGAAATATGACGTATTTATCCAAATGAGTCTGCATAACACTTAATTCTAGCAAACTAAACAACATCTTTTATCATGTCCACCCAGCTGTTGTGTGAATTATCAAAGCCAAGCCACTTGACAAACATTTTCTTCCCCTTTTTCCGTATAATTCTTTCAATAAGAAATACATCGGGCTGTTTAGTTTTCTGTAATTCCGCTTCATAAAATCCTCCACTGATTGGTCGTCCCTGCATATCCTCCAATATATAGGTTGTAGGATTTGTTATATTAACCTTGGAAATTTTGAAAAGCTCGGTTGTCCAATTAGGTACATAACCCTTTTCAAAGACATGCTTGGATTTACTTATACGAACAATGTCCCCAACCTCAAATTTTCGTTTCCCCACAACCTTTAGATGTGTATATACAGAGTTTAATAACTTATCCGCGTTACTCTTATTAACATCCGACGGCTTCATGCCAATCGTGTGATGTTTAGTAGCATTGTATGTATTCACGATTTCCTCCAACAAATCAATCCATCGATGATTTCCATTTAAAGTAAACAATCTAAAAAGCTTTTCTTTAATTGTTCGAATTACTCGCTCCGCAATTGAAGCCTTCAAGATACTGAAAGTGCTATAATGATGTATTTTATGCGTCTTCATAAGATTTTGAAAACTTGTATTGTAGTATTCCTTTCCATTATCTGTAACTAACTTTTTCGGGATTCGCTGCAAGGTGCAAAAGAATTTTCGATTTTTACATGCATGTAACTATGTAAGAGGTCCTCGAGTTTATCGAACTCTGGTTGCACTATTTTCATGGCTTCTTGCTGGTAATTGTCAACTAATTTCAATTTAACATCAATTGCATTAAAACGATCATTAATTGTTGAAATATCTCTTGTTATTCTTGAAATACTGGTAGAAGACTTTAACAAACGATCATTTAAATCGCGTAATTCTGCAGATACAGCCTTCATGCGACCTTCGATGCTATTGGTAGTATCGTTAACCAGCTTAACACACTCGTTTGAAGAAGCAATAATTTTCATGTAAATAACAGAAATTGCATCATCTAAAAATTTTTTATTAACGCCATCTGTATCATCTGTTGGGGGACTGACGTTACAAAGCTTATGTTCCCTAAAATTGTAATCACCATCCCTAGTGAAGGAAAGTATGGTGGGTGCTGGTAAAACTCTCGGAACCCTGTAGGGGGAAGGTAAAGAACGTCCAAACTTATTCATGATTAATACTTTAATGATGCTTTTAAGGAATTACATGTTTATTTATAGAATTCAATAATTCCAAGTCTCTGCAATTCCTGTAAAATATTCTGAATCTCGTTCCAATTATTATTATTACCAACATTTTCGGAGGCCTCAAGCTTCTTCATTCGCTCAACTAGCTCATTTACATCGTCGTAATATACAAATTCCTTTGGTCTTTCGTTGTACTCCATTAATGCATTCCCAGATTTCAGTTTAGATCTTGTTACAGGCATTCTACTAATAGGCGGTGTTTTGTTCGAAGAACTTCTAAGATTTCTAGCATGAGAAGATGCTGATGATTGCAACAAGGACGTTGATCCTCGTGTTGAAGATGTTAGTAGCGGTCTAATAATATTTTTATATTTTTCTGATTTGCTACCTTTTAGTTGACCATTACTTAACCGCCTATATGCATTAGTGCGCACTAATATGTCTTTATAATGCACATCATCATCTTTCTTACGATTGATGGGATTCTTTAAAAACAATAACTCATATAGACCCTGACTTCCTGGATAAGCGACATCGCCTACTTTAATGTCTCCATTTTGCAAAAAGTCCACCGACAGAGAACCCATTGTCCATTTACCATTTTCAAAATTGTATGTTAGACCTTGTGAGTCATCCAAATCAGGGGAACTTGTCCAATACATTTTTAAATATTCGTGAGAAATTGGAGGATATTGACTGGTAAATTCCTCGAAAATTGCCGGATTCGTTCTCATAGTAGTTTCAAATACCTCCTTTAAATCCTGTGGGGTATTCTCTTCAAACACATCATCCTCGATTTCCTCATTATCAACCAAATCTCCATACCTAACTTCCGCTTCTCTGGGTAAAAATTGAACTTCTTCTGGTTTTGTTTTTACAATCGTCTCTGTCGGTTCAGTTTTAATCTTTGGCTTCTTGGCTCTCTTTTCCATAAGCGGTACAAGCATATTTAGCGGGGTAGTAACTGGTGTTAAAAACTTGTTTAGCGCAACATCTTCTTCGTTTCTTTCCAGCTTTAAAGCCAAGTATTTCCTTCTTATTGTATTAGAGGCATCAATTATGCGACGTTTAACATTCTTATCATAGCTGTTAAATTGTCGAGACATTGCGACTAAATGGTCTATACTTTACAATGATGACGGTGATACTAACTACATATGATGACGTTATAGTATTATATAGGTATCGAATTTACTACGATATCTGCCTTTATTAATGTCGTTGTCTTTAACCATGACTAAAAACCCATATTTATCATTCCAACATTCAGAGCAAATGCGTTTAAACGAATCCAAAGACATGTCCGTGTTTACATGATCGCTATAAATATGTTTCAAGTTTAGCTCGTCTTGTTTAAACAAAACTAACACGTTGGCATTATCGCGAATCAACTGTTTGGGTACTTTTGAATATGTTTGCGAGAGATAGAATGAGTCGATATCGTTATGACGGCCCATACAGAAATAATTTCTAATTTTATCCTGTTTCTCGCAAGCCACATCGTCAAAGATGAATACAGAGTCGGGTTGAGCAGTTGACGGATCTATTACATCATCATTCTCACCATATGTGAAATACCCCAAACGACAATGTTTCAATGTTTCTCGGAGGAAATCATATTTTTCCTGTTGTAAAGATTTCGAATAAACGTACACATTTTGAAATTTTAAACCATTGGCGTCAGTTAATAGACTCATCATTACATTGGTTTTTCCACAATTACTCGGTCCACATATTAACGCCCTAATGGTGTTTGGAAAAAGCTGCCCGTGTTTGTTTGTTTGTTTCTGTTTGGGCATATCGAAATTTTGAATATTTAGGTGGTGTTTTTGTTTCTGCTTCCGCATTACTATAAATAGACTCTTTTCTCTTCAAGAACTTTATTTGTAATGACAACGTTGCAGGGTGCAGGTGTCTTAAATAGTACCATAAATCGACTCCCGTTTGAACTTCATTTACCTGGTTATTCATATTGTGGTCCCGGCACTCGATTAAAAGAACGTTTAGCTCGAGGTGATCCCCCAAAAAATAAATTGGACAGTTTTTGTCGAGATCACGACATTGCATACTCTCAGTCTCAAGACTTGAAACAAAGACATCAGGCAGATAAAATACTTAAAAATAGAGCGTGGGAGCGCGTGAAAGCCAACGACTCCAGTTTTGGTGAAAAAACATCAGCTTGGCTAGTTACTAACGCTATGAAGGTTAAACGTAAGTTGGGGGCGGGGTGCAAAAGCTTGACTTCGATTGTGAATAAGCTTAGTAAACATGGTGCTGGTGATATAACCAAGAAAAAGACCTTGAGTAACTTACTAAAAGCAGCACGCATGTCGATAAAGAAAGCCGGAGGACGTAGAAAAATTAGTATACCGAGGGTTATACCACTCCCTAAGACTGGCGGGATCCTTCCTTTGATACCAATATTTGCCGGGCTTAGTGCTTTGGGTGCTCTCAGCGGCGGGGTGGCCGGTATTGCAAAAACCGTCAATGATGTTCAAAGTGGGAGAGACAAGCTACAAGAAGCTAAACGCCACAATGAAACGATGGAAGCCATTGCTTTAGGGAAAAAGGGTAGCGGTCTATATTTAAAGAAGTATAAATCGGGGTATGGATTATATCTAAGAAAAATGCCAAAAAACTACCACTGAAGCTGCCCAAACGCCCGTTAACCGATGAAGACATCAAAAACTATACATCTCAATTAAAGATACCCAACTTTAGGGGGGTCTTTATGCGAGATACTCTTCCAAAATCACCTAACCATACCGAGTGTGGTGTTGTCAATTTAGATAGAAACGTCGGATTCGGAACACATTGGGTAGCTTATAAGAAACGCGGTGATAAAGTTGTTTATTTCGATAGTTTTGGCAATTTGAAACCACCCAAGGAATTTATAAAATATATGAAAAATTGTAAAATTTGCTTTAATTACGATCAGTATCAGGACTTTGGATCATCCAATTGTGGACATCTAGCATTGGCTTTTCTCTACAATAAATCTCTATAAAACATATCATTCAAAGTCCCTTACAACAGTCATGTCTCAGACGTTTACGCTAAAAGGTCGTTCTCACCAGCTTGAAGCACACTTTGTTCCTCCAATAGAACTTGACCCAAACTACGAATACTCTCTTGCACTTATATCGCTGAATACTTGGAATACTATTCCAAACATTGAATCAGGAAAAAACAAGATTTACTATACTGAAAATAACGTGGAAAAGATATTGGAGATACCTACGGGGTCGTACGAACTGCAGGATATCGAAACGTTTGTTCAGAATCGCATTCTTGATTCACACGCTACTTTAGACGAGCGCAATCACGTCTTTTCGTTGAAACCTAATAATAATACGCTAAGGTGCGAGTTGAGAAGCCAATACGACCTAAATTTTCAACCAGAAGATAGTATAGCAAGATTATTAGGTTTTTCTCAACGTAAACTAACAGCAGGTGTTGTGCATGAATCAGATCTACCTGTAGAAATAATACAAGTTGTTACTATACGCATAGAGTGCAATATTATTTCCGGCTCGTATTATACAAATAATCCTTCACATACCTTATACGAATTCTCTCCAACAGTCGATCCTGGCTTCAGTATAAATATCGAGCCAAGAAATTTAATTTTTCTACCGGTAAGAGAAACGAGCATTTACAATATTTCCCTCACCCTATTGGATCAAGATTCGAGGCCGGTTAATTTTAGAGGTGAAGAAGTTGTAATTAGACTAGAACTTAGGCGAAATGGTTCTAGTATTTAAAAAATATTTAAACAGTGGTGCT